>CM038705.1:38939356-39284356 GCA_021613375.1 Megaleporinus macrocephalus
ACATACCTGTGAATGCTTGTCATATGAAGTGCTGACCCAAATGGCTGACCATTGAGGAACGGCTCGCAGCTCCACACGTCTGTCTTCCAGACGTCTATGCAATTGGAGCCATATGGCCAGCTTTGCATGCGAAGGAAATGCAGTGTACTGTGCATTACTGTAGGGGATGCATGAGAAGCAGCAGTATTTTCCAGGAGACCTTTGTTGTCATGGGTTGGGTTGCGTGTTGGCTGATGGGCAGGCTGTGTTTTTCTCCAGTGTAAACCACTTTTCTTTCACATGGCTGCAAGCACAAAAGTACTGAATTCCATTTAGCTGGATTAAAACACACCCTAAACCTGTTCTCATGTATTGTGTATACTCTTGATGCCTACCGTTGACTGAAAGTCTTTAACTCACAGTGTCTGTCTATTTTATACACGTTTTATTGGACTACATCAGTTATGAGGCTAGATGTAGATCACACTATAGTAATGAGTGATGAGAGATTCATTATCAGAAATTGACCCTTAGAAGTCAAGAGTTACAGCATTTGTGTAATTGCATCTACATTTTATCAACAGGTTTAAGCACTCTAGGCTTAATAACATGACAAAAATATAAAGGATTTGTTTTTTTTCATAAAATTAAACTTTACGCACAACAGTATAATGCTCTTCTGGGAAGAAGTTAAAGGCCAGCCTTCATGTATTTGGTTTCATTTCAATATAGCAGCAACAGGTAAAAAGCAGAAAACTCATAATTCATAAAAATAATTAGTCTTTAAGGCGTCCACCCTTTGCCTGTATAACAGCTGCCATTCTCATCAGGTTTTTAAAGAAGTCTGTAGGGGTATTTCTCCACACCCCCCAAAGTTCAACCTTAAATGTTGAGTCTTCTTTGTTTTTTCCCAATATTTTTTTGTTTTTTCATCTTCTTCATCTCTAAACAACCTCAGGAATGAGCTTGATTTTGGAATCACATCTCAGTTCTATTTATCTGATTGTGATTGGTGCCCCATTTTACATGACTCAATAACAGTCATGTAAAATGGGGCACCAATCACAATCAGATAAATGGCTGAACTTAATAGTTTATATGTTTAATCATTTATATATGTTTAATTTAATCATTTTTGAGCTCCATTTTGGAAACTACAGTTGTTTCAATTTAACTTTCTTTGACTTTCTTTACGCAAGAAGATTACTGACCATAAATGTGGGCTGGTCTCTAATTACTGCATATATATAACAGTTTTAATGAGTGATATGGAATATCAAATGACACCACACTTCTTCTCTTATCTTCAGTGATAACAGTGACTTCTAAGGGTTAATTTGGCAGAGACTAGCAGTTAAAAGTGAGAAAGGAAATGAGCGATATTGTGTTGTTCAAACTCTCAGCAACCCAGTTTTTTTGTTCTCCCACCTGTTCATGTCTGTCTGTGGTAACACTCTGCAATGCTCTATCTCTTTAGTTTGTGTACCATGCATGGATTACAGACTCCAAAACAGCCATGAAGGAGCGCAGTAAGGAGAGACGGCGATTCTGGCAGAGATATACTGAGGGGCGCAAAACCAGGAAGGACCAGCGGGAAGGTACGCAAGAAATGCAGTCCAGACATCTTGGCCCCACTCGTTCTCCTATACCATTACAGAATAGGGATTCTGTCTGTTCTGCCCTCGCCTGCTGTAGCCATTTGTCTTATGGTGTAGCTCGGTTTCGCTCCAGACAGCATGCTCTGATCATGAATGGACATTTTGTGTGTCTCATTGAGGAACTTCAAATGTGTCCTGATGGCTTCTCGCTGCGTTCTTCAAATGGAAGTCATGCTGTGACCAGTCCTGAAAGTGGCCAACTCTGCATTAGCATACTTCCTTCCAGGCCTAGGCATTCTTACAAGGGCCGTGCTGAGAAATGAAGAACGGCATGTTGCATTCGCTATGGTCAATTCATCCCATATGATGGCTGGACGCGGCCTCAGGAGCCTCGCCAGTCAGCCAAGAACTTCAAATTTAGGCCGAGCGCAGCAACTAAACCTAATAAAACCTTCAGTCAAAATACTGAAAGTATGTAACCCATTAGGATTGTATTTACATTTTTTTAGCCTGAGCCGGCTGAAAAAGTGATATGCTGAAGTCCCAAAGAAAAAAATAAGCTGGTATTTTTATGGCGTTTTTCAGACGCGTGCCAAATTTGAACTTAACAGCCGTCACGCCACCCTGATTCATTAATAACTCTAAACGTTACATGTTTCTATCTCTCTGGCAGCTCATGTAGCCATTGAAGTGGGAGATCAAGAAGAAGATATGGTCGAAGAAGAAAGATCAGATGGACCAGGTGCATCATCCAGACATTGATGTTTTATATGCTTTCAATATAATATACAGTAGAGAATATAAGTCAGAGACCACCTTTCACAGTTTTCTCAGTCTGCCATTGAGTGAAAAGTCGTTTTCAGCATAAGAAAGAAAACAAATTGTCACTGTCTAAAGAAAAGCAAGTGTCTCCAAAATGAGAACTTTACGGCAGGGGACAAAAACACTATCACCTTTCGAAGTAAGTTAATGGAAATGTATTTCGTTTAGAGCAGTTTGGAGCATTTTTATTGGTCCAATCATTATGAAACCTAAACACAATGTAACAGATGTAACTGTAGAGTTCAAATTTTTTTGATATTTCTTTTTGTTGTAAATTATTATTAGTGTTTATTCTTCTACATAACCGGCTGCTACTGTAATAACTGCTATTTCTGATTCTGAAACAATGTAGGAAATGAAAAATGGAGCTAAAAATGCTTGGTTTTCTTTGGTCAGCGACACTATGTTGAAATATATCTCCATATCTCCATGACAGCTTAACATCTACACATCAGTTTAGACTCATAGCATTGAGTTGTCTGCTCACAGTGGAAGGATTTTTTCAGATCTAAGACTTGGTTTTCTCCTCTCTCTCTAAAAGATGAAAGCTTTAAACACTGTTTATCTGGTGCTGATGGTTTTGGTGATTGACAGGCCTTGCTACGGATTCTTAGATCCAAAATCCTGTTTTTTTCTTATTTTGTTCTTGCATTTTATATAGAATCTCCTCAGAAATATCTTCTGGAAAACAAATACCTTGTACTTAATGGCTGTTTTGACTGGAAACGTAATAAAACAAGTGTTTTATTTATTCCATATAAATAACAGACTTCATAATTGTGTATATAATCAAGATTTATATAATCTCTTATTCTTTCACTGACAGTGACACCCCGACTAAACCAACCAACTTGTCTTTTTGTCCTCTAGATAACATCCTTAAGCGTGTTTTCAACATAGTAAAGTTCTCCTGGGTGCTGTTCCTGGCTCTGCTGGACAGTTTCACAGCATGGCTCAACTCTATGTGCCAAGAGCACATTGACATCTCCACTGTACTCCGCATCGAACGCTGCATGCTCACCCATGAGGTCAAAAAGGTAATGATATAAATGGAAACTAGCCCTACTGAGTTTCAGCAGTGTGCTGTAAATGAATGGTTAGCTGAACAGACAAAAACAAAACACAATCTACGTATTCAACTTGACTAACAAATGCGGATGAAATGCCCACTGCTTATTTTAAACAGTTACAATAATTATTTTAAGCAGTTACAATCTGTGTATATACAGCAGGAAATGGAAGGTTTAGAAGTGGAAGTGAGCTGGAGTTATAAAAAGGAATCAGTGTCTTGCCTTAAATGGTAACTTATAGGAGAAGAACATTGTAAATCAATACTGAAGAGGTCATAACTGAGCCACAGTCGAAGCTGTGAGCTTTGCTAAGATTTTTGGTTTCAGGATTATAGAGTTAGTTGACATCAGTAGAAATCAGTCCCTGAAATAGCAGCTTGCATGAGTACAGTCATGTGAAAAAAATTAGGGCACCCTATAAAAGCTTGTGTATGTTTTTTAAACATGTTTTTGACAATTTTAACAACACTGAGAAATTCATATATATGTAAACAATTCAAAAGACTTTGATAAGCTTTCTGTAAAATTTCAAGAAGCGTCTCACTGAAGTCATTTTAGCCGAAGGTGGTAACACTAGCTATTAGGTGTAACTATTTCCTTTTGTTTCTGTTGTTTACCTGCAGTTAAATCACTTCATTTTCCAGAGAGAAATAAAACCAAGACATGTGACGTAGATTTTTAATAAAGATCTCTTAATAAAGAACTGATTTTTAAATGGGGTGTAAATTTTTTCACATGACTGTATAAACCCTACACTGACTAGAAGTGCAGGATATCTTGCTTTTTTCCGGTGTTTCTGAGTGCCTTTCACAAATATTGACATGCCTGGTAAACATAAGCAACTCAGGATGGAAATGAAGCTATTTATTACTTATGCTTTTATTCTTTCATACACAATATTAACAAAAATCAAACCTTTATTTAAAGTACAATGAAAAGAAAAAGTGGGTGAGTCATTTGTTTCTGCGTGGCTATCTTTGTGTCTACACTAAAGTGATCTATGAAGTTTGTTGCCAGAAATCTCTGGTCTGGTCTAATCTGACCGTACACGGCCCCACTGACAGTTCCAGTAACATCTGGCAAGCCGAGGGTGCTTGAGTTTGTTGATCCTTGACAGCAGAGGCGTTCTTCTGACAGCCCCCCCAAACAACTTGTGGTCTTGTAGGTGGCGGCTGGCTGTAGTTTGGAAGACGTTCTGACCACCAAGACCTAACTGATGTCTGCAATTCTCCAGCTGTCAGTTTAGACATACGTTCTATTTCTGGAATATTTTAATGTCTAAGCTTCTTAATGATTGCCCCAGTAGTGAAAATAGGCACTCTAAACAGTTTAACCATTTTCTTGTAGCCATTTCCTGATTTGTGTTGCTAAACAACGTTTTTGTGTTGTCTGGTCTCTCTCACAGTGTTGAATGACCAGTATGTCACCTCAAATTTATGCTCCAGTAAAACATATAGTCATGGCAGACTAACTAAGTGTACCTAATCACTCAGGTGAACTCTAAAACACAAAATACGAGTGGGAAAATATTCATGTTTGATTCTGACTCACCGGAATTTCTAGGAGTGCCAGCAATTTAAAAACATGATGGTAAGACAATAATGATGATTTACATATTTTTTAATTTACGTTTGGAATTTAATTTTAAAAGGATACGCAATAAAAATGTTTTTTGAGGTGGCATACTGGAGGTCCTGTACCTCATTTCAACATGATTATATCAGATTCTATTTCCTAAGTATAATATTGCCTCTTGGCTTATTTTCAAATATATATATATACACACTACCGCTCAAAAGTTTAGGATCACTTTAGAATTTTATTTCATGCAATTCATGCAATTTTCATGCAATTCACAAACAATATTGTCCATTTCACAATTTAAGTGTATCAGATCGTTTTTGAAGAATAATAATGTTTGTATTAAAGTCTATTTTTGTGTAGAGGCTTATTTTGCATATAGTCCTATTATCAGTAATTCTCAGTCCTCTGTCTAAATCTCCTGGTACGGCCGCCAATCCAAGTTAAGGATGTTATTGGACTAATTGGTTGTTAGGACACTCTTACTCAATTGTGATGCACAGCTGAAAAAACATTCTACTAATAAATGAGCATAAAAGGGACAACATTCTAGGTTAGTTTAGTATCTGAAACATCAGCAGTTGATGGCTTGCTGACAGACTCAAAATGGCCGGAAAGAAACTACTTTCTTTAGAGACCCGTCAGTCCATTGTTGTGTTAAGGAAGGAAGATACTCCATTGAAAACAAGAACATTTCACTGTAATCCCAAACTTTTGAAAACTCATTGTCCATTTTTTCAGCACTACTTACTGTATTGGAACACTTTATAGTTCTGCAGACGGTCTGTTTCTCTGTATACTTTATTAGCCCCCCCTGTCACACTATATTTCAATGGCGAGGACCCCAAAGGAACAGGTGTTATTTAGTTGGTAGATCAGTCTTAGCACTGCAGTGACACTGATGTTTGTGTTGCGCTGGTACTTGCGCTGTGCTGACAGTGGTGTCTGTGGTGTTTGCAGGGGAACATTCCTTCACGGGAGAGTATTCACATCTATTATCAGAGGCAGATGTGCAGAGCTGCTTCTTCTGAGTGCATTCTGGAGGGTACAGAGGGGCTGACGTCCCAGGACAGCTTCATGCCACCGCTGCCACAACAGCATCAAACACAGGGGTTGGATAACATGGATTCTGTTCCCACTCGAGACAGCCTGTCCAGGTACATCACAACACTGTCCAAACGTATACACATACTAACTGTCTGCTGCAACCTTGACTGTCCAGTATAGCTGATACATGTTGAATAGGTGGTCTTGATTAGAGGCAGAATTGAGCTCTACACTCTGCAGGCCATTGAGTAGCATGTCTAATTTGTGAACTATGAGCTCATTGATGGTGAATCAAAGTGATAAGTCATTTCTTTTGTTCAATTAATTCATTCTTTGTAATGATGAGTTACTGCAGTGATGCAGGCCGTAATAGGACCTTCAGCTTCTGCTTTCATTTAGCAGATACCAGTCGAGCAAAACAAAGAAAAAATCACAAAACAGCCCCAAAAATTTAATACATAGCAACTTTTTGGAAGATTTTAAACCAGAATGTTCACTCTAGACATTTCTTGGGCACCGCTGTAGGAAGCAAGCAAGAATGTTTACAACAGATTTTTCGTCGTTTCTGTTTTAATTTGCATAACATTTTGTATCATTCTTCATTTTATCCACATATACAGTGTACACTGTAAAAACACAGCTAACTGGACTCATTTTAAATTCTTAGCCGAGACTTCACTCATAACCTACAGTCAACACGAGTGTGATTGCAATTACTGTAAATGTATCTGAAATCCTCGCACTGGGGACCACCGAGTTTGTGTAACAGAAAAGGAAATTTATGGCAGCATAATTTAAGTTTGTTTAAGTATTAACTTTCAACACAATTCAATTAAAGTAAGCTTTTGATTAGGTTTCCAGGCAAAGGAGATCCGGTTCGTACTCCTTACAGCTTTTCTCTGCTGGCAGAGTGCTTTAGCCACATCTCATATTTACTTTAGCTTCAGATTTACCTCCAGGGAAACCACTTTATAGTTATCTCAAACAGAACGCAAAGGTTTAACCTTAAGCTTGACTTACGTTTACTATAGAAACCAGGCCTATTAGTCAGAATTCACCTCATTGTGCTCTAATGACCTCAATATTCCAACTGCTTCCATTTGGCTTCAGTCTTGAACAATACTGAGATTTTCAGAACAGGGACTCTGTAACACAACAAGTCTGGGCCAGCTGATAATGATGTTTTTTGCATATCACTGCTGTCATTATTAACACAGAATGCTTTGTACGTTCACTCTAAAGAGGTCATATCCTACATTTTTCTTGTATTGGCTTGTGACCAGGTCCCAACCTGTTGTTATTGTATACATTTTGTAAGAGTATAGTAAGAGCCCATAGCATGGAAAACTGTTTATCTCTCAATTTAATTGAATAATGGAGTGAAGTAAAACATAAACATTGTTAAAACAAGTTTCAACTTTTACCATTTTTTCCCCAGACCCTACAGCCCATACAGTCTATATATGAAAACTCTAAAACAGTTTTTAAAACAGTTTCTGTGATGTCGCTTGTTTACATTTATCCACCCATTCAACTCTTTACAGTTTAGTGCTGTGCATTTATATTGAAGTTCTAAAGAATGTTTTTGCTTTTCTGAATGAGGCTTAGTACAGAACAGCCAATCAGAACAGAGCTCAGTAGTTTTAAAGGCACAGTAACCAACCAGGGATAAAGAGAGACAAATATACACAAATGTTCCAAGTTAACCTGAAGGAGAAATATAAATACAAAAAAAATTTAGTATATGGGCCCTTTAAGACAGATATATGTAAATAAGCTCTATTCTGATTGGTGGTCCTGTGTTACCTATTTAAAAAAGCAGTCCAGACTGAAACACCACTTGAAACTTCAGAGTGAACTGGAAGGGCTAAAGTGCTGTAGCTTGATTAAATAGAGATGTGTGAAAGTGCTGATTTTTTTGTGACATCACAAAAACAGTGCACTCAAAACTTGTTGTTATTGCAGCTTAAATTCCATGTATCTGCTATTTCGACTGTATAGCCTTTAACACTGTTTATAAAATACATCAAACATTGAAATTATTAGGGTTTCTGTGATACAAGCCTTTAAAGATTTGATTACAAACAATTTAGGACTATTTCTGTTTGCATGTTAATCATGCAAGTTTTGCATAATGTAATAAGCAGCTGGCATTTTAAAATACGCAAAGAAAAGACAGTTATGAAGTTTAAAAAGTAAGAATTTTATTGTACAGTATAACTATCTTTAACTTTGACATTAACATTAAGGTACCACCAGTTCACAAATTAAAATGTACTATTATAAATCACCTCATTAAACTACTGCGTGTCAAGTGTGATGGTGTGTTTGCCGCTGGCAGAGTCAGTGACGGTTCCCTGAAGCTGCTGAGCTGAAAACAACTAAAACAAGAACACGGTGTGACTCAGCTTTGTGGAAGTGTCTGATTTCAGTCCTAACCCTTCAGCCTGATGACTGTGCTTATAAGAGTTCTCTTTATTTATGTGAATGTCGGTGTGTAATTATGTTCCCGAAATGTTTTTGTAGTGCGTACACTGAGTCCACACTGCTGTACAGTCAGTCCACTCTGGAGTCCAGTGACACAGCCACTGACGGCGTGCCCAAGACCAGTGAACGTGTACGGCCAAGACTCTGCCGTCTGCCTGGTCTGGAGCTGTCCTCATCCGCAGAGAGTGCAGCCAGCACTGCCCTCAGGTACAAATAATATGTACACATGACCTGAATGATGCCTAGAAGTGTAAATGGTGTCAAAATGAAAAAAAAACACACAAAAAAATGTGGAAATTAAAATAAATTGTTGCTGCTCAACAAAAAACATCTATTCTATTCTTCACATGGTTTGAAATGGCAGCTGACGTTCACATTGTGTGAAGATCTCCTGATGAATAGACCAATGGAAATGCTCCAAAATGGCTTTGAAAAAATTCTGGTCCTATTGACTTCCATTAAAAGTAATGTTTTTGGCCTCTCCTGTAAAGTTGCGGTTTTGGAGACACTTGTTTTCTTTTCACAGTGACGAAATAATAGTAATATATATATATATATATATATATATATATATATATATATATATATATATATATATATATATATAACAACATATATAATTTCTTTTAGTATCTAGTTAATTTGTTGTTTTTTTTACAACTTTAGGTTTGATGACATTTGAAACTCAAGTCCTTTCATTCTTGAATCTGTACAGTTTATTCAGTCACTTAAGAAATCCTTACATCTCTTTATCACTTTGTTTTTATCCCTTCATACTGATTGTGTAAAACTGGTGAAGTTGCTCAGGATTCGGATTAACTCTCACCCTATGGAGGTGCCATAATGTTGCCCATCCCAGCTTCTACTTCTAATTATAAAATTCATAAAGTCCGTTTGCTCCTTTTGAATTAGTCTTACCGAATTGTATTGCCGTGTATAGCAACAGCCGTGTTCAATTCAGAGGCAACCCATCATTCCTAAGTTAGGAATCCTAATTAGTTTACATGACATTAGCAAACCAGTTAGCTTAAAAGCTGCTAGAAAACTGCTGATGAACCACCATGACTACCAGTAGCTGTACAATTATGTACATTTATAACTAGCACATGGTGTACATAGGTGATGATTGCGGCTCTTATAGATAACAATTTTAATCACAGACAACCTGCTCAGCGTTCTTTATCCAGATAGACGGCGGCTTAGTTTCCAAGTAAAAGCCAAAACAACAGTAAGCCTTTACTTACTAACACAAAACCTATGGTAACACAGCGCACAGTGCTGTTCATAGGGCTATATAATACATAAATAAGCTTGTCATGACAATTAACCCTACATAAATGTTTATTAATGCGTATTCCAATATTTCGATCCATCATTAACTATAAAGAACACTTTTTTGCCAACTTTGATCAAAGTTAGCTAAAGTAGCCTTTACGACAGATGACGCCCCCTGGAGTTAGCATTTAAAAACACTTATGCGGGGTTATGTCAGTTGTCTTGACAAGCTTATGTGGGTATCATGTAGTCTTAGAAACAGTACTCTACAGTGAAGTGTTACCAAACTTGCTCATATGCAATACTCAGCGAAATAGTATTAATGTGTTTTACATATGTTGTTGTGTTTGTTTAACCCTTTTAAGCTTTTCCTTGCAGCAACCTGGTATTATTTTCAGTAATTATCTAATTACTGCTCAGTACTTCATTAAGTCAAGATTGCTGGTGAAGGAACTGAATAAATTCCTACAATGTCTGGGGCCTCCAGAAGAAATCTGGAACTAAACTTTGTTCTTCACACTGGCACACAAGATCTTTTTGCTATTTTGTATTGTACTTTTATTTACATCTGTTCTAATAATAGCTGATGTTCTAACTGGTGAAAATATACTTATTGCTAAGATAAAACTTTTGCACAGTAGTTTATTTTAGTTTGCTCCTCATATCTGTTTTACTTCTTTGTCTCTTATTGCTTAAGCATCAAGATAGGGTACAGTAATAGCAAAGACGACGCTAAGGGGCTCCATGGGTTACGTTGCTTGCAAGGTAGAGCCAGCAGTGCACAGGAGAAGCGTATTACAGTTATTTTATACATAGATTGCCAACTTTTTAACAGTGATTTCAAATTTGTGAACGTTATTGTAAATCGCAGGGCCGCTTGTTGCTCTAAACGACCCCCTTACATGCTTGAATTAGGTATTCAGTGTCTTTACTGGCTTGGTTCAGAAGCTAAAAGAGCTGATGAAAAATCACACAGGTTCATAGGTTTGGGAACCTCCTAGGACTGACTCAGTGACCACCAGTCCAAACTTTTTTATACATTAGTTTGAAAATGCTGCCCTCTAGTGGTAGGACATTGTGTAGTACATCATACAGTGTACAAATGCTGAGACTTTAGCTCCGTTCCTCAGACTGCTGAAAGTCTTCTTCCTTTTTTCTATTCCAGTGAAATCACACAATGCACAGCACTGTGCTCTCGGCAGGGCACAGGCGACACCATAGAAGAGCCAGATGACCACAGAGAAAGACCGCACGCTAAACCCCTAGATGACATGTGGGTCCCAACTTCAGACAGCCGCCGTTGTAGCATCGAAGGTCAGATCCCGGATGGCGCCTCGGCAATGGACTGGGACAGCGCACTAGCCGCAGAGCAGGACACGTGGCCCGAGCTCAGTAGATTCCCCTCCGAGGCAGATATTCCACCCTCCTACAGCAGGGCCACAGGACTGGACTCAGTGTGTGATACAGCAGCCCACTCTGAGGGGAAAAGGCTCAGGATAAACACTCCTGATGACAGAGCTGCGAGCCAGGGGGACATCACCCTGCCCTCGCTGAGCCATGAGCTTACAGCCAGCGAACTGCTGAACAGCAGGTGAGAACTCGCCAAAGCAAATGCTGACCTCAGATCAGACATTTCAAATGTTTTTTTGGTACAAAATGATGAAACAGTAAGCCCAGAATTCTTGAATGTGGCTGCATTAAAAACACTCAGATTAAAGGCCAAGAGTTTAAACTGGAACAGAACATTTGAAGCTGGCCAATAGAAAGCCAACTTTAGCCTCTTTAAAGATGAACATTAACCACGCCTACTGACAGTGGGGTTATTTGGAAAGGGTATGCAAGGTTCTTTCAAAGCCTGGAAGAGTAGATTTCTTTACATGGACCATCATTTTAATTGTTGTCGTATGTAAATTTTGGGGGTTGTAAATATTACAGGACTGTTACATAACAGTTTTGGAATCAGCCAATTTTACCATCCTCGTTTGCAAAAGTGGGATTTGTATTTGAAGCAGTAACAAAAGTGCTTAAGGTTCCTGGTATAGTGGTTCCAGATACTGAACACTCCTTATTGAACTATGACAGTGTTAAACTGTTAATATTAAAATATTTTTATTATGTTTAATACAAATTAGCAGCTTTGCTGGCTTTCATTGCAGGTGTTTTTGAAAAAAACAATAACATATAATTATTTATGTGAGTAGTTGTAGAAGTGCTACTTTGGGAACAGTGCCAAACCCTGTATATTGTATCCCTGTCTCATGATTTTAGCATCAGTCAGCACTCTTTAAGCTGTTTAAGCCACATGTGTAACAAAAGAGTTCCAGTATGCGCTTAAAACCATAGGTTGAAAAATAATTATTTAAGAAAAACCTGCCCTTCATACCTGGAAAGACACTCTGATGAACACTTCCAATCGCAAAATATACCCAAAGCATTAAAATAGATGTTTTTGTTTGTAGTTTCTTTATGTGAACTAAAAATAAAGGCAAAATTCCCAAACATTTGACCTGTAAACCTAGCCTTTTACTGTAGCTCCCCCTAGTGGATATTTCTTTTCAAGACTGCAGCAAAGCATGGAAACAATAATCTGTATTGTGTAGTAGGTATAGATATGTGTAGTAATGGTAGCAATCATCCAACTGCATCTCATAGATTTCAGACATTCTCTGTTCTACATATTAGCTTGACTGTTTTGTTTAAACAGTGCCTTGTTTCCTTCATCAGGATGTTCTATGATGAGGAGCTGGAGGAGTCAGAGCGCTTCTACAGGTCTCAGCCTCAGGTCCTGCAGCTATGCTACGCTCTGTACAACATGCTGGTGGCCCATTCTGAGATGGTGTGCTATCTGGTCATCATTCTCAATCACATGATCTCAGCCTCAGTGGCCACACTGGTGCTGCCCATCCTTATCTTCCTGTGGGCTATGCTGTCCGTACCCCGGCCCAGCAAACGTTTCTGGATGGCCGCTATAGTCTATACTGAGGTACAGCTTCCGTAATTCTCATCTACTTCACAGTAAAGGTTTTACTCTACTTATTATCATAATCTTATTATTTGTATTTCTTAATAAAAATGTAATGAAAAATTATTTGCATTGCACAAAGAATGATACTTCCATGGTGGTGGTTTCTAGGACAGGTCTAGGACAGAGGTCCACCTATTTTGGGACAAAGACAACTATGCATTGCTACTAAAGCTGGCAGGTTAATTAGCTAGCTCATCCTGACTCAAATTGTGTACATCAAGAGGTGACAGTGAGTCACTGTAGCACTGCCCTGATGACCTACTGTCAATCATGTTGAGGGTCTTGCGCCAGGTTAGATTATTTATGGACAGGTAGCCAGTGAAAGGAAGATGGCTGAGGCTCTTGGCAAGTGGCCAACGCTGCCCACTCCAGTCAAGAAGCCACAAGTAAGAAATGTAAAGTTTGATAGTGAATGTTTCTTCGAGACTGGTAAGGAGTGAAGAGGGGGGTGCATGGGTTGTGCATTTTCTGATATGTTGCCCCCTGTTGTTTGGAGTATAAATTTGAAAGCTTGTGTATTCTTACAGATTCTTATTTTTTTTCCTTTAAGTATAATAATAATAGTAACAATAACAATAATAATAATAATAATCTTTATTTATAGATATTTTTTATACCAGTGGCAGCTCAGATTGTTTTACAGACAAAGTTTTCGTCAGGAATAATATAAACTTAATTAGCAAAGTTCAGTTTTATAGGTACTACGATGTGAAAGCACTGACTGTCTAATAAAAACTGGAATTAAAGAGTATCTTTATATTTTCCGGTATTTTACTGAAGCATGTGCAGAAGGTCAGATCCACAGATCTAAGATTAACGTAAACAGAGGAACAGAGGAATTTTGAAGTCTATAGTAAGACATACAGATAGCCAGTGCAGTTATTTTAAAGCAGAACTGATATGAGCTTGTCTTTATGTTTCTGTTAGAATCTGAGTATAGGGGAAAGCACAACTCTAAAGTTTAACTTGAACATTTTTGTATTCTTCTTTTTCACACCCAGGTGACAATAGTGATAAAATACTTTTTCCAGTTTGGATTCTTCCCCTTCAATCAGAACATAGAGCGAGACAAGACCAAACCTTTCCATCCTCCAAATATTATAGGAGTGGAGAAGAAAGAGGGATATGTACATTATGACCTGGTTCAGCTGCTAGCACTCTTCTTCCATCGCTCTATTCTGAAGGTATGACAAATATTTACATATTATATCTATACAGTCATATAGATATAAAGGGCTGCTGTCACTCTCTGCACGAGACCAAAAGCTCACTAATACCAATATCTCACAGTTTCATTACTGACGTTCATTATTAGCTTTTGAGGCAGTGATGATACATAAGTGATTTAGTTGTGGGTATTGATGTAATGGCTGCTTTGTTGGGACAGTGTTTGACAGCAGCTGGTGGAGTGATCAGAAAAATTTGATCAGAGCGTCAGTGTGGGGAGATACTGGAAAAGTCTCTGAGCCAGTCACATTGCAAAGTCATCATTAACTGTTGTGTAACAGGTGTCATTTACTATCTGTGTATTTTGTGTTTAAGTTCTTTGCTACTTATTTCTTTGTTATTTAAGGTCATTTGGTTTTGGTTTCCAGAGCAGTATAGAAATCAAATCAGTCAAATCGAATAGACTTGCACTTTAAAGTAGAACAATATGACAACATTATGACAATGTTAAAGGAGAACTCCACAGGGTTTTCAGAATTTCTGTGTGATTAAAGAGTGGTTTGATGTAAAATACTAGCTAAAGAAATGTGCTGAGTTGGAACTGTTCATAGTGGTGGGGATAGGAATCAGACATCCACCCTTTAGTCAATGTGCATCTATGCATGGTGGAGAGATACATTAAGGCAAAATTGTTTCTTAAATAAAACTTTTGTTTTTCGCTGTTTTACCATCAACATAATATACACAAACTCAGAAGCTTCTCGTTCACTTAACCACTGCTGTAAATCAAATATGTGGTGACAAGTTATTTTATAAATGAATAATTTCTTTGTATGTTAACCACTGAATCATGGAGAAATTTTGAAAATTTGGAGGAATTCTCTTTTAATATAATCATTTTAACAGTCATGTCTGATGTCTCTCTCTCTCTCTCTCTCTCTCTCTCTCTCTTTCTGTGTGTGTTTCAGTGTCATGGTCTGTGGGATGAGGATGAGCCCAGATCAGGAGGTAAAACTGCTGTGGCCAATCACACAGACTCAGATAGTGAAGAAAAATCCAGAGTCCAGCCAGAGAGGAGCCCCCTTCCCCGCGAGGCTTCCCTGGAGTCCACACACATCCGCATGTCCCGAAAACACCCACATACTCATTCCACTGTCCGTCGACATAGCTCCAGCGCGGGATCGCATATTTCCCGACGCTCAGTGCCCTCCAGAGCAGGCGAGTATGCTCAGATGTGAATAGTATTGGCATGGCTGTCAACAGCACTGGATGCAGGGACACACTTAGTATTGTCTGTATGCTGTTTACTCTTTAAACATGCCTGGTCATGTAGATATTTCTTTAAAATATATAAATTTAAAATACTATAAACTATAAAATTCTCTCTTAAAGTTCTCTGTTGGTAAAATCAAGATGTAAACAGGTAATAAAGAACCATATTGGCTAACAAAGCAGACCTACCAATCACACACCCAGTATAATAAACCTCAAATTCCACTTAAGATTTTATATATGTATATAAATATATTTTTAACCCATTTTTCATGAGTAATATATATATATTTTTTTTATCCATTCATTTTTGAACCCATCCATTCAGTAAATACAGAATAATTAGTCTTAGTATATGGACATCTGTGATAATAATGATAATGTTAGTAATGTTTTTGATTTGTCTGACCTCTTGTGGTTCTGTCTGTGTGTAGGAAGCTCAGGCACAAGGTCGAGCATGTGTCGTGCGGGCAGTGTATTAGGAGCTCACCAGAAGAGTCGGAAAGAGCTTATTCTGGAAAAACTTCGAGAGCAACTCATCAAAGCCAAGAAATTCACCGTCCACACGTAAATCTTCTTCTCAAAACTCAGTGTCTTCACCATTCCTCTGCATTTACATGCGGTGCCTTTATTTGTGTACATTTTGTACATTTTCTGTAATATATGTCTCCTATGATGTTTTTTTTATGTATTGGGTCCAACATTTTCATTTAAGGTTACTAAAACTAACGTGTGTCATTCCAGGACCCTGGAGATCTATATTCCAATCCGGCTGTTCTTCTACAACCTGATCCACCCAGAGTACAGCGCAGTGACAGATGTCTATGTGCTCATGTTTCTAGCTGACACCGTCGACTTCATCATCATTGTGTTTGGTTTTTGGGCTTTTGGGGTACGTTCTGCACTGCTTATATCCCAGAGCGACAGAGTGTGACAAACTAGAGTGTTTTGTTTGAAGTCAAAAAGGTGCCAGGGCTTTCGATGGTTATATAAAAAAAAAAAAAATTAAATTGTAACTTTGTAGGAGAGGCCAAAGACGTTTTTTACTTTGAATGTAAAGTGATGTAATTTTGAAAGATTTCTATTTGGGCTGTTCATCATGAAACTTTCACAAGATATTAATAGCAGCTGTCGTGTTCAAACAACATAGAAAAATGAAACGATATATATATATATGGCAGCTAAATCTGGACCGTCCAGTTCATTTATGGCAACATCATCCTTAATTTGAATGGAAATACTAATTATAAAGCACTTATTAATTTAATAGCTCATGATCTCTCTCTCTCTCTCTTTATATATATATATATATATATATATATATATATATATATATATATATATATATATATATATATATATATCATAATATATATATGCAGTGCTAACTATCATTTTCTACACCAGTCTCTGTTTACAAGCACACATAATTATACAGAAATTAAACTATATAGTATATATTTGTACCAATAAATAAAAAAAACAAATGCAAAAACACACTTGGTCCTTAGATGAACTACTTTAAACAAGTTTCTTGGTTCCCTAAAACTTCAACACAGCACTTTATGCCTCTATCTCTTTGTAGAAACACTCTGCTGCTGCGGACATCACGTCCTCTCTGTCCGAGGATCAGGTTCCAGAGGCGTTTCTAGTGATGGTCCTGATCCAATTCGGTACTATGGTGGTGGACAGAGCGCTTTACCTGAGGAAGACTGTTATGGGGAAGGTCATCTTCCAGGTCATCCTGGTGTTCGGCATTCACTTCTGGATGTTTTTCATACTTCCTGGAGTCACTGAAAGGTGGGCTTACTTTTCTTTAAAGTATCCTTTAATGTGCTGTAAATAATAAAGATTTAAACATGATCATAGAGTCACCCTCCTCATTGTAACCGTGATTATTATTTCATCAGGCGTTTCAGTCAGAACATGGTGGCTCAGCTCTGGTACTTCGTGAAGTGCATCTACTTCGGATTGTCAGCTTACCAGATCCGCTGTGGCTACCCTACACGAGTGCTGGGCAACTTCCTGACCAAGAGCTATAATTACGTCAACCTTTTCCTCTTTCAGGGGTGAGAGCCATGTGAGCTTATTGTCAAGACAGGTTACCATGGAAGAGCACATTTCCACATCCTTAATCTCATAAATGTGGGATTTCTAAAGGGAAATTCCACTCATCAGATTCCTGATTCGGAACAGACTCAATGAGTTATGCTGTATTAGTGGAAATGATGTTCATATTAGTCAGACCTAATTTATCAACCACAACCTTATATTTTCTTTCTGTTTCCACGTTGTTCACTAATGTCTATTCGGGTTTGCAGGTTCCGATTGGTTCCGTTTCTGACAGAGCTGCGGGCTGTGATGGACTGGGTGTGGACAGACACCACTCTCAGTCTGTCCAGCTGGATCTGTGTGGAGGACATCTACGCACATATATTTGTGCTCAAGTGCTGGAGGGAGTCAGAGAAAGTGAGAACGACTCCATATTCATTCTTATTGTATATTCTATGTTGTAAAGATGTTCTTGTACTTTTTATTAGATGTTAGTGAAGTACTTCACCAACCTGGCTTGCTGCTTACAGTTTATCTGGAAAGTATTCACAACTCTTTCCACATTGTTATGTTACAGTCTTATTCCATAATAGATTAAATTCAAATTTTCCCTTATAAGTCTACACACAATATCCCAGAATGACAAAGTGAAAAACGTTTGTTTGGATTTTTTGCTAATTTATAAAAAGATAAAAAACTTTACTTTAGTATTTACTTATGTACTTTAGTATTCACAGCCTTCGCCATGACACTCAAAATAGAGCTCAGGTGCTCCTGTTTCCACTGATCAGCATTCAGTTGTTTCGACTACTTGATTGGAGTCCACCTGTGGTAAATCCAGTTGATTGGACATGATCTGGAAAGGCACACACCTCTCTATATAAGGTCCCATAGCTGACAGTACATGTCAGAGCACAAACCAAGCCATGAAGTCTAAGGAATTGTCTGTAGACCTCCGAGACAGGATTGTATCGAGGCACAGATCTGGGGAAGGGTACACAAACATTTCTGCAGCATTGAATGTCCCAACGATGGTCGTCTCTATCAGTTGACTTCATAATTTTAAGGCTGGTAGAATATTTGATAAAGAGATTCAAGCCATGAATTAATCGTTCTTTTAGGCACAGAGCTACCAATAAATATGTACTAGAGTATAATTACGTTTTTCAGATAGTGCTGTAGCACCACCAAGTTCAAGCTTCCACAAGCTTCCAACATAAAATGCTAAACGTGCTCTCTACAGCAAGTGTGTGGTTTATCCATTCTGGGTTAGTGTAGCAACACTGGGGCTCTACATGGCAGCCTCAGCTATAAGAGGACCTGCTTTTATTTAGATACAAATGGCTCATTTTAAGCTAAACGCAACAATTTACAGCCTTTTTAATCACCAACGTTTAGCAGGCTGAAGGTTCGCCACAAGAGGGAGCTTCTGGTACTTCAGTGACGCTGGTTTTCCCTTGTTCATATCGTTGCTGTCCACTGAAAAACATGTATATCCAAAAAGGCAACATTACAGGAGAGGCCAAAAACTGTGTTCACTTTCAATGTAAGTCAATGGAACAGAATTTTTTCCAAGCTGTATTGGAGAATTTCTATTGGTCCATTCATCATGTCCCCACAATGTAGAAGACATGTAGAAGACTGCTGCATGTCTTTAAATGATGTAGAAAAACAGAAATCAACAAAAATGGAGATGTTTTTCATAGGACAGCGACAATATATAAGACATTAAGCTTTTTATGTTTAAGTTCTGTTCATTAAAGGACAGATGATCACATGCATATTTAGCTTGAAGTGTTTGCTTGCATGCAGTTTTGGAAATTTCTGTCAGTCGCTGATTTGTGCCTTAATTAGAAAGTAGCAGACACAAAGTCAGAACTATCAGGTTTGTGACTCGAGTATTTCTGTGTGTATGTGATTTGTCAGAGGTATCCTCAGCCACGTGGACAGAAGAAGAAGAAGGTAGTGAAGTATGGGATGGGTGGTATGATCGTGATGTTGCTGATCTGCATCGTCTGGTTCCCCCTGCTCTTTATGTCTCTGGTCAAATCAGTGGCCGGCGTTGTCAACAAACCTCTGGATGTGTCAGTCACAATCACTCTTGGAGGATTTCAGGTACATACATTAGACAATCCAGGGCTCTGAAGGATACCGGTCAGATTTAAGATCGGTCTCATTGGGTTGATTAAGTTGGGAACGCTTGGAAAGAGAAATGTGATACTCAGACTGATGACTTACACTGCATTATCTGAACCTGTTTGTTGGCTCTGCTGACCTGTTAGCTGTGTGTATTCCAGCCGATCTTCACGATGAGCGCTCAGCAGAATCAGCTCAAGGACGTGACTGAAGCAGAGTTCTTTGACTTCACGCATTCATACAACTACATACCAGTATGTTGGCATCTCATGTAGTTTACTCTCATTTATCACGGTTAAAAAAAAAAGAAATATACATGATCCCCATTGGTCCTCTCCCCAGGGGGCAATGCAGTTCTTAGAGGCATACACTGCAGAGGATGTGACAGTAGCTGAGTTGGAGGGAAGTTCCAACTCACTGTGGACCATCAGCCCACCCAGCAGGAAGAACCTGATGGATGTACTGAGCAAAGAAGACCAATTTCCTGTTACTATGTCCTGGACTATCCAGAGGTAGTCTTCATAAAGTTCTTCTGTGGTTTGAGCACATGATATAAACCATCACCAAGTTCTACCACTTCCATTGTGCCAACACTCCTAATGGAATTATGAACAACTCTTCTGTTCTATCTAATATATGTATAAATTGTTATTTCTACTCTCTGCTTCCTTTGAAAAACATCCTGTCCCTCAGTTTTTGAAGGGGGGTTTAGGCTACTGTCACTGAACAGAAGCCACCCAGGAACTCACAATCAAGTTCTCACCTTATTCAGTCATACGGTCTTTCCGTATGACTGCAGCCATATTTGAAAGGCGTGGTTGTTTTCTGTTTTTATAATTAAAAATATAATGACAAACATGGTTTTAGCTATATTTTACTAATACTTTCTCTCGAGAAGTCATGGTTAAGATCATATATAATAATAATAATAATAATAATAATAATAATAATAATAATAATAATATAAGATGGTCAGTATTTTTCTGCCTTTTGACCGACAGGAACCTTAGTCTTGGCGCAAAGGCTGAAGTTGCTATGGACAAGCATGTGATGTACCTGGACACGAAAACAAAACAGGAATTAATAGATTTGCTGAATGGAACAAGGAACCAGGCTGTGTAAGTAAACTCATGTGCTCATTATAACCAGCCATTACACTCGTGTACACAAAGGCATTGACTGTGTTGTGGGGTTGTATTTTGTTCACAGAGTCATTGAACAAGTCTTTCCCTGCTACATACGAGCACCCAGCGACTCTAATGCTAAGCCTATCGATCAGCTGTATGGAGGTAAAGTATGAGACGTTCCGCAGATTTTGTGGTAACTATGATCTGATCTTTATGATTTGTAGGCCTGCATCTTTTTAAACACTCCAAAATGTAATCAGCTTTACGGAAGTGGTTAAGAACTGCATACAGTGGCAAGAATTAATTTTCAGTACATATTATAGCTGTTAAAAAAACATATGTCTACATGTTTTGTAGAGAATGGAAAAGGAGAATTCCACCAATTTTTCCAAATGTACACATAATTTATTAAAATAGATGCAAAACAAAATCATTCAGAGTGGTTTGGTGTAAAATTGTGCGTTGTGGAGAAACTAGTTGACTGATATTTGTTTTCTACCGTAGTGGTTACAGTGATCACAGTGTAGGCAACACAAATATAGCTGCTTTATTTAGTATTACATTTTATGACTAGTGAACTTACATGTGTTGTCTGGGGATTTCTTTGTTTATAAATGTGTGTGTAATGTTTGAGGTATTAAAAGCCTCATACAGTCTGATTCTCTAGTGATGGCCAGATGAAGCCTCTTGAAGCGTTAAAGCTTTCCCTCCAGATGGTATAAAAAAAGATTCATTACTCGAAGCTTCATGTGCACACAAAACATTTATTGTCATTTCAACTATTTGCAATGACCTCTTGCAACTTTGTCAGCATGAACAAGTATATACATAAAACACCTTATTTTGCTGTGGTTAATTAATTTGTTCATCTGATCTGTGTTTGATTGTGTGGGTAATAGAATAGATCTGTTCATTAAAAACAAAACTGCCAGTATGATTTCAGTCAGCAAATAAATCCAATAGTACATGAGATATTGATGTTAAAACTGTTGCAGTGGTTTTAAGAGGTGGGACAGTGATTGTAGGGTAATGATGACTTTAATTTTTATTAAAAAACAACAAATCACGCCAATACTTGAACCACGTCCTGAACCAGCGAGGCTTCAGACGTCATCAGTGATGTCATTCGCCCTCAATGAAGCAAGCCTCGATACGTGCTTCATAAACGACTTCCTGGATTTCTCGATACAAGCTCCGAAGCCTCGGTATCATTTGCCCATCACTAATCAGCACCACTGTGAACAGTTCTCTAGAATAGAACAGTTTAGAACATCACTCTGAATGCCTTTGCTACATCTAAACTTTCCTCAATGAATAAAGAGCCAGTAATGCCTTTCTGTTACTTTATCTTCAGCTAAATGTAGCAAATAACAGTTTAATATCATATTAGACTTATTAGATACCATAAGAAATCAAAGAGAGAAAGCTGAGCATCCAGACAGTGCTGAGTATAAATCTGTCTTTGTGTATCTGGGAGACGGTCCCACACGTCCCTCCTCATTACTTCTTCATCTCAGTGTGGAAACCGCTAGAACAGTGATTTAGCTCCCTGTGTTGTGTGACTGGTTTTCTGCTCAGTCTCTGCAAATTTTTTGTGGTTTCAATCAGTTCGAAGATGAAAATGTGACTTGATTTCTTTTATTTCGCAAATGGAAAAACAACATGTGTCTATTCAGGTTTCTATGGAAGGCCCTTGGCTCGGCATCTCATAATACTGAGCTCATATCTCATGAATAGGATGGCTGATCTAATAATAATAATGGGACTTAAAGTCATAATTTCAACATAATGAGAACCTCATAATTACAACTTAGTTTGTCATAATTATGACTATTATGACTAATTATGCGCATATCACTATCTTGATTTAGCATAGTAAGTCATTATTAGAAGTCATAATTATAAGCAATTGTTCTGTTATGACGTATGAATAGGTCTCTATACGTTTGAACGATGGACAGACAAACCCAATACTTCTCTTTTCATTTCATTTTGATTCTTTTTTTTTTTTTTGCGTCACGCATCTGCTGCAACTTACTTACGTCTGATTTACGGAGCGCAACAAAAAGCCCTTCCTTTTTGCAATGCATCTGGCATTCATGCTTTGAAGAGATCAGGCATGTGGATCTGTTTTTCTCATTGCAGAGGACGGTTATGAGAACATCCTTCTGGATTTGGAGCGGACAAATAACAGCAGCGGTGAAATCCAGGAGTGGTGGATCGTGGACCAGCCATCTGAGGGTAAGACCCACATGAGATGTGGGGCGAGGGCCGGGCAGAAGAAGGAGGCTGGACTGCAGCTGTATGTCTTCAGTGATAAAGTTAGTCCTCCCAGCCTGGGCTTCCTCGCTGGCTATGGGTAAGGGGCAATACTCTGAGACATATACACTGTACAAAGAAGGTGAAAGTCAATAACACCCAAATATCTGCTGAGGCCTTTAACAGATCATGCTGGACTCTATAGTGGTTTTTAGGAGCTTAGTTTCTAAGTTTTCTTAAATCAGCATGTTTTGTGGTCTTTTAACAGTAGAACCAGTTATTTGAACCACAGTCATGTGAGTGCAGACCACCATGCTTAAAAACCTTGCACCAAATGAAACGTGGCTACCTACTTCATAGCTCACGCATCCGCAATGAACAACAGATTTAAAAGCAATACAAGAGCATTTACAGTGGGGCAGAAAAGTATTTAGTCAGCCACTGATTGTGAAAGTTCTTCTACTTAGAAAGATGAGAGAGGTCTGTAAATTTCATGATAGGTCCACTTCAACTATGGAAATCCAGAAAATCACATTGTAGGATTTTTGAAGAATTTATTTGTAAGTTATGGTGGAAAATAAATATTTGGTCACCCACAAAAAAGCTAGATGTCTGGCTCTCACAGACCTGTAACTTCTTCTTTAAGAAGCTCTTCTGTCCTCCACTTGTTACCTGTGTTAATGGCACCTGCTTGACCTCGTTGTCTGTATAAAAGACACCTGTCCACAGCCTCAAACAGTCAGACTCCAAACTCAACCATGGCCAAGATCAAAGAGCTCTCGAAGGACACCAGGAAGAAAACTGTAGACCTGCACCAGGCTGGGAAGAGTAAATCTACAATATGCAAGCAGGTCGGTGTGAATAAATCAACTGTGGGAGCAATTGTAAGAAAATGGAAGACATACAAGACCATTGATAATCTCCTCATTCTGGGGCCCCATGCAAGATCTCATCCCGTGGGGTCAAAATGATCATGAGAACGGTGAGCAAAAATCCCAGAACTGAACAGAGGGACCTGATGAATGACCTGCAGAGAGCTGGGACCAAAGTAACAAAGGCTACCATCAGTAACACACTGCGCCGAGACTCAAATCCTGCAGTGCCAGGCGGGTCCCCCTGCTTAAGCCAGTACGTGTCCAGGCCCATCTGAAGTTTGCCAGAGAGCATATAGATGATCCAGAGGAGGACTGGGAGAATACCATGTGGTCAGATGAAACCAAAATAAAACTTTTTAGTAAAAACTCAACTCGTCGTGTTTGGAGGAAGAAGAATGCAGAGTTGCCTCCCAAAAACACCCTACCTACTGTGAAGCATGGGGGTGGAAACATCATTCTTTGGGGCTGTTTTTCTGCAAAGGGGACAGGAGGACTGATCTGTGTTACAGGAAGAATGAACAGGGCCATGTATCATGAGATTTTAAGCCAAAACCTTGTTCTATTGGTGAGAGCATTAAAGATTGGAACGTGGCTGGGTCTTCCAGCATGACAATGATCCCAAACACACTGCTCGGGCAATGAAGGAGTGGCTTCGTAAGCATTTCAAGGTTCTAGAGTGGACTAGCCAGTCTCCAGACCTCAAATCCACAGGAAATTTGTGGAGGGAGTTCAAAGTCTGTGTTGCCCAGCAACAGCCCCAAAACATCACTGCTCTAGAGGAGATCTGCATGGAGGAATGGTCCAAAATACCAGCTACAGTGTGTGCAAACCTGGTGAAGACTTACAGGAAACATTGCCAACAAAGGTTGTGCTACAAAGTATTGAGTTGAACTTCTGTTATTGACCAAATACTTATTTTTCACCATAATTTACAAATTCTTTAAATATCCTACAATGTGATTTCCTTTGTGAAGCTCTGTCTCGTTTATAACCATGCTGTTGTAATTTAAAACACTGTAGTAAAAAGTAATCAGTGCTGAGACATTGTGCTTTAAGATCTTCTCACAGATCTTTACTATTTATAAGCCACAATAAAAGCTTTGTGGAGATCAAAGTGTAACACTGGTGTCCCCACCCTTCTACCTTGCAGTATAATGGGCCTGTATGCCTCCGTGGTGCTGGTGATCGGCAAGTTTGTGCGTGAATTCTTCAGCGGCATCTCGCACTCCATCATGTTCGAGGAGCTGCCCTGTGTGGACCGCATCCTCAAACTGTGCACAGACATTTTCCTCGTCCGAGAGACCGGCGAGCTGGAGCTGGAGGAAGACCTGTACGCCAAGCTCATCTTCCTTTACCGCTCGCCCGAGACCATGATCAAGTGGACCAGGGAGAAGACTAAATGAGCCAGGGAACTCGCAGGGAAAACGAAGAACGGGCGAGAGAGGATGGACACACCTGCCGAAGCTGCAGCAGTGCAGAAGAGCACGCCCACATATTCAGTGCGTTTGCAAGCTTGTGAATAAGAAAAGGTCTCCCTACGTGGGTCCCGCTGCCTTCAACAATGTGACATGCAGGTGTAGCTGCTGTTCTACAGTACATGTACGTTACGTACTAACCCGAACCTGAAAAGCCAATGAATTAGGGTAGCGTAGCAGCTGCCAGGGCCACCTGAATGAGAGAGGCTGGCTTCAGGGCCTGCCTGTGCTCTACTGCCCCCTCCCCGTCTGCTAGAAGCCTCTCGGATGAGATGCATTGGTCCATGGGTTGTGCAATACACTGTCCTGGAGCTGGCTGCAATCGCAGGCAGTGAAAGAAAAGGGACAGCAACTGAAACACACAAGCCACTTTTGACTTGAGACAAAATGTTTTTACTCCTGGTTCTGGAAGCGCTTGGGTTCTTCAAAAGATTAAGTATGTGACATTCCACGTGGAATTACGGTCTATGTTTGCTTAATGTTGTAGATTGTGCAGAGAACTAATACGAGAGAGCCAGATGACGGCATCCTCAGGAAAACACTGTCATCTCGTCCTAGCAGTATTCAGAGATTGTTCTTCCACACAGGCCAGAGAACAGCCGCAGCGTGGAGAACTGTGTTCTTCACTACTGTTAGGCAGTGCTCTGCACAAAGTTGGACGTAATTGTGGTTCAGTGATCCAAGCATAAAGCACATTTTGGAAACCTACAGCTTGTTTGTCTATATGGTGACTTCATAACTGTGTCCATTCGATAGCTACGGTTACTGATGATGGATGGATGGATGGATGGATGGATGGATGGATGGATGGATGGATGGATGGATGGATGGATGGATGGATGGATGGATGGATGGATGGATGGATGGATGGATGGATGGATGGATGGATGGATGGATGGATGGATGGATGGATGATACCAGAGGAAAGTCAAGATCCCCGCATTTAACCAATCTGTGCAGTGAACAGACACACTAGGGGGCAGTAATAATACGTCGTGCACTCTTTTAACTATTTTAACTACTGTAAATGGTCAGGCACGGTTGTGTTTGGAAGCAAGGTAAACTAGTATTTAAATAATCAATCTAACTAGTATTTAAATAATCAAACTTCTCACACATTTCACCCCAACCAATAATATAGGTCCCATTAAACAAGTCTCTTAATTTAGTGTGTCACCTCTAAAGACTATGTATAATTCTACCAATTATACTAGTGTGTGTGTGTGTATGTGTGTATATATAGATATATTACTGATAATCTCCATCAGATAGATAGATAGATAATTTACTGATCCAAGATCTCCGCATTTAACCCAACCGTGCAGTGAAACACTCACATATACACACACTAGTGAACAGGCACACTAGGGGGCAGTGCCTGAATCTTGCCCGGAACAGTGGGCAGGCCTACCACAGGGCCTGGGGAGCAGTCAGGGGTTAGGTGCCTTGCTCAAGGGCACTTCAGTCGTGTCCTGTCGGTTCATGGGATGGAAGTGCCTGGTTCCGTAACCTCCAGCCCACTACTGCCCCCTCAATAGAGAGACTAAACACCTTTGAATCAATTTCCAAGTTAGAAACTATAAAAATAGCCCCTGAAAGTATAGTCTTCGTAAGCTGGGAAAGGGATCATTCCTAGAAATACAGAGACAGACACACACTCAATATTTTAGGTAAGGTTTATGTTTTATGGTACAATTGTGTTAGATTCAAGAACTTGTTTCAAACTTTAAGTTAATATATTGATTACAGCAGCATCATCCACATGCAGTTTGGAAATTTATAACAGAGACTCTTTTGTTATGGAACATCTGGTGCACACATCGCTGGACACATTTCATAATTAGAGTTGGGGGGGGGGACAGCATGGAAGATATTTACAAAATATGAATTGAAACAACATTCTCTTCCAGTTTCAAAGCAAATGAAATCCTCGTCAGTCTACTTCAAACAGAATTTGTTCCCTGAAATTGCAATGTGCACATGTTTATAAAACAAAACTCCAATACAGAAGGCATATAAACATCCAGCCAGTAATATTAAGGCATCTCATGCACGTTTGCATATCATGTAGCTATGTATGAATTTTTGTTTTGTGGTTTCAAAGAAACAATGAATGTAATTAAGAAGGCTACGTTTCAATAATACGTCATGCATTCTTTTAACTACTTCTACTACTTTAAATGTTCAGGCACGGTTGTGTTTGAAGTACGAAGTAAACTAGTATTAAGCTTCAGAAATTCTTCACACCTGAAAATGAATACAAATGACAAATAATTGTGAATGATATCTCAGTACACCTTTTCATTTTCCTTAGAGTAACAAAACAATAATAATTTAAGGACGAATATTCATGGAAACCATGAAGGATTGGTATAAATCAAACTTCCTCACACATTTCACCACAACCAATAATATCGGTCCCATTAAATAAGTCTTCTGATTTAGTGTATCACCTTTTAAAAACTATATATAATACTACTAATTATAGTATTGCGCGCATATATATATATATATATATATATATATATATATATATGACAAATTAAGAACAGTACTTTAGTTTTGATTTATGAGCTTGGACGAATGAATACATGCACTTGTTTCATGTCATTATGAATACTTATATAAAGATATAATAGCATGATGTATGTCCTGAAACTATAATCCTGATCTTCGTTTAGGATTTCTTTAATCATTTATTATGTTTACAGAGACATTTTAGCCTTTCCTGGCTGGTGCAAAGTCTGGAAAATGAAAATGTCATCACTGTGATGACTGAATACAGCAGAATTATGATTATGCCTAGGCTGTAAGTTCCTCGGCTGCAGGCAATAGGTATGACCATGTTTGGTGCTCGTATCTGGTAAGGCAGTTCAGCCATGCTAAGGAATGGACAAAGTGCCCTCCAGTAACTGGGGAAAAAGGTGCTGGTGTGCAGTAACACTAACTACACACAGTGAAAGCTGCCCTTTCATGCTGACCTACCACCAGCTCCCCACAGTGAAAACCTTAAAGCTCCAATCAACAACTGCAACAACCAAAACTTGTTTTCCTTTTTTTGTGGCTTCGGTGACATTCATTTAAGACCAATGCTAAATGCTACAGGGCAGTTCAGTTCCTCCACTCCACGCTGACTGTAGTATTACTTTTGTCCTCATTCTACAATTTCTGCAGGACCTTTTTGGCAATTTTTGATTGAGCTTTAAAGCTAAATAAAAAAAGGCATAAATAAAAGGACATGTTTACAACAGCTGATTTACATTACTGGAAAAATGTCTTTCAGTGGCTGAAGAAGGAAGGACACTGTTCTTGGGTCAGAGGAACAATCAGAGGAACTATAAGAGTCCTCCTGCATAATCATCTTCCTCTTCCTCGAGTGCGTCAGCCCCACCATTCGCTCCTCCATTCCCCGGAGCAGCAGCTGCAGCTTTCTTCTTCTTTCCTCCTCCAGGCACGTTCAAAGACAGCGCCAGCTTAGCATACTGAACAAACAAGTAAGAAAGAACTGATTAGCAGATTTAGAAGTACAAATGTACAAACGGGAACAGAACGGTTGAACCTGCAAGCTTAAGGACTCACGTAATGACTTTTCAATGTTGGAGAATTTAGTGGTAGGGCAATATGAAGTCTGATAAAGGGGAAGATCATCTACCTTATAGGCGTTTTCACACCAGCATTAGTTAGTGCGGTTAAAACAGACTCGTTCGTCTGTGCCCTTGGTGCAGTTCGTTTTGGCAGGTGTGAAAACAGTAATCGCACTTGATTGCGGACCAAAACGACCACACCGAGACCCTTGAGAGGAGGTGGTCTCGGTCCAGTTCCAAAAGAACTCCGGAGTGGTTCATTTGTGCTGAGAACGTGATCCGACCTCGATCTGACCCAAGTATTAGGTGTACTCCTCACGTTTGAGCTAAACATCTCCTGCAGCCAGGTATGCTTTGCATTATGGGATGCGGCAGATGGCGTAAACAGAGAACTGGAGAACTGTAGCAGCTAACAGGGCGAGGACAATGAAGCGAGGTCTCTCTTGGACTAACAGTGAGGTACGTTGTCTACTTGATGTTTGGAGTGAGCTGGGTGTTCTGCAGGTGGACTGTAGTTTGGTATATTATCAGAATATTATACCAGCTATGAACAGATGCTGTCTCTGCCGCTGCTCCGTGATACGCTGTACAAGAAACGTATAATAGTTTGGGAAAACCGGATCTTTTCCCTCTGTTTACTTTCTTGCTCGATGCCAGATAGCTCTGACCAATCAGAGGAGACAACTTGCTCACATGGTTTGTTGGGGCACATTTTGGGGGGGGGAAACACTAAAAGTAAACAAACTCATTAACTGATCCAGACTAGTGAAACAAACTACAGGTGTGAAAATGCCCTAATAGAGCAACTGCACCTTTCTGATAGACAGAGACACTCAGTTTGTGCTTGTATAATCCCATATATGAATTTTGCAAATTAGCAGATGAGCCACACATGAACCTAGGGTCACCATTTCCAAAGCTAAGCATCAGCTCGAGGAGTATATCCCCTGAGATTGGGCCTTGGAGCAAATAAACTGTGTTTTCTAGAGTGATGAAGCTCCAATCCATTTGAGGTAAGTTGAAGTGCTGTTTGTAATCCAGAACTAATCATTTCACCTCAGTATCTGACCTCACTAATGCTTTTGTGGTTTAATGCAAGAGTAGAGGCTGTTACTGCACATTACACATTTGGAGACCAGGTTTTGTTTTTCACAAACAATCTACAGACTACTAGGTTTCATTACAATACAACAGGACAGTCAGACAAGCAGGGTTCCTATTTGGAGTTGGGGGTTTATACTATGACTCTGTGACAAGTAGGGGTGTGCGATATATATCGTCTGTGATAATATCTTAATTGCCGTGGTAACGATGCACGAGCTGACGTTATCGAGTACGCTACTGACTGGGAAAAAAACAACAAACAAGTACAGGCTGCTGCAAGTGTGCATTGAGATTGGCCATACTGTGTGCTAGTATAGGCTAAAGCTAGCATAGCTGCCTAAACATCACACCTAAAGCAGAAAATGAGTGAACACACTGTACCAGGGGAAGAAACTCAGACACTGCCAGCCTCGCAGTCTACCGTCTTAGATTTAACTCCTAGACCAAGATCATCTTTAAAACAGTGCCTTCACCCGAAGACGGCTCCAGCCCCCCCGTGACCCTGACTAGCGGATAAAAGTGAAAGATGATGGATGGATGGCTAGTAATATCATTTAAGAAGCTAGTAAAATATAACATTTTTACAAACACATTTTTAAATAATGCAAAAAATTGTTTATCATAGTGATCCACAAAATTCCAGAAAATATCAAGATATAATTTTTGTCAATATCGCACAACCCTTGTAACAAGGAAAATATTAGATAAATTATGAATACAAATAATACTTAGAGGTACTATTAACAAAATGTTGTACCTGCTACTCCCTTAAGAGACCAATTTGAAGAAGCATGATAAGAAATGAAGAAACACTGAGTAAATGCAGCAAAACTCTACCTTCCTTCACGTAATTATAAATATAAATTCAGGGTTCAGCCTAAAACTTTTCACTACATCAACTCCAACAGGTCATTGTTCTGCCAGTTTCAGTGCCGTATCTAATGTGACAACGCATGGCAATAGCCAAGATATACCCATTACACACTGGGTATGTTATTTAATGTGGAATGTGACTACTGTCTCAGTCTTTTACCTTCTCAAAATTCTGTATTTATTCATGAATGAAAGTCTTTTGAGAGCTACTCAGGTAAACTAGCTACAGTCCTGGCTTTTGTGAGCTTGGAATGAATAGCACATAGAACATTAGATCTTTAGCATATATAACTTTCAGCAGGCCATTAATATGCATGACATTTCATTAACTTATACAGTCAGTAGTTTTTGGTCATATAATTATGAACATATTGTCATAAGCCTCTCAGTTTAAACATAACTAGGGTATGTTTAATATGGTTCTAGGCCATTGACTTTATATACATGCTTATGCCCGACCCCTACTATCAGTAGGGTCTCTGATGCAGATACAGGTACTGGATTCAGTCTGGGACTTGCAAAGCACACTTGTGGTAACATTAGTGGATGGAGGCGAGAGTATAGAACTTACATCATTGTCCATGTATCTGAACAGCGGTGAGTTACACACACGGGACACCTGGTCTTCATCCTGTTGGTCATAGCCCTGTAATAGCTGCTCTAGGGCAACACAGTCCTCACTCCCACTGAAGCCTGGGATGCTGTAGCTCTCCCGCACACACTTGTCGGCCGCTACATAATCTCCTCTGTGTAAGTGGACCAGCACCTGTGCAATTGTTTTCTAAACAAAAGAGAGCAAAATAAATGCCACATCATGATGCGCTTAAGACGTGAATACAGTTTTCAACTGGGGTCAACTGAGAGGTACCTTAAAACACGTTGGATAATTTTCAATGTCTCTGTACATGTTCTTCTCCTTCTGAAGTGACACTGCTGCTTCATCAAACCTTCCGGGGAAAAAAGAGAAACTCTTAACTGGTACAAAACCAAGCAAAACAAAACTTACATAGCATATCCATATATATCCATATATTTGTCTCTATAGCTTTACTTCTTTTGTCTGACGAGAAGTCGAGACGCTTTGCCAATCAGCTCCACAGCCTGTCTCAGTCGTTCCTCGTTCTGAAAAGTAATACAATTTATGACACAGTGGCCAGTGAAGAACAGGTATTAGTAGTAGGGCATTTTCTCACCAGACACCTTTCAGGTCCTTACCTCAAACACTGATGCAGCTCTCTGATAGAGATCAACAGCTTTGGGTAAGTCCACAGGTTCTATCAATCTGTCAATTACATTTATAACTATTACTCTTGTTAAAATGGTAAAACATACAATGCCAAAATACTATGACCTATATAATGCCTAATAGCACTGCAAATGTTCAGTAAAAATGAGAGTAATTTAAACCTTGCATTGGATTTTTTTTCAATTACTTACTTTCCTGCTCTGTCAAGAGCCATAGCAGCAGTATCTGGTGTACCATTCTCTACATACATCATACTGGCTTTTTCTATGTACTGAATTGCCTCTGGTAGCCTCTGCATGTCCTGCATAAAACAAAAATAATATATAATTAAATAAAAATAATAATAATAAATAGTAATCTTTGCTGATATTCAGTTATATTTCCAAAAATCTAACACTACAGTTCATCTATTCAAAGAAACAAGTCAAAAGTCAACAGCACGGACTGACAGTTAAGCAAATACAAAGAATTTAAACCACTTAGAATTCACACGGCTGTATGTTTTGCAAAGATCTTTGAATGATTTTTGATGCCACATCTCACCTTCAACATCATACCCGCCTGTTCAAGGGCTCTGCAGGGAAAGTTTAACAGGTTACTATGGACTGCACATTATAATACAGTAAATTATAGTCTTATTGCATCAAGAATACTCACTTTGCAGCATGGAAAAGTCTGGAGCATGACTCAAGGACAACAGCTTTCATCAGTTCATTTCAGCAAAGAATCAAATACGTTGTATAAACCTAGCAAAATATGTTATTTATTATTAAAGAGAGCCCAAAGTCATTTTAATAATAGGCTGCCATTTTTGCTGCTGCATCAAAACATAGCATCCAATCTCTTGTCCACCGTGCAAAGACAGTGCTGCATCCAATCTCCTGTCCACTATGCGAAGACAGTGCTGCATCCAATCTCTTGTCCACTGTGCGAAGACAGTATGCTAAATATCTCATTTAACTCAGACTTTGCAACTTTAGCTAAAGTGTGGCATTACACAAGACAACTTTTCCTAATAATAAGTTCCTCTACAAGAAGGGCCAAATTGGTCTCTATTTTCTGAGGCGTCTGAGGTCCTTCAACATCTGCAGGACTATGCTGAGGATCTTTTATGAATCTGTAGTTGCCAGTGCCATCCTATACGCTGTTGCATGCTGAGGCAGCAGGCTGAGGGTGGCAGATGCCAACAGACTTATTAAACTGATCCACAGAGCCAGTGATGTTGTGGGTGTGGAGCTGGACTCGCTGACGGCAGTGTCTGAGAGGAGGATGCTGTCTAAGCTGCAGGCCATCATGAATGATGGCTCCCACCCTCTTTATCACACAGCAATAAGACACAGGAGCACATTCAGTGAGAGACTCATTCAGCAAAAATGCACTACAGATTGCCACAGGAGGTCATTCCTACCAGTGGCTATCAGACTTTGTAACTCCTCTCTTAACGTACGACACCTTTCACATGCACAGTAATAACAATAGAACAATAATTTAATTTTGTGTGCAACAACTCAAATGTGCAATAACTTCTTACTTCTAAACTCTTACTGCTGTATACAGTATATCTGTACTTATTATTATAGCCAGTCACTTTATATATTATTCTTCTATTGTATTATAAGACTTTATAGATGTGCACATATTGCAAATTTCTTTTTGTTGTAAATCATTATTAGAGTGTTTATTCTTCTACATAACCAGCTGCTACTGTAATAACTGCAATTTCCCCCTGGGATCAATAAAGTATTTCTGATCTGATCTATCTTTAAAACCCAATAGCTGACGATTAGCACTGGGCTCAAGAAAGCCCCATTCCACTGGACAATGCTTTTCTACAGAGATTATTAAAGTAGCTGACCTCACTAATCAGAAGAGGTGTCTGGATACTTCTGGCCATGCAGTGAGGCCTGTATGAGCCACTGTCACCACTGGACAGGCAGTAAGAAGTGAAAGGAAGGATACGCTCTGTTGTTGGTGTGGGCCTCAGCCTCCTGTAAGTAAGCGTCTTTCGCCTCTTCAAGCTGTTTGGCATTTTTGAAAGCAACAGCTAAAAAGTGAAGGGACACACGTTAGTGTTCTTGCAGATACATCTCCAGGTACACACATAAAAACAGCTCGACGTTTGCCATTACCTGCTTTCGCATATTCCGACGCAGCGCTGTCGTAATCCGGCTTCCACTTCATAAAACTCGTCTTTAGACTGAAATATTAACGGAAAAGTGTGAAGAGCAAGTCACGTATTTTGTCACACAGTTTGTGAAAATACATTAGCATTACTGTGGCGACTGTTGTTGAGCGTAAACTTAAAGAAAGACGTGGCTAAAGCTAGCTTCTTACTCGAATAAGAATAAGAAGCTACGACAAAAAGCGACCACGTCATGAACGAATGTAAGGGTTGAGTTAAAATATCAATCGTGAAAATAACTAATGCCAATGTTTATGTAAAAAAAAAATCATTTTAAATGTTGTTATTCAATAAAAAACGACCGCAGTCTCTGTTATGGTAACTGTCACTGACTGGCATATTAGCTGGCGTGCTAGCGTTATATGCTGACTAACAGCGAGGCTAACTTAAACGAGCGGCAACACTTACTATTTTTCCGCCTTAGCGATGTGTTCGTGAGCTTCATTTATTTTCTGAGCCATTTTTCTGGCTCTTTTCTGCTTACGTAGTTAAACGGCTGTGATATGATGTTAAGCGGTGAAGCGACAGACTGCCTGTGTTGTTGTTGCTCTCGTGTTGTTTCCGGGTCGGTGGGCTGGCTCGGTGGTGTCTGCTACTGCTGTTCGAGCTCCGTGGCTGCTGCCGCCTGCTGTTCGTTACAGACTTAGTCATTTAAAGAGACCATATCGTGGAAAAAAACACGTTTTCTTTACCTTTTAAAGGAGCAATGTGCAAGTTGATGCAATTGGTATGTAAGATTGTGTAGTTTAAATGTCCCAAAATTAACTAAAATGATCCCCAGCAGACATACAATGCTGTCACAGCACTGTCGTAATGTCACTACTAGGGAAGTAACGATGCATCGCAGGACGCTAGTTAATAATAGATGCAAATATGCCACGACTAAAATAGATTGAGATGAATTGATATCCTTTTGAAACAGCAGAGGGCGCAGGCGGTGTCTACCTTGCTTGTTTGATGCTTGTTTGTACATCAGGTTAGTATTGCGTCACATCAGGGTCAAAACTAGTGCATTGACAAATATAAATTAATGTTTTTTGCTCTCGTGCGCAAACTGCAGTACTGTCAGCTGCTCTCTGTGCTCGAGAGACCCTTTAACGCTCGAGTTTTCAAAGGGGGGCGGTTTTGACAGAAGGGCTGAGCGCTATTGGCTTATGGCACCTGGTTTCATGACTGACCGCTCACTACAAACAGCCTCTCAAACTACCACAAACATGGTGGAAGAGGAGCCGACAGGAGAGATGGATTAAAAGTTTAGTTTATTTCACTTATAATAGTGATTTAATTGTCTTGCCACTTCTTATGAGCCTGTGTTCACTTCGGTTTACTTTGATAAAGAAAAGATTAAGCAAAATACAGCGTTTTGTAGTAGATAAATAATGAAAGGGAAATTTTGTCAGTCATAATTTATGTTCAGTTTGACTTAGTAGTAAAAAAGATCCGGAGAAAATCGTATTGTGAGGCCAGCATCGTTAATCGCACTGCATCGTGAGTAGAGTGTATAGTTACATCCTTAGACGCTACTGAATAACATCATGTGGTATTATGACCACTTACTGGCAACTTTCCATGGAGTTCAATGCAGATAAAATGGAAAGTATGAAGGAATTTAGGAGGTTGTGACAGCGTACTGACAATGTTGCCACTATGTTGTCACAACTTCCTGAGGCATTACATTTCAACGTTGTGCGCACCAAACCCTTAGGTTGTACCTTGTATGTACAACAGTGTAACTGTCTTTCCAAAGTATGTTAAAGATGTCTATTTATTGTGTTGCAGAGATCTACTGAAGTTAAGGTGTGCTAGCCTTGGATCGTCTATCTTATCGTTATACCACATTTTACCTCAAGAGGCGGTAGTGAGTGGATGAAGATGGAGCCAGAGACTCACTCTGAAGGAAAGTAACAGTAAACCAAGAGTTCACATTGGCGTTGCTTTCCAGTGCTGAAGGCGCTCTTGGCAAATGAAGGGATGAAGTTTGATTCAGAACATGCACCATTTATTCAGACAGGTAAGTAAACAGGAGGAAAAGGGAAGAGGAGGGACTGTGTGGAGTACAAATTTAACAAATTCCATACATATTGCAATAGGCACATTGCTTCTTTAATATTTTGTATTCATTGCTAAAAAGATTTTGTTCATTTAAGTTTTCAATCTTTTTATGTTTTTCTTGCATATATCATGGCTGTCCAAAGAAAAACATGTATCTCTCTTCATTTGAACACGACAGCTGTTGTTTAACCAGTGACAGTTTCTTGATGAATGGACCAATAGAAATGCTCCTAAATCATTTATAAATAAAAACTCTTTGCATTAACTTACATTGAAGGTAAAGAGGCCGTCTCCTGTAAAGTTACTATTTTGGAGATGCCTGTTTTTTTCTTTGGACAGCGTAGATGTGTTTCTTATACGTATACACTACCTGGGAACTTTTATTAGGTACACCTATTTATACCTATACTCATTGTTAATTTGATCAGGTCCACTTACCATATAGGTGTACTCTGTAGTTCTGTAGCCTTTGTTAGCACCCTTTTATTCCGCTCTTTAATGGGCAGGACCCCCCACAGGACCACCACAGAGCAGGTATTAGTTGTATGGCTGGATCATTCTTAGCACTGCAGTAACACTCTAAATTCTGGGGCTCTAGGCGAAAGACAGGAACAGGTCTCCTCTGTTTTCAAATCAGTTAAGGCTCTGAGCTTGTGAGTGGCACAATCATGTACAAAGCAAGTAAAATGATCTTATATCTGATTAATATTTCTAATATTTCTCATTTTAAGATTGTTGTAAGCATATTATATGACTGAGTTTACTGTAGGATACTGTTCATAAAGTTAGATTACACCTGCATAAACCTGTGATGACGACTGACATAACCCAATATAAGTGTTTAAGTGATGGGAGCTTGTTTTCCACTCAACACAAAACCACATCAAGCTATCTCAAACATGCTTAATCTCTAACATGCTTTTATAAATAAAAACTGCCCAAAGTGTGGACAAGATTCAGCTCTGCAGAAATCAGGGGAAAATCCTTGAAACCCAGTTCTAGCACGATTCAAATAAGGTCATCATTGTCCCACAAGTAGCTTCTGTATTAGTTGTGCTTGAGGCAGCCTAAACCTATGTATAGTCATATGTCTAATTTTATAGATTGTAAACTCATGCTCCTCTGCTAGACATGCGGAGTAGAAATGAAATAGGGCATTTTGCACTGAAAGTAATGCGTAAGGGGTCGGTCTTTACCATTGACCACCAAGAGGGGTTCTAGGCGGTGAGCTAGTAGAGCAAAAAACACTGGCTCTCAGAACTCCCAGAATTCAGAGCACTAATCAGTGCTGACCTGCTGGGCTCTGCATATAAACACATGCAAACAGAAGCCCAGCGGCACACCTTCAGTAAAAAGAAAAACAAGACAAAAAAAGAAAAGAAGAACAAGAAAAAAAAACTTATGTACACATAAAAACTCTGCATTTGGGTCCACCACCCCACTGTGCCCCCTGGTCTCGTAACATAATGTTGACATTTGACAGGAGGCAGCTAAGTAAAGAATAGGCATGTGTTATTTTAGTGCTAAAGCTGTATACAATCTGTATATATAAGGATTCCGTAGTGATGCCATGCACTTTCTTGTTGTGATGTTTCTGTTATTTTGTCCACCTCTATAGGCTCTATGTATGACATTGAGGATACATGAAGTAAAAAAAAAGTTTGTTCTGTTGTGCCTGTTCCTGACTTTAATCCTCTGACATAATGTTTCAATCACCAGCCATTTAAATTCATACTAAATATTATGTCTCCAAAATCCATATGGCTCCAATCAGCTGTTTGTATCTTGAGAGTCCATCTAGGCAGGGACCAAGAGGGGGCAGCAGTGAGGATCGAATATAGAGTCAGGCCGGGAGCCAGAGTTTCTCTCACAGTTGATCTGCAAGAACCTGGCAAGAAGGTCCTGGCAGTGAAGCGCTGTTGTTTTGTTCTCTGGTTCGGAGTGAGTGAGTGCTCTGAGTTAGAGATATGAAACACAGTTGGTTCACAATGTTAGATGTATCATGTTGCTTGAGAAATGTACCTCTGGCCAGAGGAACGCAGTGAGGGCTGCAGTTGTGGCGTGTGCGAGGAACAGACAACTTTACACACTTGGGTGGAACATTCTAAAATACAGTGAACCCCATGTTTTGCTAATGAACTCATTAGGACTGTGTATTGGCAAGAACCTGGCGATACAATACAGTATTGTGATACAGCGCTCACGATTCAATATATCGTGATATATTGTGATATTGCAAGCAAAATGATATATTGAGATTTTTCAAGTCCTACTATTAAAAAACACTACTATTTATACATGTTTTGCCAGTACTTACAATAGCAGTGCACCCTTGTGCTGCTTGTTAATGTTGGAGTGGAGCTGAAAATGGATTACAACACTGCCATCTAGTGGTCAGAGGTTTCAACACAACACACATTGATTCACTGTCTGCCAGGAATCTGTGTATCGATACTGTGTTTTTGAGAATCGATACAGTATCACAAAACATAATATCCTGATATTCAATATTTTCTTACACGCTTAGAACACATACACAACTCGCATGTATAAGCATGTGCAAAAATGTACTTTGGAAATGAAAAAAAACAAGTCAAACCTTTGAGGGATGTTAAATAAGTAAATAAGCCCTTTATTTGTAGCAGCAATGCTTTTTTGTATCATTTCTTCAAACCAACACCCAGATACCCATTCCCTTATTCTCTATTTCCGTTATCATCAGTGGCTAAGTTAAGTTTATACAGCTACATAAAGATGGCAGTTTCAGTACAACGATAGTGAGTGTCATAGATTGTCAAAGATAGAAATGTAAAGTGCATGTACCCACATAAAGGACATTACTATACAGGCACTAAAAGAAACAAACGAATAGACATGCTCTAAAATATCCTTAAAACAGTGTTTCTCAACCCTGCTGTCAGAAGTCCTCCAACACTGCACCTGTTAAAGCCCCCTACCCCTATTCCAACACACCCGATTCAACCTGATATTTCAAATATCTGTTAGAGCAAGCAGGCAATGAGCTGTGCGGGGCAGAGGGACTTCGGGACCAGGGTTGAGAACCAGTGCCTTAAAACATGGATTAAAAAGGCAATGAAGTAACTCTGGACAGTGGTAATGCTGCAGATCCAGCACGAGTCAGCTCAGTATTTTATTAATTATATTAAAAAAAAATTACTGAGATATAACATCCTCCGTCCTAGACAAACGTGTTAAACTTTTGTTAGAATACCAGCTTATATAGCAATGTAACCCTTTTGTCTGATAAATACTATTATGCACATAATGGCAAGGACTGCATAACTACTCTAACAGAGGCACGTATTGCACGTGAAGTAATCTTAAGCACTATTCGAGCTGGATTAGTTCCACTCAGGGCCAGCTCTAACATTCTGGGAGCCTTAAGCAGGATTTCTGGGGGAAATCCTTCCCAATGTGCTGCCACCAGACTTACACCTTCTTCAAATCTTGAAATCTTGTTTGTTATATGTGTGATTATGATTATGTTTTAGCTGTCTGTTTTATTAATTACTGTTGTGTTTATTAAGTGTATTAATTGTCAGTTTAATTCGGGAAGAACTGCTCATGTATTGTGTCTAAGAACTAAGCAGCATGGTGATGTAGCACTGTTGGTTAGCACTGTCGCCTCACAGAAAGACGATCCATGTTGGGTTCCCGTTCCAGGCCATTCTGTGTGGAGTCTGCAAATTAGCGTGCAAGTTGACTCGCTGTGGTGCCCCCTGTGGAAGGGAAAAACGCTGTGTGTGTGTATTATGTCTAAGTATAAATGTTATATACCCAACTTGAACTTCATTTACGTAACATTATTAAACCACTTCCATTGTTAAGATGTATTGTAAAATTAGAGACTAGCTAATGCTGATAACCTCCACCATTAATTTAATGGCTGGATGCAAAAGCGTTTTTAATAAGATATGATTGAATTACAGAAAGCCGTATCAGCATTCTCAATCCAGAATGACAACTTATTTTCTGAGAAGAGGCATAATGTCCAAACATAATAAAACCAAGACATTTCACCTCATCTTCTGTCAAACTGTTTGCTTTTATCACTTCATAATGATAATTTACAATAATTGCTTTTAAGGTGTTATGCCTGAAGCTGTGGGGCCCTAAGCAGCTGCTTATGTCACTAATAAGGTAGTGTTGCCTTTGGTTTCACCTGTACTTTAATAACTAATGGACTTATTTTACCACCATCAACAGTATTATATAGCTGTCCAAGGAAAAGCATATATACCCATTTTGGTTGATTTTTTTTTTCACCTCACTGAGAACACAGCAGCTGCCGATAACTTTATGTGAAAATTTTATGATGAATGGACCATAGAAAATTAACCATTGACTAAAACGTGATTTTGGCGATACCTGCTTTTCCAACTATATATAAAGGGCGGCACCGTGGTGTAGTGGTTAGAAATGTCGCCTCACAGCAAGACGATCCGGGTTCGATCCGGATCCGGCTTCAGTGGGTTTCCTCCGGGTACTTCGGTTTCCTCCCACATGTCCAAAGACATGCATGATTGGACTATAAATTGCCCGTAGGAGGGAGTGTTGGCCATGCGATGGACTGGCGAACTGTCCATGGTGTACCCTGCCCTCGCCCAATGACACTGGGATTGACCCCCCCAGCCGGCAGATAATGGATGGATATGTATATATATATAGATATGTGGTCATTTTGGATAATGGCTATATGTGTGTTGTAGACAAGGTGAAATCTCTACAAGGCACCAGTTTACATCAAACCATTTTGAAGGACAGTGTTTACATCTCTGTGTTGTACATGATGGAGAAATAAAAAAACATTGGAAATCACCTTCACATTATGGCATCTCCCCAGCTAAAACAAATCCAGCTCTAATAGGGCTTTATACGTCACACACATTCCACAGCAACTAACCATAAAGCTGCGGCTAAGTAAAATTATCCGCTTGTCAGAACACTGTACGTGTCGTGTCCTCCCCGTGTGTTCAGTAAAAAGCTGGGATGGTGTGTTCTATCACACAGCGTCTGCAGTGGCGTCGTACCAGTCGCAGTGCCTCCGGCGGCACTTCACACTCCTGTACATTAAGCATCTGCAGTTCAGGGCAACCTGAAGCTAGCGCCCTCAGCCCTCTACCGGTTACGCTTTCACAGCCTCTCAGACTGAGCCTCCGCAGCCCCAGGCAGCAGTGTGCCAACATCTCCAGCCCCATGTCTGACACCAGTGGGCAGCGGCCCACGTCCAGTGAGCGCAGTCTGGGGCAGCTGCGGGCCAGGTGGCCCAAGCCCTGGTCCGTGAGCCCCTCGCAGCCACGCGCGTTCAAATAGCGGAGCCTGGGGCAGTAGCGAGCCACGTAACGTAGGCCAACGTCAGTAATACGTGTGCAGTGGGCCACACTCAGATAGCGCAGACGGCCTTCCAGGCGGGCCACCTCGCGCAGGCCGAAGTCACCCACCAGGCGGCAGTCACTGAGGCTGAGCTCACGCAAGGCGGGACAGTGCAGGGCCAACTGACGCAGGGCTTCGTCCGTCAGCCGGGTGCAGCGCCGCAGGTACAGGTGCGTGAGGCGGGGGCAGTGCGAAGCAATGGCACGCAGACCCTCGTCCTCCAGCGAGGTGCAGTCGCTCATGTCCAGGTAGCGCAGGCCAGTCTGCTGGCCATGGATGGGGGAGAGCTGCACTGAAGTCTCCTGCTTCAGGCTGATACAGGTCACTTTGGGGCAGCCTGGAAGACAAGAAAACAGGGTTACAAGTTCCGATTGGCTTATCCATATAGTTGCTGTTTATTAAAATTTATATAAACAATGATAATATTTCACAACGTACACTTTTCACCTCATCTTCTGTTGCTGAACTGTTTGTGTTTATCCCTTTATAATGATAATATACAGTAATTGCTTAGCAGTTGTTATGCCTGGTGGCTGTGGGGCCCTGGGAAGCTGCCTATGTCGCTTATTAGGTAGTGTTGCCTCTCGTACTTTAATAAAACATCTCCAAAGAAACACATTTCATTTTTATTTTTCGGCCTAATTAAAAACACAGCAGCTGCTGTTTATATTGTGTGAAAAATTCATGATGAATGCTAAAAAATAACAAGAAGTCTGTTTCCATTGACTTGAAGTTGTTGTCCTCTCCTGTAAAGTTGCCATTTTGGAGACAATAACAAGATGACATGTAGTTTTGGATCATTTTGGATAGTGAATATAAACTTTATATTTGTGTTAGACATGGTGACCATTTACAGTGTGCCATTCAAACAATCTATATATGGAAACTAGCCCATAGATATTTTGATATTTAGCTCAACCATTAATGTCAAAGTGAATGGGTCTTGTCATTGCACTGCTTTCAGAACAAGACGCAGAGGCCATTACCGTATGGGCCACTGACATGACACGCATGTCCAGGTCCACTATTTTCCAAACACATGACATTATTCAGCAATAACAAAGATGCCAATGTCTAGGAATGTCAGACGATGGAACTATGTAACCATATATCTTGATTAAGTAAACTAAGTAATCTAAAAACGTAGTTTAGTGCTATTAAAAGTAGTTTGGCTAGCATGTTACAAAATAAGACAAATTTAAAAATACCCTGAAAAACCTTTGTCCACAAGTTCTTACCTACTCAATTGTCAGACGGCATATTTAAACACTAATAACCTTCATTTTGATATACTTTTAGCAAGGAGGGGCCGGGATATTACATCACAAAGATAATTATTCTGAATTATTATTATTATTATAATGTTTTTTTTTGTTTGAAGTTAATTTCCAGATGCCTGTTTAGTTTGAATTTGGTCTGAAAAGTCAAGTGGCGCAACCAAAAAGTCAACCAGTACAACTAGAACAGTTTAGAACAGCTTTGATACCACTAAGTAAATTTAAAATTACTCTTATATTAATCTTTGGGGCACAGTAGTGAAACAGTCTGTTAAGTCTTTTTGTGGAATCCATCCACCTGTTATCTTGCGCTTTATACCACTAGTCGGGGTCACGGGGCGGCTGAAGCCAATCCCAGCATCATTGGGCGAAGGCAGGGTACACCTTGGACAGGTCGCCATCGCATGGCCAAACCCACTCAAGCACAGGGAGAACATGCAAAACCCACACAGACTGGCCTGGAGTGGAAATCCAACCCAGACTGTCTTGCTGTGAGGCGACAGCACTAACCACTACACCACCATGCCGCCCCCTTTTTGTGGAATATAATAGGTAAAACCACACAAATGTCATAAGTGGACTTCAGATATTAGTATAGTACAAGGCTCCTTAACCTCTTTAATGGCCAGGTGCTGCGGGCAGATGCAGTCTTGCCTTCCTCACTCCTATATCTTGAGTTAGTCTGCATGATTCTAAATAAAATGTCGTAGGATGTAATACGGCTGGGAAGTTTTTTTCTATTTTAGTGAAACATTATGTGCATGAATGACAAAATGTGTGTATTTATATTAGCATTAGGCTGTGTTTACAGTAGCTCCTGTATCCTTGGAGTGTTAAGACGTTTCAGCCATTTTGGCTGAGGTCACGCTTTAGATTATTATTCAGGGATTTAAAGGATTTTCTGCTGTTTTACAGTGCAGTACGATCCACAGACCAAAACCTCAGTACGTCCAGGGCATTTTTTGTGCTTCCTGTTCCTCCTATTGTGCCAAAGGCTCAGATCAACCACTGCCAAAGGAAAAGGTTATGAACGATTTAAAGCTCCAAAATATTGGCTCATGTTGAACTTGTGCTTGTGAACTCTGGGTGAAAAATATAAATACACTGGAGAAAAGTCTGAGGACAATAAAAAGAAGTTGGAACGCACCGAGCAGAGTTTCATATCAAAGCAAATGTTCCAGTGTCTGCTTTCCCTCCACGTGAAGTGATGGGGCCTATTTTCACTCAGCCTCAGCATGTACAACCACAACAAATGGGGGCTATTTACGACAAAGGGTTTACTTCCTTTTCTGAATGGTCCACCATTAGCTTAGCCCACCAAAGACTTTTCGAGTGTGTCAGTCCATTAATGAAAGCAGCAGATCGACCCCTCCACTCTCCTTGAGGTTCTGACTCTCAGAACAAGGCAGACCTCTCCATCCCCCAGGGGGAAGTGTAGGACTGGCAGTAATCCCCCTATTCTATAATGCTTTTCCCAGCTTTCCCAGAAAAGCAGCACTGCTATGAATTACTCTCCCAGCAAATCCACAAACTTACATGGCAGCGTGATGTACGATGGCAGCTATTCCGCAGTATAAAATACAGATTGTACTCAAGAGTAATAAGTTGATAATACATTCTGTGTGTTGAATACCACGTGTCTGTAGGCTATATCAGTGCACAGCATGGAAATATACATCCTTCTGTAGGAAACTATCACTTAACAGGACCGTTTTTTAGTAAACATGCTCTGATTAAATAGCTCAGTGTTTACCACACGTAGGCCATACTTGGCCCTCAGAAAAGGGCATTGACGGCCATCCAAGTACATCTTGTGCAACTTTAATGCTACACTGTCTATGTTTTGGGGATTTAAAGACCTCTTCGATGCATATGTGTAATGGCACACAACATGTGTGGGATGATTTTGTAACCTTGAATGCGCTCCTGACTTCCTTACCCCAAATACACTGAAGGACTGGAGCTCTTTGAAAACTTGGTGATGGGCGTGTCTTCTGAGTGAATTATCTCCTATCGTCATCATACCTTCATCACTATAATGTTGCTCGTGCATCAGAGAAGTAAACGTTGAGCTGGACCTCCTTTCTGACACTCTCTGTGCATGTGAAGTTAATTTGTAGACACGCATGGTGTGTGAAATATGTATTACATGTCCTGGGAAACACAACCCGACGACTCTAAATGATTATTTCAGACTTTGCAGGGGAACTCGCAGTAGTGCACATACACCATAGCCGTTGTTTTTTTCTCCTGACTCAGTAATGCTACAAAAATATTAACACAGTGCAGCTTTAACAACATCCATAGTATCACTGATGCCAAGCGTAACTATTTTCCCTGTGGTCATTTTCATGAACTAAACTTTTTTAAAGTCTAAAATCGAAAAACATGGTTGTCACATTCACTTGATGCCTTATTATACACATATCGTCGCTGTCCAATGAAAAACATGTATCTACATTTTTAACAATTTCTAATTTTCTACATCAATTAAATGCAGCGACTGCCGTTTACATTGTGGAAAAAAAATTCATAATGAATAGACCAACAGAAATCCTCCAAAATAGTTTGAAAAATATTCTGGTTCCATTGACTTCCATTGAAAGTGATGACTTTTTTTTGGTTTTGGCCTCTCCTGTAAAGTTGGCATTTTGGTGATAACTGTTTTTCATTGGACAGTGACGATATATTAATATGCCAACATGTACTTGGTTCTTTTAATACTGTATTTTTTTAATGTACACTACCACTCAAAAGTTTAGGATCACTTTAGAATTTAATTTCAAGCAATTTTCATGCAATTCACAAACAATATTGTCCGTTTCAAAAGTAATTGAAGTGTATCAGATGATTTTTAAAGAATAAAAATGTTTGTATTAAAGTCTATTTTTGTATAGAGGCTTATTTTGCATATAGTCCTATTATCAGCAATTCTCAGTCCACTGCCTAAATCTCCTGGTACGGCCGCCAATCCAAGTTAAGGATGTTATTGGGCTAATTGGTTGTTAGGACACTCTTGTTTAATTGTGATGCACAGCTGAAAAACCTTCTACTAATAAGTGAGTATAAAAGGGAACAACATTCTAGGTTAGTTTAGTATCTGAAGCATCAGCAGTTGATGGCTTGCTGACAGACTCAAAATGGCCAGAAGAAACAACTTTCTCTAGAGACTTTCTTTAAAAATAGATATACTGGGTGTGCCTAGATTTCTATAATGAGAAGTTTGTGTACATGATTCCAAAACAACCCACATCCAGTTTATTAAACCATCCCCAGGAATATTGAACTCCTGAGGGAACTAGCCACTAAACTGTTAAACATAGTATTCCTGCGACTCTTACCTGAGACATCCAGGTGCTCCAGGTTGGGACAGCGAGACACCACATCAAACACGGCCTCGTTGGACACATTATAGCAGCCCGCAACCTCCAAGCGCCGCAACTCCGGGCAGGACTGAGCCACCACATGCAGGCCGCGGTCAGAAAGCCTGCGGCAGCCACTGGACACCACCGTCTCCAGGGTCAGGCACACGTTGGGGGTGTCTTGGCAAAGACGGTGGGTGAGGATCTTCAGGGCGCGGTCAGCTTGCAGAGACTCTCCAGTGAGTCGGATGGTTCTCCAGAGGCGCGGGTCCCAGGCCAGGTTGTACCAGCGGCGGCACACTCGCGCACAGCGGCACAGCTGCGGAGTGGACAGGTGGGAAAACACCTGCAGGAGGACGGGGTCTGGGAGGAAGTCGACGAGCGCAGTGTGGTGGGTCTTGGAGGAGCGTTTGCAGCCCTGCATTCCTGGAGGAGCGTGCACCATAGCCACGGTTTCACCCGGAATGGTTGGGGAAGAGGACGGAGACTCGTGGCCATTTGGGACAGTTTGGGGAGACAGCGGGGAAGGACTTGGGCTGAGGATGAGGGCAGGGCTAGGGGTGCTGAGTGTCCGCATGCTGAGGTCTGAGTCTGCAGGAGAAAGAGAGCGAGAGAAGTTAAGACATTTACTGCTACAGCTTTGATCAACACGTCCTGATGCTTTCTAAGCCTTACTGGCCTGATTAGCTTATGTGTAACAGATCACATTCAATATCTTATCTATCTGTCAACCAGTCCCATCTATTAACTGATCATTATGTGTCTAGAGGTAATCACACTACTTAGGCTTCCATCAGTGCATCCTAAAGTATTCCAATGCAATGTAAACCATTTCCTTTACAGTGCTTGATTAATTAATCATGTGTAATAGTTTCAACCTGGCATACCATACAAGCACCAAACAGCCAATACTGAAGATATCAACTTGCTGTACTAATGCTTTCAACACAGATGCCTTTAGCCCAGTCCTTTCCATCATTCCATGACCCTTGTTCTCTAAAGACCAGTTCGTAGCACATTTTGTTGATGCAGTTCTGTGCTGATCAAGTGTCACTTTTATCTTGAGAATATTTGCTTGGACATACTCATCAGAGAATCCATCTTCAAAGGCTCTACTTTTTTCAATCAGCTGCCATGGTTGGTGTTTTGTGATTGGTCATTATAAACACTGAAGCCGTAGCTGTCTGCAGATGTTTGGCTGATTGCGGAGAGCAAGTGTGGACAGCAGACAGCGTGAGATTGCGCGGCTGGATCTCATCATCACCACTGGCGTGAGATGAGAACTCTCATCCAGCATTCGTACAGCCTTGTATTTGGTTCAGAGAAGCCTTCAAAAAACTGGCCCTCAAACCTGCAGTTGTCTTTTCAGATGCTGTAAAAGGCATGTGTCACGTACCACCTCTCCTGGGCCTGTGCAGTAGTGCACAGAGCTATGCTACGGCTCCACCAACTCTTAAATGTTTTAATCTGCAGCTCATATTCTGGACTCGTTAGACTCTTATACAGTTGCAAGCAAATGTAAGTGACCCCTTTGGAATTGTCTGGATTTCTGTACTAAATTCCTGGACCATTCCTTCCTGCAAATGATCACAAGATGTCCAGACTCGGAGGCAGCAATGCAGCCCCAAACCAAGAAGCTCCCTCCACCATGCTTCACAGTTGGGATTAAGTTTTGATGTTGCTGTAGAGTTTCCTTTTCCCTCCAAACATAGCACTGCGTGTTTGTACTAAAAGTTCCACGTTTGCCATGTTTACATCTGTCCAAAGACCATTTTCCTAGAAACATTGTGGAACATCCAGGTGGTCTTGGGCAAACTTAAGACAGGCCACAATGTTTTTTTGGATAGTAGCGGCTTCCTTTGTGGTGTTCCATGGCCACCATTCTTGTGTAGTGTTTTTGTAGTAGTGGGCACATGAACAAAGGTTTTTGCAGTTTGTAGAGTCAGCTGTAGGCCTTTTGCTGTTAACCTTGTGTTTTTTTCTTAACAGGAAGCCCACTACTACAGAGAGTAGCATCAGTCCTGAATGTTCTTCACTTGTAGGCAATTAAATGTACATTCAGGTATTTAACAATACTTCTAAAGCCTTTTTAGCTTCATGCATCTCTTTAAAATGTCTTTGGAGGTTCTTTTTTTGAGATCAATAGATTTGTCAGTAACCAGTTAACTCTTGGAGAAATCATTATCACAGAGGTTCACTAGCCTGCACTGTGGATGTTATGCAATGTGTCTTAATAAAAGACATGAAAACTACAACAGTTCTTGTGTTATTAGTTTAATAAGATTGTGTATGTCTATACTTGTGACTTAGATAACGATCAGACCACATTTTATTAGAAATCATTGCAAAATTCCAGGTAATCAAAGGGTTTAATCAAGTTCTAAGCTGATTTTTCTTTGTATTGTAATCTCTTTTGACTCTGTTGCTTTGTCTCCTGTCTTTTGGATTATGGATCTGCCTCTAATAATACCTGCCTGTGTTTTCACCCCTGCCTCTTATGCCGATTACTATTGGAACACCCCAAATAAAGCCATTTCTCACTTTCAAATGGTAGGTCATTCAATTGTTAAGCCTTCACAAAAAGTAATTATCAATCATAGTACATGTGGGTTAAGTGATATGCAGCACATAAACCGTTAAATGAATGTAAGTCCTTAAATTCAGATATTAATATTGTATTTACAGCCCTGTAATAGATCAGGCTATCTATATGCACAGTATTCTGATAAGCTTCTATTCTGCAGAAGATACCTTAAGGCAGAAAATAACCTCCTCGTAATGTGTTCATGTTTTTGTGTTCCATTCTAATTCACTGTGTTGTCAGGCCTCCTACACAAAAAATGAGCACAGGGAGAACCGCCATGAGGAAAAAAAAACATTTCCACACGTTTCCTTCTGCATGGACACTGACTCCACAAGCCCACGATAAATGGCCCCATTTGCAAAGTTTTGGGAGATGATTCTGGTGAGGAAATGAGGGTTTATGTGCGAGAGATTTTTTTTCATACAGGAAATGTCTTTATTAGCGCACCTGGGCTACTTAAGTCCCACTGACACGATGGATCAGCCTGGACGAATTAGCAAACCATTCCTAACACTAAGCCCAATGGCCCATCAAATTCCTTGCTCGCCTGCCATACACTGATCACAGGACTGTAAAAGGAAAACATTAATTCACCTGTGCATTGTGTACCTTTCTCTGAGCATGAATTGAGATCAGATTGTCATTCATTTTCATAAAGCAGGCTCATGTGACTACTTTATATCCTTTACAAGCATCATGACGTTCCAACCTTTTTAACATTTTTAAAGCTTTCATCACATCAACTGGTCTAATCTTCATTGTAATTATGACTCAAATGCTATTTTTGTCTTTAAAATTAATGTCCAAAAACACCAGCACATTATTTATTCATGGTTTGAATAAGAGATTGAACAATATGGGTTTTTATATAGCTGATGCCGATGTTTACAGGTCAGGGTCTGATTTTTAGAGCCGATATCTAGAAGTTTTCTGCTTTATTTGCTTCTAAAAATGTCACAAGTAGATGCACAACATTTCTGAACTTAACATAATTTATTGAACACTGACTTAACAAAATAAACAAAATATTTTTTATCTGCCCCCCAAAAAATAGTATGACCACATTACTGCTGAAAGAGTGTAATATACAGCTCTTCATACCAATAACTAACACGTTATTAAGAAGTGTGTTAAAAAATACTTCTACAGAGCTGACATGTTTGCTGCAGTTACAAAGAGTGCCTCACTTCGCCGTCGGATTTTTGTTTTTGTCGGACGTTGTAGTAAAATTGCAATTCTTTAAGGAGGATGAGGCGCTCGGAGACAGCGAGACAGAGAAAAACTGTGTGCGCAACGTGATATACAGAGAGACGCTGATATGCTGTAATGGTTGTTAACACAGCGGCTCTGTCCTGTTTTTTTAGTTTGTCTCGAGTGCTGGAAGCTGAGTAATATCTGGGAGACTCTGGCTGCTCCGGTGAGACTCTCTGTGTAACAATAATGTGTTAGTGTGTGTATTGCACTAGAGCAGTTAGCTTTAGCCCCGAAGCTAAGGAGTAAAACCTCCACTCTGGTTCGTGTCTACGGCCGTAACTAGAAACGCATAACCACCTCATTAAAAACGTCATTGTTCACTGTAAATTATTCATTTTCACTTGTTTGGCTGAACAGTTCCAAAGGTTTTGGCTTGGGGTCCTTCACATGCGGCAGCAGCACACTCCACCGTCATGACCTCCAGTTCACAAGCTCTGCATTATTAAATGTCCCCAAGTAAAACCTGTTGTGAGCTGGCTAAGTAATTGAGGATAATTAACCTATTTTGCTCTTTTTTAATGATTTTGGGGGGGCTACAAGAATAAATTGACATCCTTCAGTTTTTTTCCAGAAGACAGCATCTCATACTGTACACACACATACATCTGTGTGTGAAATGGTTTGTTAGAGCGCCTGTGTCTTTAAGCCCAAAGTCCTAATGAGCCCAATGTGCTTTGATTGGTAGCTTGCCCACTCTGTTCTGAATGGTCAACCACAAGAGTGGTATCCTGCTACAAGTTCTGCCCGTACACTGCTGTAGCCATTCTTGCAACTTTGTAGACTCGGCTGTTTCAGTTTGAGTCAGAGTCGTATCCTGAAAGTCAGGCCCTATCCATCTTAAGCCAGAGTGGAGCAGGACGTTTCAGGATAATCAGTTTTTAATGTTTGTGTGAGGGTATAACAAGCTTGCCCGTAATAAGGGCAATAAGGGCAGTGTAATGAGGTGATGTCACCTCAAATCAGAAAAAGGCTGGAATTCCAGCAAGGCACTTCAGGCAGCTTTCAGTGGGAAAGAGTTTCTCCCTCTGACATGTACTTTAGGTATTTATAACTTTACATACACAAAAAGCTACAAAACAAATTAAAGGATAGGCGAAAACCAGAAAGATGGGTCCCCATTAAAATTGCCTTTCTTGCATATCGGTTTAGCTCTAGTGCCTATGAGTGTGTCTCAAAACCTAGTGAGCTCCTACATAGACAGCTTTTTACGTTATAGTATCCCGACATGTAGACTGTCCCAATTCTTAGACACCTTCAACATGCTGTTTACTGCGTTATCTTATTTAGACCTGATTTTAAGGAAGCATCGAACGCTTCCTCAGCCGCTAAGGCAATCCCATGATGCAATGCAGGCAAATGTACGAGCAGTGAAGTTGTTTTACAATGTGAGTTATTTTGATTCTCTCTGGTGTTTTAATGTGTTTCTGGTCATATAATCACACAAACAGTATTTTATTTACAACTCTGTAACGAGTCGTTGACCATTTTGCAGTTTTATTCTCAAGCCATTAGCATTTATGCTAGCAGATTTTTAAGCCTCGGGCTATTGTTTTGGATGCTGGCTGGAAGCTTAGCAACCAGCTAAACCACCAGTGGCGTGCTGCAGTGGGCGAGAACAAGCCGTGACGCAGTCTCTCTCTAACTAGAGCGTCTCAGTAATCTGTTTTATGAGGAGAGATGTCAGACAGAACACTGCTACTTAAACTTTAAACTGCTGCCTAGCTAGACAGTGTCTACTTAGACAGCTCTCTAGGTTTTGAGACTCACCATATGTGTCAATATTATTTTATATTATTTAAAAAATATATATCACAATACTGTGATATTTTTTATTTTTCCCCAATCCATAGCTGCTGGTAACTATTATATTAATAATCAGGCAATTTACTGTTTTTAATTTAACAACAGGTTCAACAAATGCTTTATTGTAAAAAGATAATATAGGAGGGCTAAAAAATATTAATAATGCTATATGCATATAAATGGGTCAATTTGGCTCTTTCTTACTGTAAGCGGATTTAAATCATGCATTGCCATTATGCAAAGTGACTGCTAATCACTGCAGATTCATCGAGAAGGTAACACTTAATCAATCGTTTTCCCCCAATCTAGTAACTGTGAGGCTTAATTCATATGTGATTTTTTTAGCCATCGGTCAGGAAACACTTATTTATATAACACTCCTTTTGCTCCTGATTCCCAAAGGCCTAAGCTGACTGCAGACAGAGACAGTGGCTGTCTCAGTGGCTGTCATATAGATTTATGCATGAACATAGACAGACAGTTATTCTCCTTGCATGTTAGAGCATAAGTGACACACAAATCCTTCAGTGCCTGAGCCTTGTATATCTCTGTGAGTATTGCGTATTTGCTTTAGTGTGCGTGTGTGTGTGTGTGAGAGAGAGAGAGAGAGAGAGAGAGAGAGAGAGAGCAATGTCATGTAGATTTGTATTCCAGACGTGACCCGAGCCCATGATGACTGGTGGCCAGGTCATGATGACATACACAGATACATTCCCAGTGGAGCAAGATGTCTTCACTAGGACAGCAGACAGCAGACAGCCACGTGAAAACGCAACCATCTCTCAGCCACACCGACAAACCAGTAATCTCCTCAGTACTATCTGGAGAGCAGTAAGAGACAAATTAAAACAAATTAGCTTTACATAATATAAATAAACTATTACTGCTTGCATGTGGTTACGGTTCATAATGGCATGGTTATGGTTCACAAACCTCCTTCTGGTCTTCATGGCCTTTAAAAGTGAATTATGATCAAAATGTTTATTTAGTAAAAAAATGTTTATGGCACTGTGTTTGGACTAATATATGCAGTCACTAGGAGCTCTCCGTAACTTATATTCTCAAACCAGGCCCAACAAAATAATCATTGTATCCCAAATGAAAGAGTCATAAGTAATAATGTGTAATTACTTAAAAAGAAAGAACCAAAAAAAACTTTTAAATGTTCTTCTGACAGAGTCAATCAAGGGCTGGTTTTGGTACGATGACAACATGACCTGCTACAATGGAAATGTTTGTCTCATTCATTTGCTCACTATGCTTTATTTCTTTTGGACCTGAAAAACAAAGAGATGACCAAACTTCAGATGCCTTCATATATCCAGACTATTATTCCAGTATCTTAATCATATGCCTGTGACACATACGTTGTGTTATTCCATAGCTGTCTGCCCATTTCGTTTTAACAAGATCCTTTTCTGAGAAGGTCCAGTGTTTTCATAAGGGCTGAATAATTACAATGTCCATAAATTGAAAAATGACCTCTTTCGATAGCATAACTGCTTACTGGCCTCCGACACTAAATCTCCATTGTGTAACAGCTAGGGTCAAACTACTAATGCAAAGCCGGTGTTGTAGAGAGGAATTTCAATAACTATTCTTATTCTACTATTTAACTGCACTGACCCAAGTGGTCCGAACTTTGCATACCACACACAGAAAAGGACCACCGCGTGAAGTTGCTCCAGGACTCAATCCGTTTCAGTATGAAAGAGAAAGCCAGGAAAAAGCCAGGGGATTGAAAGCAGGGAGAAGAGAGGGCTTAGCCTGATCCGTACTCTGTGCCCCAACCCCTCCACGACCAAACTCTCAGTCTTGGGTGGTCCAGCCACGTCGTCGTTTCCCAGCGGACGTGTAGCGCACAGCACATTCAACACCTCTACACTCTGTGTACACAGCTGGAATTGGTCCCTGGGGAATGGAGCTGGTTTCCACCACGGTGAGACCAAGTCCATCCCCAACGGCCAGGTACACATTACCATCATCCATGAGAGCTCCTTAGTGAGCTTCATGACCAAGTGACCACATCTGCCACAGGGTTTCATACATACCACACATGGACACTGAGTTCCAGAAGTCATGTGTTTATCCTAGCACTTCATAAACAATGGCTTTGGCTTGCATCCAGCATTTGCAGACATGTACAGCATTAAGTCAATGTGTTGAGCACTAGCTTACTGTACTAGTGACATCAACAGTTCAACACCAATAGGACAAACAACTTGAGATACACAGTGACACTTCACAGATACCAATGCATTGTTTTTCCTTTTAAAACTACTATTTTCAATAGTTATAGAGGCCTTTGATTGGTTCAACAATATGGGCAGATGAATCCAGTGGTGGTGGATAAGATATTACAGAGGAGTCAAATTATGGTTTTGCATCAAGCAAAGAAAACATCTGGACAGATGCTGAAATTACTGGAATTTAGTTCAGACCTGTCCAGCATATATTTAAACCTGGAAGGACAGTGGAGAACCATCAACTTCAAAAAAGAAATGTGGTCGGAAAAAAATCTTGGACGACTGTAATCAAAGATTACTTAAACGCTTTTGAAGTAGAACGATAGAAGATCGACAGTAGAACTCACATCAGGGTGAGAAGGGAGGCACATGAATCGATGCACCCATCATGCATTATGCCCACTGTACAAGCCTCTGGAGGCAGTGCTATGAACTGGTGTTGCTTCAGTTGGTCAGATTGAGGCTCAGCACCGTTACGGGGCAGTAAAACAGAGTACCTGCATGTGAACTGGTGTGTGAATTGGCCACCACAGTATCCTGACCTTAAGCTCATTGAAAGTATTTGGGTTGTGCTGGAGAACACTTTACTGGATTGTTTGAGTTTCTCATCATTAACATAAGATCTTGGCCAAAAATGAATGCAAAAGGAAGAATACATAGTTGTGACCTATGCAAAAGATAAGCTTCTATTAAAAATCTTTACCAAACCCAAAATTTATAAAAAGAAGAAAAATCTTTCACATAGCCTTGGCCTGATACAGATACTGGGTATCCAAACAATACAGATACTGGGTATCCGGTGCCTTTTTTAGATAGGGCACATCATAACAGCCAACCTGAGTTTTGCCCTGCCTGGAGGTATTCAAACATGATGGCATTGTAAAAGCATGAAATCTTGCACGATGAGTTATTGAATGCCTGATTCTCTTCAGGGCCTGTGATCTGAATCTCATCTCCAAAGAGGATGGAAAAGACATTTCAGTCAGAACGGCTCCAGGGTCCCTGCCTTATTTTATATAGGCCCAGTGATTCTAAACACCCAAACCGAGTGCCCAGTGTAGCCTTACACTGTAGTCTGTCCAAATAAAACCACATCAACTATTCTGTAACAGATGCTACTCTGAGAACTGCAAGTAAAATGTGAACCGCACCGAAATACTCAGCAACAGAACTTGATATCCACCCATCCAAACTTCAGTGGCCAAGAAGCAGCTTCCAACAGCTCTAATTAGTCTACATCTGTCCCTGATCAGGGGAATGCTTCATAGACATCAAATCAGAGTGGAGATAATTAGCTTACATTTCCCCTTGACTGCCCCTCAGTCTAGTCTCACAGCAGGCAGGAATGGCTAAATGAAGACCGGCATTTGGTTTGTTTTATTTAACTCTGCACTAAGAGCAAGCACCTGGTTTTCTTTTGTAAAGAGCATAGTGTAAACCTCGGTAGCTGAGGCAGCCAGAAAGAGGTCAAAAAGTCATCCTTAACCTTGATCGGACAGAACAGGTGAAGCCCCATCAGTGGTGTTCGGAATCAGGGAGCTTGGCATTAGAACACATCAATGACTTTAATGATTTGAAGAGGAAAGCCCACTCAGCGTATTTTATACATGTACCTGAACCCAAAGGCTGATGTTCTGAATGCTTTCCCAAAGTCACGCCAGCTCTAGAAGCTTGAGCTGAAGTCTAACTGCATCTGTTGTGTTTTGTAGTTTGCTGAGAATTAGATTTGTAATTCAAAACCATGGCTGATTATTTGTTTAGTCCCAGCAGAAGTACAAATTATAAACTAAGTTTCATAATAAAACAAATAGAGACATGACAGACAAAAAACTAAAGGGGAGACAAAACAATAGACAAAACATCATTCTGGAGAAAAAAATGAACATGTTCTACAGAAAAGTGATCAGAATCGAGACACGAGTCAAATAAGACATTAGAAGACTGCCAGTTCCAACAGGATCAACATAGAACAGTTGTTGAATTATTCTAGATAGGGTGTTCTTTGTGTCTGCTAGGTTGTTCCACATCTCCTAATCAGTCTGTCGTTCACGAGCATATAATGAGGGCCATATCTCTTCCAGCAGTCTGACCTTGACATGAACCGCCAATGGCTGCATATGGTGGAGGAATCCACTGGTTTGAGATATCAGAGAGAAACAGGTTAAACATCTGGTCTTCGACTTGGACAGAGCACAATAAAAAAAACGGATGGAGAATATACATGTGAAAGAAAACCTTACGCATTTCAAGTGGGTAACCACAGCAAGGCATTTTGGCTGCCACTATTTGCCAGTGATGGACAAACCAGCAGTGATCAGCATTCGGGCTCATGAGCGGAGGTCCCTGTGGAGTGATCATTAGCAAAAGGCAACCGTATTTCAGTGATTTGAGATGTAGCTTATAAAGCTGAAGATAATGGATCACACTCCATTAACGTGTCACTGAATATGACATCAAGTGGACAATGGTGGGAAAGTCTTTTTGCACCGCCATTCGTGCGGGACTAACACTTTCAAGGGCAATGAGAGGCTAATGTGTATTTCAGAAATATCCAAAGAGATGTGCATTTCAGATTCCGTCGATTCTCTAAATATATCTATTTGCCTTGGAAGTCTATTTAACCAAAAAAATGCTCTTCCTTCAGTTATGCCCTCGCTTTGGCTCAGGCCTTAACTGCACAAACCAATAAATAAGGAAAAGTAAGGGAATACAGCAACAGAATAAATGTCTAGCTTAATTATCGCTTATGAGTTGAAGACTCTAAAAGACAAGGACCTTTTGTATTGACGCAAAGCCAAAGAACTATTTACCAGCAGGAAACTGCTCGGCAGAGATGTTCAGTGTGATGATGAGATGAGCCACTCCTACCAAGAACCTTCATGAGATCGAAGTGCAACAACCTGCGCGCATGCCAATGGTCTAATGCGCCAGCGCCTGGCTTGCCGCGTGCCAGCGCTCTTGTGACGAGTTCCTTTCCATCAAGGTTTTTCCACATGCTCGGCCCTGCCAAACGGTGTCTGTGAGCTTCAAGGGATGTGAGAAAGTTTCTGCCACTCGCTGCTAAACCCTCCCTGGCAGAAAGTACACCGTATGTCACTTCTCCACAATAAAGCGGTGGGGAAATAAAATGTCAGGGAGAAAAATGGTATGATCTAGTGATGAATAAAACATCTCAAAAGAAAAGGAGCAAAATGCGGCCTGGGGTCAGAAAAGAGGTCTAATATTCGAGAAAACTCACCCAAACAATCAAGGTTCAAATAAAACAAGGACATTAGAAAGAAACAAGGCGGGATAATTCTTTGTGACTTTTACTACAGGACAGGAATAGCATAGGTAAACACATGCTTCTCTAAGTCTTCCCTACAGTTTTAAGGGTAAGATGTGGGCTAGCTTCCAAAACAAGCCAATGACGTTTGTTTGAATTAGTGGAAGCTCAGGCATCTACAGGGCACAGGCAGTGGTTTGCCCGCAATCCAGTTCTAAATACAGGAAGTTCACTACATCACAAGGGCCCCTTTGCAGCACAATAGAGTTTGAATGTACATTCGTTGGAGCAGGAAGGTGTGGGAGCACCACGTCTACACTGAGCACGTACACTCAGGGCTGATCTCTGGCTCTTTTCTTGAAAAAAACAACATCCGTCTGTGTCAAGGACATATGATCCATCGCTCGCTCCTCTCCACACAGTTAGACAAACGTCTGGCAAATCTGCTGATTCTTACACACCCAAGAATGAAAGTTAACGAATTCTGAGGATACATCAACATAGAAGAATGAACAACTATCCTTAATAACTAACCTTCACTATACAGTCCCTATAAGAAGGGCAATATGCAATATATGTAAAACTCTGAAGATGGAGACTGAATGAGGTTATGTATTAACTAAGGTTTGGGGGGACGGGGACATGCCTGTCTAACTCCCTATAAATTCACATCCTCACCTTCCGTTCCCATGATTTGTCACAACCCCCCCACGTCTCCTCCATAATCCTCCAGTCCTACATCAGTCTTATCACAGTTATGGAGATGGGTGGTCCAGCCTTCTAGCTACACATCAATTGCTGAAATATTAGAAATGTTATTGTTTTTTGACAAATGTATGCTCATTTTGAATTTGATCCAGCAGCACATTTTCAAAAACGGGGTATGTTTACCACTTTGTTCATCACGTCTTCTTTTAGCAATAAGTAAGGTAAGCGTTTAGGAACTCAGGAGTTTCTATAGTTCTGAAAGACATTTTATTTTTTGTTTCAGTCAGGAATAGGGGCAGGCCAGTTTAGTATGTGGACTATGGTACCGTGCTGTTGAAATATGTGCAGAATGCATTTATTCCCCTAAAAAATAATACATGTTGTTGCCTGGGTTTCTGTATTTGTGCTCCTATATATATATATAGTTTAGAGTAACCGATCAACCTGACATGCATGTCTTTGGACTGTGGGAGGAAACAGCTTGATATTCAAATTACAGGTTTGCACACAAAAATCAGTAGGTCTTCTCTAGACAGCCATGAGACCTCATTGATAATTTGTATATGCCTGCCTGAAAATAGAATCACACCTTCAATTTCACATGTATAAGGTGGTGTTTTACACTGTTTTGTTCATGTCGTTAATAAAACTGGTGAATAAATTGTTGGAAATAAGAGAAACATCTGCCACGGGTCGACCACACATCAGTCAATGTCAAGCTATGGCTTGTAAGTATCGACAGTAATTCTAATAGCTAATTTTTCCCGTTGGTACGTTGTCTGCCAGTATATCCTGCACTGCATGTGGAAAGTTGCTGCAAGCCAAGACTTCACTAGTTCCTCAAAGTTCTTAGATGTGTTTGCTAGGGCATTGCAGATTTAGCACCTTTGATGCTGACTGGCTCACCTCCTAAAAATACCTTTCTCTTATGTCCTTTGAAAGGTGACATCACAGCACATTTAGGCTTAGAAATGAAAGAGAACATCAGATGAAGCTTAGAGCGACTGTGAGCAATTGCCTTCCATTCCCAATGACAGAAACTTCATGATGTCTGCTTCAACTTCGCACATATGTGCAGCAGGCCTACTCAAACATGCACACATCATGCACATCTCGCACACTGATCGTAAGAACCCCTGCACTTGGTTATGATGAGAGGCAAACTGGGGTAAAAACCTGTAATGTGGTCTCTGCTTGTGCAGAAACACATCTGGGAGGTTGAGCGTAAAAGTGAGGGGGAGCCTCGTATTTCTTAAGCCGCAGATCTAAGAAGGATGAGGTTTGGATATGTAGTTTTATGTCATGCAGATATGAGTTTTAAGCTTTTATTCCAACCAAAAAGTTATGTTAAAGCATTCCATGATCTGCTGCATCCACGCAGTAAATTTAAAACACCAGCTTTTCGGCCAGGAACCTTGGACTTGGCAAATCTCGTAGAGCTGGCTTCCGAGGGACGACTGAAGGAGAGTTAGCTTCAATGGCAATGCTCTTGATTTGGTTCAGTCAGAGGGCGAAGGCTTTCACACAAGCTGACAGTTCCAGCGATTCCTTTGATGGTCATGCTTTTAATAGAGGTCGCAGCAACAGGGTGTCCTCTCTGAGGAACGCCCAAAAACAACTCAACCCAACACCCCGGTGTCAAACCTGAGTGAAAGAAACACACTGAGGCCATGCTGATGTCATAAAGGCAGGCTGAGCCCCTTTGGTCCAGGTGCAAGGGAGCCAAACCCTCACTTTCCTGCTGGCTTCTCATATTCCTCCTCCAAATGAAGTCTTTCCTGATCCTCGTCCAATAAGCTTATGATATTGAGATGTTGAATTAGATGGCTGGACCCCAAGCCGTCTGGAAAGAGGGTCCTTTGGTGCCCCACGTAATAAAACTGGTAAGTGTTACTTCTAACAGATTAGGGAGGTGTTTGAAGAGGTGCTGGTGTTCAGCTGAGCAGTATGTCACTGTGCAATATTTTCACTGTGGCATGCACACACACATATTGCCATAAAGTGCTTACAATTCGAGCTGTTTCATTGCCTCAACAATAAAATTTGCTGAATCTGTGTCCACTGGGAGCTTCAGTGAACATGGTTGTATGGTTTGAATTATGAACCAGAGCAGAAAAGACTAAGAGTCTTGTACAAGGGATACATTTTGCTGACAGAATCTCTTTAGGGTGCTCGGTGCATACACATTTTAGTGGTTGTGTCATCACAAACTATGTAGGTCCATAGGAATCATCAGGTTACATTAAACGCCATCGTAATATATTTATCATATTCAATTTATTCCATGTACTCACACAAAGCACTATGCAACACCAACTATTTAGTATTCCCATAAAAGAAGCCTGTAACAAGATCCTCTTTGCAGCCACACCAGGTCATAAAACGAACCCCTCCTGCTCACAGTACTTACTGAAGACTTAGTGGAGTTGATCTCTGGGCCTTACTCTGTGAGGGAAACCCCTCTCACTGTTTTTTTTTTTTTTTTTTGGTTTAATCTACTGCTGGCTTTTTTCATGTTTCAACACTCCAGTTTCCTTCGAGAGAAAGGGAATGGGGGAGGAGAGAGATAGCTGAGTGAATGATAAGGGGGCCTGGGGAAGGGAAAAGGAGTTGAGGTTATTAGAGGATGAGAGGAATTGTTCCCTTTCAGCTGTTTAAAGTAGCAGTTGCTTATAATACTCTACACTATTTCCGCATGAAATCGATACAGGAATAACAAAGCCCTCTACATTACCTACATTTGGACAAAACACTGAGAAAAACAGTTGTATGTTCAATTTGCTTGATTCAAATATGTACACTGTTGGCACTGGGGTTTTCCCTACTCCTATGAAGATACTGTATTACAATGGACATGCTGTATTACATCATATTGCATCATCTATTATAGTGTTGGAATATCAGCCCACACTACACTGTGCAAAAATCAGAGACCCCCTTTGAATGTTTTAGGGTGATCATATATCTTCTTATTTCTATAAAGTCCTCTGTGTAGGACCTAAAAATGAGTTTGCTCGGAATTCATCTAAAATGTCTGGGATGTGGCTTTGTTTTGTCTATAGTCTGCACCCCGTCTGGCCCCAATGTCCTGTTTTTGGAAACAAAAAAAATATGGTCACCTTAATTAAGTACAACTTCTTCACTCTTCAGCATCAGGAACACAGCGATATGTTTTAACATACATTTACACAAAGCCTTAACAAATTAATGTATTTTGTAGTACTTGGCATGCCTATTATTTGCCTTTATCATATATTCCATTTGTTGTGGCAGTTTCAAATCTGTACACATATTTTTCTCACAAGTTCTGTCGTAAAAGTTGGTTGCATTTTCTGCTAAATAAATCCCAAACACATAGTGATACTATCGTCTGGACAGTCAATTTTTCTGAGAACACAGCAGCTTCTACTCTTGGCAGCTGCACATTCTTTCAGACCCATAATACTGAGTTGTCATCTTACAGTGGACAGAAACACCTGTGGATGTTTTCAGATCTAAGGCAAGAGTTGAACTTGATTTCCTCCCCTTTTCTAAAGTTTAAAACTTGAAGTGCTGTTTATCTGTTTATGAAGAGAGTAGCCCCTTCCATCCTTACTACATTTTTCCAAAGTGCCCTGGCCATCTGTCTCACTGCCTTGTATGGGAATTGCACCATCTTGGACTACAGGACCCTACAGCAGGTTGAAAAGGCAGCTGAGAAGATCACTGGTCTTTCATCTGCAAGGCCCTCGGAATTGTGGATAACCCCTCCCAACCCTGTCATGGATTCTTCACCCTCCTGCCATCTGGCAGAAGGTACCAGATATCTGTTGCACCACCAACAGACTCTGCAACAGCTTCTTCACTGAGGTGGTCAGATTACCAAACGCACTGATGGCCCCCAACATCCATCTAGATATATCAGGCCGATATTTGCCTTATTTTTATATATCAGCATCGGCTGATATCAGCGGTTCGCAGCACCGATTTAAAGTCAGGAGCATCCGTGGGCAGCCCCGTGTTATTGGTGCGGTGGAACGTGCTGCTGCTGCATGTGAAGGACCCCAGTCCAAAACCTTTGGAACTGTTCAGCCAGTAAGTGAAAATGAATACTTTATAGCGAACAATGTTATGTGTGTCTAGTTACGCTGTAGACGTGAACCAGAGCGGATGTTTTACTCCTTAGCACCGGGGCTAAAGCTAACTGCTCTAATGTAATACACACTTTAGCAAGTTATTGTTACACAGAGAGTCTCACCGGAGCAGCCAGAGTCTCCCAGATATTACTCAGCTTCCAGCACTTGAGACAAACGTAACTAAAGAAAACCGAACAGAGCCGCTGTGTTAACAACCATTACAGCATATCAGCGTCTCTCTGTCTCTGTTTTTTTCTCTCTGGCGTTGCGCGCTGTTTTCTTCTTCTCTCGCGCGCCGCATGCGCTGATTTCTTTTCTCCCTCTCTCGCGTCACTTTTTTCCACTGTGTGGAAGTATTTATCAATGCACTTCTTAATAATTTGTTAGTTATGGGTATGAAGAGATGTATGTTACACTCTTTCAGCAGTAATGTGGGGGCAGATAGTATTTGTTTTTTTCTTGTTTTTTTATTTGTTTTTTACTCGTGTGACATTTTAGCAGCAAATACAACAGAAAACTTCTAGTTATCGGCCCTAAAAATCGGTCAAAAAAATTCGACAGTATATATCAGCCATCGGCTGACCCTGACCTCTAAACATCGGCATTGGCTATAGAAAAACCCATATCGGTCGATCTCTAATCTAGACCAGGGGTGCTGTGGCTGTAGGTTTTCCTTCCAAATGAGAAAGAGCTCATCTGACTTCATTAATTAACTGTAAGCCAACAAATTACTGTTCAAGAATCTGCTTTGTTGGAATTAAAACCTGCAGGCACACCAGCCCTTCAAGGATATAACCTAGACCCCTTGCAACGCCTATTATCAGACTGATCATACTTTCTTTTATATCACCACCTCTTAACTACTTAAATGCTGCTTTAAGACTTTAACCTTTCTATATAGTTTACAGTTAGCAAAATTTGCACGAGTACCAAAATCCCTATCATGCTGCTATATGCCTGTTTTCCCATTTGTGTTTACTGTATTGTTGTCCTGTCCATTTATTGTCTTGTGTATTTATTGTATATTCCGCACTTGACATGCATCTGCACTCTGTGTAGTCTTATACAACGTGCTGCTGTTATACTGAGGAATCAATTAAAAAACTTGACTTGATTCGATGGAGACCAACATTAAATTATTTACACTGTTTGTATTTATTATCCAATGTTGTTCCCCTTCCTCATGCAAGAGATCCCCTTCCTTATACAAACTATAAAACACAGAGCCGACTATGTAGCAGTTAACACTGAAATCGGATCAGCCAGTGTCACATTCATACATATACTTACTACAGTCCCCCAAATTAACTTTAACAAACCCAAACTTTCTTCCTAGATGTGCTATGAAAGTCAAACCCAGTACGGAACCATTGCAGCAGCAACACCTGTCAGCTGTTTCCACACATTAACAACAGGTATAGCTGTTTCACTCTCCAGAGCCATCGCTCAACACCTCTTTGTGCAGAGCTCAGAACATTACGTAGTAGTCCACTGTCCCTAAGAAAGCCACTCGTATGTGGTTTGCCAACTAAACACAAGTGAAGTCTTTTACTGCCTCTTTTTTAATACTATGGTTACAGATGCCTCCAGACATTTCTGAGAAGTGAAGGTTAGAGTGGACCTAATATGCTTTTCTGGGTTTTCCCTTTACGTAGTTATGCATGTAAACCGTCTGCAAAGTTATGACGCCTTAAACACACCTGAAGGAAAAACTCATCACTTTTGTCAGCTGCCTGAAACACCTTGTTGGACCCTAACTCTAACTCTAACCCTAACCCAGTGGGCCTCGAAGGCCGAGCTTAAGAAACGCTGCACTATATAGAAGTATTAGTACACATTACACCTACAGGAACTTTAATAACATCACATTCTAAACCCATGAGCAATAATTTCTGGATGGGTCTTTCAGTTCTAACAGCATGTGTGACTCTGCAGTAGCTCTGCATGGACTGATCAGTGTTTGCATCTCAGACACTTCCTGTCTGAGATGCTGTGCTTACTAAACACTTTAATGTTTCAGTAAAGTTCTCAGTGGATGGTGGAATATCTAGGAGGGATGAACAGAGGGAGAGAGCTTCCTTCCTACCTTTGTTTATCATGATGTTGCTATGTTTGCTAGCTTGTTAGCCAGCTAGCTAGCTAACTGCTATATGTGAAATATAAAGAGCAGAGACTTCCTGTTCTTTGTGCAGCCTTAAAAGTTGAACAAAGTTTGAAGTGGTTGCCGCTCCATCTGTGATCTTGACTCCACATGTCCTGCGTGTTGCAGTTCTTTTTTATTTACTTCAGCATAATCTTTGTAGTTGAACGGGATTATTTTTGGGAGCATGATGCTCTTTGTCTCTGCACAAATTTAACACTGGGGCCCCCCCAAAGCTCAGCTCCCTAGCGTTACAGCACCATTTAATACAAAATGATCCATTATTTAATTAAATTTTCCTTATTTATTATATAAAAATAGGATGGCGAGTCTTTTCTAGTCTTAAAGTTTGATTCCAAGTCAGTAAAGGTAAAGTCTAATTCAAATCGCAAGTCTTTAGTGATGTCAAGTCAAGTCACAAGTCATCAGTTTAGTGACTTGAGTTGGACTTCACTCCAAGTCATGTGACTCGAGTCCACACGTCTGATAATAATAGCCTTAGCAATATGCAGATGGAACTTGCAGTAGGACACCTCTCTGGTGGTTGACCTATCAACTGAGCTGACCAGTTCACTAGGCTCATCAAGTGGTGGGGCTTCAAGACACAGGAGCTCTAACAGAGAGGTTTGGACAGAGGGTAAATATTGTGTTTTAAGAAAAAAAATTAATATAAAAAATGAACATAGTAGGTCCCCTTTAAAAAGACTGCCACTGGGTCTCTTCATGCCAAAACCACTTCAGATCCACACCACTGGCGACGCTTCAGTAAAGAAGCGAGGTCAAATGTTTGTATCATGCGGTTTAATCTGAGAAAGGAAAAACAATATTTAGAATATTCTCCCATCTTTCTACATGAAATATTTATTTAATCTAAAACTCTGGCAATTTGCTTGTTCATAATCAGGAAAGGCTGATTTATAGCAATGGTTTGGGCTTGCTTGTCTAATCTGCTGTTATTTAGAGCGCTCCAATAGTAATTTGTGTTGTCACTTGGCCCAACTTAAAACTCCATTAATTTCATGGCTGGTCTCTAAAGCACCGTATAACAAATATCCACTCGGTCCTTCATTTCCTGGCGCAGAGAAGATCAACACTGACACTCAGCACACTGTATATGTTTGTGTGAGAAAATAAATGGGGGAAAACATGGAAAGCGTGGGTATTTGGACTGTTTACAAGCAGCAGGCGCTGAATCACTGCTGTGTTGGAGATGTATGTAGGAATCCAGAGTGTGTTTAGACTGCTTCAACATGTTCACCTCCACTGACCTCACAGTACACAGAAGGGAAAAAAGACGAGCACAGGGCCGCGCTTATTATTCACTAAGAGGCAGTGCGGTACTTAATGACTTCAGGTGGGAATACGACTGGGCTCTTGCCCAACACAAAGAAATATCTGTCATTTGAGGTAAAATGTCATCCAGTAGAATACTCTACTTCAGTACAGAGGAGAACGTTCAGACCGGTCTCAGTATAATGTGGATGGAGTGCAACTATTTAAAAACTGTTAAGTCTTAAAGTAATCACATGAGACCATCACTGCTGGCATGACTTCAATTAGAGGAGACATTCTTCAATATACTGTTACCACTTTATTCAAAAGCAGTCAGATTCACAGTAAAACATTAGCTGATCCATCGGGATGCGATATATGGAGCCATAAATATACAGTATGTGGACAAAGGCATCGTCGTGAAACCTACTGAAGCTTTTATGACATCCTATTCTAAATCCCTAAGCATTACTGGGGAGTTGGTCCCCACTTTGCAGCTGTAACAGCTCCACAGGCCTTTTACAAGATTTTGGAGTGTCTGTGAGAATTTTGCCTATTCATCCGGAAAAGCATTTGTGAGGTCAGCATTTTTGATGTTGGACAAGAGAGCCTGGCTTACAATTCGGGTTCTAGTTCATCCCAATGGTGTTTCATGGGGTTGAGGTCTGGAATCTGTGCGGGTCAGTCAGGCTGTTTCACACCAAATGCACCCCACCAGTCTTTATGGAACTTGCTTGGTGTACTGGGACAGAAAAGGACCTCCTCCAAACTGTTTCCACAAAGTTGGACATGCACAGTTGTCTAAAATGTCTTAATATGCTGCAGCTTTAAGATTTATCTTTCCTGGAACTAAGGGGTCCTAAGCCAACCCCTGAAAAATTACCCCATAGCATTATCCCTCCTCCACCCAACTTTACAGTCAACACAGTGCAGTCAGGCAGGTGGCCTTCCTGGTTTTTACCAAACTCATTCATCACACTGCCAGACAGAGACACTTGATACATCACTCCACAGATCATGATCTGAGAAGCTGTTGTTCCTAAATGTTTCCACTTTTCAATAATACCAGTCACAGTTAACCATGGAATGTCTAGGTGGAAATAAATTTCCGAACAAACTGACTTGTTGCAACGGTGAGATCCTATTACAGGTTTTCACACACCTAATCAAAAAACAGATTTTTCCTTTTTTTGGTTTGATATACGCTACCGGTCAATGTTTTAGAACACCACCAGCCAAAAGTTTTAGTACACTACCAGCCAAATGTTTAAGAACACTACCAGCCAAAATTTTTTGCACGGTTTTAAAACTTTTGACTTGTAATAATCTAAAACATTTGGCTGGTAGTGTACTAAAACTTTTGACATAAAACTATGAAATCCCACTGTCCCACATCAAAACACAGTAATTTGAATGACACCCTGAATGTGATTCCAACTCTACTTTTTATAACTAGAATTGTCACAAATTTATAAAAAGTAATGTACAAATCATATTTAAAATTATTATTATTAATAAATTGCATTACCATCACCAACATGTCAGCATGGCTTTTTGAATGAACAGGAACATTTGTAGAAAATCCCAGCTCTTCTGTCACTCTGGATTATCATTGTTATTTCTTGCATTGTGAGTGACACAAGAAATGCTTTGAAATTGGATTTCAGCAAATTTTTTTTTTGAGTAAATATCTGATTGGAATCGTATTTCAAACAACTTTAAAATCGTATCCAGACTAACAAAAATCTATCTATCTATCTGGCTCCAATCTAGATATGGCAAAAATCAGATGGCATGAAACATATGAAAACAAAAAAAGTTTTGTACTTTGACTTTCACTTAATAATACATTAACTTTAATATTATTGCTTGGAATTGTTCATCATATTAATGATTGTTAGTCAATAATCACAGCTTATACAGTGTAGACTTAAATGGTATAAAGTAGACAGCAAAACATATTACCTTTTTTTAGAGTTTAAAGTATTTTGGAAAATACAGGTTTAATAAAGGATTAATAAAGTATAATCAGTAGTACATTTTAAATATCTATTAATTGTAACTTCTTATCACATAATTGCTATAAACAACTAATTGAACTCGGAGACTATACTTTTCACATATGAGGCATTGTGAATATAAATATATTATTTTTTTGTTAATGCTACAGAACTTTCTCCATTATATTGTTCATTATCAAACTATTTGAAACCTATGAAGCATTACCATTACACTGAAAGAGCTTATGCATGTATCTGCAACAAAACAGATCACAGTGAAATCTATACTAAGTTCTGTATGCCTATAAAATGCTTATCTGCATATCATCACAGCTGCTTATTAATTAATACAGTCATTAAAGGCAATTCACATACATTACAATTACATATGATGTTGAGGAAATAATATGCAAGTTCATAGATGCCAACTCTTCCCATTTTGGTAACTGTATTCTGTTAATTAGATGAAAATGTGCTGCGCAACTGAACTAACTCAGTGATTTACTATTTATTTTATGCTGTATTGGCTGTTAGTGCTCCTTTGGGACATAACAGCTCATTCTTTTCTAGAACGTGTTCTCCAAAATGTTTCTGCTCTAAAGTCGTCAGTGCAGCAAACAGTGTGTATTAATTTCAGTTTAACGGACTGGGCTGAGAAGGAAAGCCATGGATGTGGTTGAATGTAACAAAACCCAACGCTGCTGACCACATCCCCGGGCAACAATGCATTCATGCTTGAAACAGTTTAACATCTATAAAACTAGACCTCATTTGAAGCATTTGATTATTTCGCTTTACTGTCAGTACTATCCATTACAGTTAGATGGGTTCATTATGCTCAGTAATGCAGTGCTGCATGTCTTTGTTGGATTCCCACATTAAAACGAAGGCTCCTTTCTGGAACTGTTTATATGTGAAATGATATATGGTTTGAGAGGAATACACTAATGCGAGTAACCTAACAGTAAGATCCCGTTTCCCATGATAATAAGCACTTCTGAACCAAGGAGCAGGTGATTTGAGGCCATCGAGTTGGTACAAAGTGCAGCTTCAAGATTATTTAATCAACTGCCTGGGAATTCAACATGGCTGGCCACAGTTTACAACTGTAAAATGGGTCCATCTGGCCACTGAGGAAACAGAAAAGCATTACCTACACATAAAACGTCTCAGTGTATCCTACCAAGTCGCCTTTTCAACAGCTGTCAAACGGTTCACTTAACAATCCCTCAAATGCTGAGAAGAAAAAGACCTTGTGGTGCTATGAACAGGGCTAATACTGACCCCAGACCCAAAGCAGTGGGATAATGATTAGGAGTTCGTCCATGTACACTCTGTGGTAAAACACTCAAGACCGTGCCCCGCAGCCACTAGCATGCCAAAGAAAACCATCCAGGGACGGCCATTCCTGGGCTAGGGCTGAACTTATATTGTTTATATTGAACTGAGTCCCGAGTGAGGAATGCTCAGCATAGAGCTTGGAAGTGGATCAGCCGCTCAGACCAAGCGCCCCTCGAAATACTTACTTATAATGAGCCGGCTAGATGTGAAGGTGCCGAATTAGTTTACTGAAAAAAAAAAGACAAAGTAAGAACGCTGTATTTATCTTACAGAAGATGGATCTGGGATGCACCAACATCTGTTTTGGTAAACGTGCCTCCCCCTTTTCCTCATCAAGGGGTCCCACAATCATTACTCAGTGTCAGGACTGAAGAAACGCAAAAAAACCCCAAAAAAAACGCTCAGTGCATTTCATGCTGCTCTAGAAATAAGCCCTCAAGTGTCCATGGAGGTTAGAATGTACCAGGGTGGTCCACCCTCTGTTCCGTTCTCCGGCTAAACAATACAATGCCACAGAATGCAAGAATGCACAGAATAACAGACTGAAGCTGCAGGTGTTCAAAATCTGTGCCCACTAACTTCACCCGCAAAACTCCAGCATTCCATCCAGGAATCTCTGAGTCATTTAAAAATTAACTAGAGCGCAAGAGTCTCGTTTGGCTGTGTTGATCATCTAAAGAAACCATCAGCTCTCATTTAACACTACTACCAGACTCCTACTGTTGCATATATATGGTCGCCTACAGACAGAATGAGGAGTTTGTAGCAGAGCATGAAGGGGACAGGGTGGGTTTCAGTGTTGGATACATCTAGCACTATATAGGTAGGAAAGACAAATGTCTGTTGCCAATGAACCTATAGGGTGTGTTCACTATTACTAAGCACAGTTAAAACTTCATGAGGTTAAGTTTGAGGGGAATTCCACTGATTAAAAAAAAACTGGACTGATTCATTAAATAAATGATTGAGGGCGGTTTTATGTCTAGGGAATAATAATAATATTAATAATAATACATTTTATTTATATAGCGCTTTTCAAGAAACTCAAAGACGGGAATTTCAGTCATCGTTCATGGCAGTGGTGAGATGAATCAGATATCTGAAAGGATTAACGCCTCTAAAAGCTTTTGCATTTTTGGATTTTTTAATCCATATATATATATATATATATATATATATATATATATATATATATATATATATATATATATATATATAAACCAATCAGCCATAACATTAAAACCACCTCTAACATCTCTATTTACCATACAGTAGCACTTTGTACTTCTACCCTTACAGACTGTAGTCCAACTGATTCTGATGTTGTTTATCCCCTTTCACACTGTTCTTTAATAATCACGACCCTCAAAGGACCACCACAGAGCTTATATTATTTGGTGGGTAATTCTCTGCACTGCAGTGACACTGGCGTGGTATATATATATATATATATATATATATATATATATATATATATATATATATATATACAAGGAGGATGGAGTTTTTAAACACCTCAGTGTGGCTGCTGGACTGAGAATCAGAGAATGGTCTTGCAACTTTACAGAGGAGAACAAAAACCTACTTTACTTTCAATGCAAGTCAATGGAACTAGATATTTTTCCAAGCTGTTTTGGAGCACTTCTATTGGTCCATTCGTCATGAAATTCACACAATGAAAACATCCACTGGCATGTTCAAATAATGTAGAAATCTCAAAATCAACAAAAATTAAGATTAACATTTTTTTTATTGGACAGCGACAATAATATATGGTGAATCTTCCAATCCTAGTCCACACCAGCACTGGTTAGCCATTCACCACTCCATCACACCCCTCCCTAGTCATTAACCACTTCAGTGTGATGTTAACTATGAAAGGTATGAGTATACTGCATATCCTTTATTTTGTTTGTTTAAGTATCACAATAGTATCAGCGTCACTAAACTGTATGGCCTTATTTCTTAATGTCCTAACAGTTTAGTCATCCTGCCTTAACTATGTTATTCTGTTTCTTTATTTATGTGTATGTATTCACCTCATAGTGTCCTTGTGCCTATAGTCCACAGGCTTCAGTTGCTAGCCAATTCAGCTAGTAACATGTCTGCACCTGTGTATCCACTGTAGGCCTATATGTATAGTATATTTACAACATGAACAGTGAAAACTGTCCTATGCCTGAATGTAAATGCTTTTGTTTTATATGTGCTGATGTGTTTTCCTGTAGCGTGTGCCAAGTTTTCTTCTTTCCTCTGAGGCACAAAACATGTCAGGAAGATGCTGCAACCACAAAACTTAAATATAGTCTCTTGCCAGGCTTCATGGAACACACACTGACAGCAAAGAGGTACCAGGAAATAGCCATGTTGTCTTGTGGGTATTCTTCCTGCATCTCTCCTAGAAGATTTTATCTTTCTCTGCAAATATAAATATATAACGCATGCATTGGTGTACATATAGTATTTTTAAATATAGTATGAAATATAGTATTTTTATTTACTCTCAAAAATGACCAGTGAACCGACCCATGGCCTCTGAGTTTTTATATAGAAAGCTGCTCATGATAAAATCTGAAAAAACTGACTGTTTTACATTATAATGTCCTACATGAATGAAATTCAAAAACATGTTTTAGGCCAAACCATCATAAAACAATATTATAGCCATCAGCAGTGTTGGGGAGTAACTGAATACATGTAATGGCGTTAAGTATTTAGAATACAAAAGATAAATAACTGTATTCCGATACAGTTACAATGTAAATAGATATTATTCAGAATACAGTTACATTGGTGAAATTAATGGAATATATTAAGGGATTTATCTATGTAACATGTTTAAATACGCAACTATGTTCATATGTAGTTTCGTTAGTTGCCTGCTCACTCGAGGTCATGGAGTTGAAGTGACACAGCCATGAGAAAAATCCATTCCTGTCACAGAAATTCAAACACATTATTTCACATTTAAGAAAGGAAACGGAGAGCGGAACATGCCGCAAGCTCTGTTTACCAGCTACTAACTTGCTTTTAGTGTTTAAAGACTCTTCCAACCTAAAGAAGCATCCTGAAGTACGTTTTTTTAGTCTGCAGCTTATTGGTTAGCTTAGCTTGGCTGTCCAAACTCTATAGTTCTAGATAGCTGCTTAGTCAAAGTGTCAACTGACAATCTCCTGTATGCTAACTAACGCTAGATAGCATGTCAAATACCCGGAGTTAGCATAAAGGAGACTGTCAATTCGTAATTTAGCTATTAGTTAGTTAGCATTAGTTAACATCAAATTTAATGCAGTTTAATGAAGTTTACAGACAATATCTGTTACTGGCATTCATGTGTATGCTGCTCTGAAAAACAGTTTACCGGATTAAATGTTTCTGCACACTGGTTTAGCAGTATGCTTGGTCCTGTTATAATGTCTAGCCTAAGATTCAACGTGGCTAGCATAGCGGTTTCAGGGTTTTGCTTTATGGCAGAGCCTCCACTGGACGGTGAACCAGACATGTAATATGGTGGTAGGCTTCTCAAGTTATAGCTAGCTAACCGCTGTGGAAATAAATCGTTAAAATATCTTTTTTGTTATTTCTTATTTTCAGACGAAACAATGAATATTTTGTGTTTATACAGCCTTATATTCTTTACTCTTTTACAGCAACTGTATACATGAAGAAAACGCTTTAGCTAGTTGCTACAGTAGAAGAACACAATATTCTTCTTAAGTAAGCAGGGTGTGATTGCCACGTTCATACTGTTTTATAATGCAAGAAAATGTTAAAGTATTCCAAAGTATTTAGAATACGTTACTCACATTGAGTAATCTAACAGAATTTTGGGACATGTTTTTTGTATTCTGTATTAAAATACATTTATAAAGTACAACATTGGCTATCAGGCAGCATATTCATAACCATTTCTGCAGCTTTTAAAGGCGTTAAAAACGTCTGGTTCCTATCACTACCACTGTGAACAACACTCAGTGACTCAGTAAGTTTCTCTGTTTCACATCAAACCCCGCTGAATGACTCTGCTTACATCTTAATGGTTTAATGATGTTGAAACCTTGAACAATCAGCAGAGTTTTCTATTTAAAGCCAACAGAAATGATCACAAGCTTAAAGAGGAACACAACAGAGTGTTGAAGCTCTGTGGTGCAAAGCCTGTTTCTCCCCAGCACCCAGGATTCACACAACGGTTCTACTTTTGCACGTCAGCTGACCTAAATGCTTATTCACCTGCTTATTCCTCTGTGTCTGAGAAATCTCATTTCAGCCATTATAACTAACACAACATTACATTTTCTTGTCTCTCACAATCCTGAACAGGACTGCAAAATAAGGAGGCTGCCAACAAGTGTTGACTGTGAACACTTTGCAGTTGGCGGTTCCTATCACACATGCTTACAAACGTGAGACACGAGCTAATGCACAAGACATTCTGGGGGCGAAATAGAGGTGGACCCTTACTTGCTAACACTCAGCCTTGGAAAAGTGAGTGCCATACAGTAATGAAAAACAATGTCTGGCTGGAAGGATGTTTTGCACTGAGCTTATACTGCACCATTACAGCCAGAATCAAAAACCCAATCTCCAGCCACTATCAACAAGACGGCCTTCATAAAGACCCTGTCGGTGGGTAAAAGGTGAAAAAAGAAACACTAAATTCCTCAAAGAACTTTTCCATAAGTGAGGTTGGAGGCAAAACAGGAAGTGTCTCTGCAGCTGAAGAGTTATAGGAGTAGTCTGCCAGAAAACGCAGCAGATGCAGACACCCGGGGGGATGCTCAGAAGCAGGCCAGACCAAGTGATGCTCTAACTCTTCTCCTACTGTCCAGCATGCTTGCACGGTGAGTCGTGTGGTTAGAACTCGCTGCAAAGCTTAGGGGCACGAAATACATGCTGAGGAGTTTTGCTGAGAATCTATCAAAATCCACATTTATATTTTATGGCTTCACCTGCCAACTGGTTCTAAGCTTCAGTCAGCTAACCCAACTCATTTAGATATTGTCACGGTCAAAAATAACATGTATCTCTAATTTTGTTTTCTTCATCACTATAACACAAAGCTCTTTACTTTCATGATCAATGTACAATGGCACAGTAAGTTTCTGCCATTTGGGGACTATTTAAAACTATTTTTAGCTTTTATTTGCTCAGCAAAATGTTCAAGTGGTATTAATACAGTAAGTAGTAGTTTTACAGATGTCAGTGTGTTTATTTAATTCTTTCCAAGCTTTTCCTTGTAGCCACCGAGTATTATTTACAGTTAACATCTAATTCCTGCTTTGACTGTTTACTGCTTAAGCTAAATCAAGATTGCTGCTGAAGGAATTTAATACATTTATGCAATGTCTGGGGCGTCCAGGAGAAATCTGGAACTAAGCGTTTTAGTTTAGTTTTTAAGGGCAAATCTGAAGACAGAAAGACCTACAAACAAGCAGCCACTTAAGTAGGAAAGCATTTCAAGGGAGAAAATTTGGGATTTGATGATGTGGTTCCAGACTTCAGTCAGACTGCAAAGCATTCACATCCAGGAATTCAAAATAACCTTGTATTTATAATTATACTCATTTGTCGAATTACATTTGAGCATCTAAAAATGGAGAAACTACATTAAAAATGGCTCTAATTTCAAATAGGTTGATGCAATATTTTTGCCTGTCCAAATACTTGAACCTGTATGAATCAGTATCTGTAGTAGTTTTGCTTTTTTATTTTATTATTTATATTTTGTTAAAAAAAATATTTTATGCTGTATCACTCAGTTATTAGATTACTCAGGACACTGTTGCCTCTTTTTGAACTGTTGTGACTCTGTGTTGAGCTGCTAGTGAGCAATGATGGGTGAAAGGAAAGCATAATAACAACAGGCTGGAAAAACAATTCACACCTTTGTACAAACCAAATCATGTTAAAATAAATGGGCAGAATGACTAAAGCTTCCTTGACAGTTGTGTACAGCTGTTGCAACACAAAATAGCATTTAAAAATAAAAAATACACTTCAAAAGGCAGATTCATCTTTAATGTTGGTTCTAGTTTCCACTATGCTCCTGGTCATCTAGGTAATAAAGCTGTTTGCGTCCACCTACTGTCAAGAAGCTACAGTTCTTGAGTGAATGCCTGATTGTTCATACGCATTCCTCTTTTCTGGACTCACAATGTTCTTGAAATGAAACACGACACCACATTCCCTGCAGTTAGACCAGCCTGCACTAATAAGCTGATATTCAAGTACACAGATGAGATGCACTAACTTGTCAGTATATTTGCAAGCGATTTGTAAAGATCTTTGTAAAGATAATTATTAAATTGAGTTTAAATATAATCTGACACGCAGGCTCTCTTTAAGGAACCAATTAGGAACGAAAATAGTCTGTAGCACTTAACTGGGTCCAGAATCTTCGCCAGCATTAGAGAACTTAACAAGAACACATGAAAAAGCTTTTTTTTTGTTTTCCCTGAGAGCGTGCACAGATAAAGCGTTGCAGATACAAAGCGTTTTAAGACTTTTTTTCAGGCAGACTCTGATGAACAGCCCACGGGCGCTTAACTCTTATGGGAACGGAGTTTGTTTTTGATTTCAGGTTATCCTAGGAACACACAAGTGCCTCCAAAAATAGTCAGCATTTCATAAGAGGGAGAGCGAGAGAGGGAGTTGAGGAGGGAGTTTAGCCCATAATGAGGACCAGATGCCTCACCTTCACTGGTAGCCGCATTCCTGGGAGCTTTGGTGGGCGTGTGTTCAGTGCCGGAGCTCACGTCGGAGGAAATGCTGGAGCTTCCTTTACCTGCGAGACCAAAGACATAGCAGAACATGGTTTCTCAGGGCACATGGTTCGTACAGGTAGATGGTAACAAGTATGTTGTCAGTATTGCGTCAGAACTTTCTCATGCTTTCCCCCAGCAGTGGGAGTGGTGGTGTTTTGGTATCAGTTCAGGGTGAGTGTTAGTGTTTGGTTCCCACCGCAAGTCAATATTACAACAGATGCAGTAAAAATGTAATCAGACGTCCAAGGCCTGCGGGTCAGCCATTTGCCAAATTATTACCAGTGGCATGGAGACACGTCCTCTTTCTAATCCAAGCTGAGGTCTGAGGTTTTCGTGATTAAGGATTTGAGGGAAAAAATATCAATATTCAGTGCTCATCGAGAACGCAGTGGAGCTGAGCTAAACCCTTTTAGTTTATGTCTTCCTGCCAGCGAAAGTGCAGCCAGTATCCGGCACTGGAACAATACATGGAAGAAATTGCTTTGCTTGATCACTGGCAAGGTTCTCAGTTATGTTATGATCAAGTATGACGGCACTGCTTGTGACATGTTCAAGCATCTTTGGCTATCTTTAATCCAGCTCCGTTAATTCTGTTATATAAGAATCAACCCAGCAGAGACGAGTTAGCGAGAGAATAAGAACTAAAACATCACAAGCACGCAGAAAGACCATAAAGCAAAACGTCAAGGCTTAATACAGAATAGCGACGCAAGCTAAATCATCCAGCGGCAGCTTGAAGTGATTCAAGGGCAAGAAGAATTATTGTTATCTTCTAGACAAGCTGAAGTCGTTCTAAATCAAAGAGGTATTGTGGGGGAATGCTTTCTTACAATTATGTTGACGCTGAAACTCACCAGAACATATTATCACATGTAATAGCCTGGAAGTGAAATAGGATGGCATTGAGGGCTTGTTAAATAACTCCTTAAACTCTAACTGTCTTTATGCGTGCCCACGCTTACTTGATCAGTCCTGTGCATCGGCTTGGAGGAATTTTAGCCTTTCCCTCATACATAACAGCTTCAGATCTGGGGTGTTGGTGGGTTTCCTCACATGAACTGCTCACTTCAGGCCCTTCCATAGCTTTTCTATTGGATGTAAGTCAGGACTTTGACTCGACTATTCCAAAACATTAACTTTATTCTGCTTTAACAATTCTTTGGCAGACTGACTTTGCCGTTGTCTTGCTGCATGACCCACTTTCTCTTGAGATTTAATTCACAGACAGATTTCCTGGATGGTGACAGTTTGTCATAGATTTTTCCTTAGAACTTACTGGTATCATTCGTAATACTATCAGTGACAGTAAGCCGTTCTGGCACCGATGCAGCAAAACAGGTCCAAACTACAATACTACCACCACCACGTTTCACCAAAAATATATGGTTCTTATGCTGGAATGCAGTAATTTCCTTTCTTCAGAGACACTGCTTCTTATTTAAATCAAAACATTTTGGTCTCATCTGTCCATAAAACCTTTTTCCAGTAGCCTTCTGGCTTGTCCACATGATTTTTAGTAAATTGCAGAGGCGGGCAGCAATGTAGGGCAAGCAGTGGGTTTCTTCTTGTACCCCTGCCTTTGCACACCATTGTTGTTCAGTGTTTTCCTGTTGGTAGACTTGTAAATGTAGCACTAGCTACATTGATTGACATATTTATTTGCTTAGACGTTACCCTGGGTTCCTTAATGACCTTCCAGTCTATTACAGGCCTGGTTCCTGGAGTGATCTTTGTTGGTGGACCACTCCTGGGGAGGGTAATAATAGTCTTGTTTTTCATTTGTACACAATCTGTCTGGCTGTGGTTTGCTGCTCTTTGGAGATGGTTTTTCTTGTTTGTTTAATTGGGTTCTTCTTACTTTTAGGATTTGAAATCTGTTATTTGAATTTCCGACCATGTAGTATTCTAAAATTCTAAAAGGTTCATACACTTATCAGAGATAGTATAGTTGCTTATACTGACAAGTACACACACAATTCTAAGTCAGTATTTGACCATATATATTCTTATTCCTGATTACAGTTAGCCCCGGAAACATTTGGACAGTGACACAAGTTTTGTCATTTTAGATGTTTACCAAAACATATTCAAGATACAGTTATATAATCAATATGGGTTTCAAGTGCACACACTCAGCTTTAATCTGAAGATATTCACATCCTAATTGGAGGAAGGGTTTAGGAATTACAGCTCTTTAATATGAAGCTGCCTTTTCTAGGGACCAAAAGCAATTGGACAATTGTCTCAACAGCTATTTAATGGGCTTTTCATCAGTAAAGCAGGTAAAAAGTCGATTTCAGGTGTGGCATTTGCATTTGGAAGCTGTTGAACCCACAACATGCAGTCGAAGGAGCGCTCAATGGAAGTGAAACATGCCGTCATTAGGCTGAAACAAAGATGAAATCCATCAACGAGATAGCGGAAATGTTAGGAGTGGCCAAATTAACAGTTTGGTACATTCTGGGGGAAAAAGAGCGCACTGGTGAGCTTGGGAACTCGAAAAGGCCTGGACGTCCTCGGAACCTATCAGTGGTGGATGATCGCAGAATCCTTTCCAAGGTGAAGAAAAATCCCTTCACAACATCCTCCAAAGAGAAGAACACTCTCCAGGAAGTAGGTGTATCAGTATCTAAGTCTACCATAAAGAGAAGACTTCATGAGAGCAAATACAGAGGGTTCACCACAAGGTGCAAACCATTAATCAACCCAAAAAATAGAAACCTCAGATTAGACTTTGCCAAAAACATCTAAAGAAGCCAGCCGAAAAGGACTTTGAAAGATGTAAGACGTTTAGTTTGGATTTTATTTTTGTTTACTAATGTGTAAATAATGAGCTTTTCTGTTGCTGGTTTTTCTGTGTGTGTATCTGGGTCTGCATGTACTCTCAGCCCAAGTGGCTTAGCACCTCCCCAGGCTGCCGCCACAGTATACATTTAAATTTTTGTAGTTTACAGTATAGTTGTAATACAAACAAACTGTTTACTTAATGTTTTCTACTCTTACATCTGAATTTTACCTAAATTTTGTTTTTGTAAACTACAAATGGACCAATTTATTCCTGGTATGTATTGGAATAGTACACTTACAAGTATAAAACTAGTACACTGTTATTAGTGCACTTACTAAATGTAGTATACTTGGGAAATATATGTGGACTTAAATTTACTTAAAAAAATACTTTAAGTATACTTTTTTTGATAAGGAAACATATGAGACCTTTTATAACAAGAACAGTCCAATTTCAAGTGTTATTTATTATTTATGAAAATAGATCACTTATGACATTTGTGTGTATCAGCCATCATTTATTTTTGCCTGACCATTTTCTAACCACTCTTCATCCTTTAGAGTTGGACAGGCTGTTTTATGTTATTGTGTACTTAAGGCATATATATGTAAAAGATTTGTGTGCTGTATGGCTGTCATGATTCAGGGCTGATTCAGAATGTGGTCTGGGCTAAACACACTCTTTATAAATTCAGAATAAATGGGCTGGATGTGTGGCACATATGTATATGCTGTAAATACTGTAAATACTGTCTCTGACAAAAACAATGAATTAAAAACCTGCAGGTTTTGCAGTTCTGTTCCCGTATATGGACTGCATGGTCGGGGACGTGAATGATAAGTTCTGAAGCTTTAACAATGTTTACATTCTACATCAAACCACCTTCTTTAAAACAAAGTGAGGAAAATGCGGTTTTCCATGACAAGAGCACTTTAACAACCGGAGAGCCTAGATGTTTCCTCGCAGATGCTTTGATTCAAGACGAAGCGAGCTAGGGCCCTCAGCAAAGACTCTGTACTCGCTAATGGAGGACTGCTGCATGCAAGCATGCATGTGTGTGTGTGTGTGTGTGAAGGAGCTATTTAACAGCACTTTATCCTCTGTCAGGTCATAAACTCAAACCACAAGTGGCTTTGTGCAAGATTGGCTTGTGCTTTCATCCCACATAAGGCGTTCTCCCTGTAAACAAGTCCTTCTTCACACGCTCTGAGTGCGCATCACGCATATCCCATGATTCCAACGACATGCTGCAAACACCCACCCACCGACGTCTAGCATTAGCACTGCTATGTGGAGATGAGATGATTCAAACAAGCCTCTGCGTCGTCGGTGAAGCATAGATGGAGGCAAGGCCCTCTTAGCACCTCATTCATAACGACTACATAAAAACCACCACACAAACTAGACTCAGTCATTTCCACATTCTCTCCTCTCCTAAACCGACCAGTGCAGTTAATGTGGTCATCATTACCATCGTGACGACACGCTGTGGTGACATCACTGAGCCAGCACATCTGCTTCCATTTCCACATCAGGCCCCGGAATGCGAGTCGCCAGGCAAGTGGACGCAATTTGTTGCATCGTCAAATGGCCTGAATTAAGACTCAACATGAAGACTGTTATTTTGTTGCTATGCTTAGCTCCTGGGAAGCTTTGAAGCGCCTGACAGTGTCAAGTTGGATGGTGAAATTTATATTTTATTATTGTTATATTGTTGCCCAAGGATACACAACAGTTCCAGTACTTGGGATTAAGAACCAAAACCACGAAAGTCTGGCGACTGAATTTCTCTCATACAGTGTTACCACTTCTCTGCCCAACATCAGCAACGTACGTTTAGGACAAAACACAGAAAGTAATAAATTGCATTCATGAGTCGGGATACAGTGTCTTAGAGTCAGCCATTTGTTTACCACCTTCACTGAAGAATGATGACTAAACACATAGTGACTTGATGGCTCTTTTAAAGGGGAATTTTACAGATTTTTCAAAACCAGATATAAACAGTAACTCAGCATGGTTAGGTTGAAAGTAATAAAGAAAGAAAGAAAGAAAGAAAGAAAGACAGAAAAGTCTGTTTGTGGAGAGCAGAGTTTGTAGAGATTTCTTTACAGTGGTGGTGATGGGAACCAGGGGTCCTGATATCTACAACACAAATATTGCCATTTTATTTACCATCCAAACTCACCCGAGTGTTTCTTTGGGTATTATTGTGTCCTACACTACCCTTGATGTATCCTTCCACAATAATATTAAAATATTAACCTTTTGAGTCAAAAGTGGCCCGACTGAGGATAGATTTTCTATCTCTTTGCAATAAATTCATTTCATTGTTCAATCATTCACAAATTCCTCAATTTACTTCTTTTACATCATCACAAATACATATTTCAGTTTTATCTTTTTAAATGTTTTAATAAAAATCATTTTTTGTGTCACTGCCATTCTAACACACAACATGGCTCAGAATTAACCCTTATGTATTCACTATGGAATTTGATAGGAACTATTGACATTGTTAATCATTTGAAGTCAGAAACATATATACAAAAACTATCAGTTTCAGTATCAGTATCAAAAACAAGATTTTTCATTTTTAATTTATACACATGGAACATTAAATAATAAAATGAACTGATTAAACAGATGTACCAAAGAGATACTCATCGATACAAACAACAACATAGAAAATGAACACGGGTCAGGTTTGAGCCATGTTGTGCATTAGAAGGAGTTTGCTTAGCTTGTGCATCAAATGGTTAAAATAACATGATTTGAATACATTTAGGCCAAAGCTTTATAACAAAACTATCCTAAAATAATGTCTCAAACACCAGATGTAACATTTCATGTAATAACATTGTGTAAGAGAGCTTCTAGAGGTGGATGTCTGGTTCCCATTACCACCACTGTGAACAATTCTGGTAAGCTCTGTAACTCAGTATATTTCTCAGATATACTGAGTTACAGAGCATTTCACACTGACTTTGCTCCATCACTGAATGACTGAATGAATAACCCTTCAATTATGCAGAGATCTATGAAAATCCCCCTTTAATAGTTTCCTGCTTGACTGCTAGCTGTTCTAAGGGCTGAAAATGAAGACAGCACCTTTTCTATTTTTATGTATCCAGGGTGAGGGTGATGAGAGAGGAGTGAAAGCAGTCTACAGATGAGTGATCGGTGTGGAGGAATGACAGAGCCAGCTTTCAATCCTTCATTCGTTCATTACTCATTCCCAGAGCCATGCCAGCAATGTAGTCCAGCAATTGGACAGAGCTTTTTCCAGATTCACAAGACAATAGTTATTTTTTCCATCATACACGTTTTTGATTACTGAGTTCTGTGTTTATGACATATAATTCATACTTATTTTGTTTATTCACCTCTGTGGCTTTACTATAGCACTGATAGATTCTAGCATGCTTGTTTTTACTTTATTGTACAAATTGGGAACGGTGATGTCAGTGATGTGTTGTCAGAAGGGGAGGGGCTCACGAGCCTCCATTGTATTCAGCATATTACGAAAACCTTAATTCTCTACAAGACTGAGAGGGTGCATATCTTCGCAAATGAAGTAAAGTATTGCTTGAGGTATTTTGTTGCATGTGGTGAGATGAGGGGTAACAGCAAAACTTGTTCCACAGAGAGTTGAGAGAGACCCAGTCATTTGGCTGTCTGCTGTTGCATTAGCTGTAAGTGTGCTCTCAGATTCATTGTGTTCCCTGAATATTTGATTTTGGCGTGCCAGGTTTGGCAAACAGCATTGCTCTTGTTGACTTTTGTAGTACCGTCCTTATTGTAGAAGTGAAATGTGCCCACACTTCAGTGCTAAACGCCGCCAGAGCCAGTCTAAGCCTTTTGGATTCAGCCATCAGGGGTAATGTTACTTTTTAGCTAGGTTTGTAAATGTTATGCCTAACGGTACCCTTATGCTGCTTGTTTATGGTGGAGTGGAACAGTCTAATAGCTGAAGATGATTTCCAGCACTACACAACACTACACAAAATGAACCATTGTCTCCCCCCAATTTCTGCATCCAAACTACTCATGACAAAAATCAAACCTGTGTTTTTGAAAATTGATACAGTATCACAAAACATAACACTGCAAGACTCAACCACACTGCATTTTCTTTCACACCAAAAAGATATTATGTGAATAAATATATTTTCAGTTCTACTGTGCTGGTTGTTGCTTTTACAGTTTGTGGTCAAAAAATAAATGTTCTATTTTGTAACACAGCCTAACAAATAGTGAGGGGCTACTGAAATCTTAACAGGGTTACGCTATTACGCTTATTTTCAATGTTGATCATTTTATTCTACTACAATAAATTTACTTGCTACAATTTTTTCCTAAATATTATATTTTTCTCATACTGTACATCCATATTTACACTCTGTCTGAAACTCTGTTAAGCCACCTGCGTCTTTAAGCCCCGCCTCTCAGTGAGCCCAGTGTGCTCTGATTGGTTAACTCACCCACTCTGTTCTACATGGTCAACCACCAGCATGGTTCTGCCCCTAACCAGCCTCCAGTAGTTGCTGTGCATTGTGTGAGGGTGTGTCTTAAGCAACTTAGGCGGGCAATAAGAACTGTGTTACGAGATGATGTCACCTCTCAACAAGGTGTTTCAGTCAGCTAGGAGAAGTGGAGTTTACCTAGGGCTTTATAACTTTGCAGACCGTTTACAAAACATAATAGGCCCCCATTAGTCGATTCATGGTTTTCAACTCTCCAGCCATGCTTCTCTTTAATCTATAGACTGCATTACTCCAGCTCAGGCAGTGCAAGTCTGGCCGTTTATCAGACTCACTTCATTAACAGGCCTTTAATTAAAGATTTTCTGGCGAAGCTTCTTCTTCCAAATGATGCGTAGAATGTTTTGCCATGCAAATGCAGTTCCATTACTCAGGAGCTGAGCACCCTTTGACAACTATTTTCCACTGATAGCGCTGAACATTCTAAGCCCACAGAACGAGAGGGAGACACACACACACAGCTTGAATTCATAAAATCTAGGCTCGGTTCTGCTTCTGTACAGAGACCAATAACACTGGCAGACTTAATGACTTCACGCTCATTAATTCTGTCCATGGCTTCTACATTCTGCACAATTAGTGGGATGTCATATGGAGTGGTTGTAGTCGGGGTTAAACTGGATCTGTTTTCACAGTTGTCATATTTCATAGCTTTCCTTTTAAAGCCTGTAAGATGCAGAAGGCTGGGTAGCTTCCCAGACAGCACTGATGAAGATTTATTTCACTGGAACCTTTCCTGGTTTCCCTTTGACTATCACTCTGTCCACCTTTCCAGAAGATACATCCATGTCATAATTGACTGAGAGACGCAGAAAAGGAAATAGACAGAGAAAGAGAGAGGGAGGGAAGGATAATGAGAAAAGAAGAGTTTGTTGGGAGAGAACAGAGAGAAGAAAGCTTTTAAAGCCAGAAACAAAATGACAGATGGACAGAGGGATAATGAGAGAAAGATCTTGGAGACAGGAAAGAGAATGAAAAAGGGAAAGAACAAAGAAAAAGATTTCATTGAGGGGAAGAGAGAGAAGAGGCAGAGCTTTCTAAGCAAGAGAGATGAAGAGGCGCTGAGAGAGAGAGAGAGAGAGAGAGAGAAACAGGGAGAAAGATAGAAAGCTTAGGTAGCTTGTTCAGAGAGAAACAGAAAGAAAACAGAGAGGTCTTTTAAATTGAAAGACAAAAACTGATAGAGAAAGAGGAGAAAGAGGTCTGAGAAAGAAGCAGAAAGAAAAGCAGAGGTGGAGAGAAAAAGAAAAAGGGGAAAGAGGTGGAGAGATAGTGGGAGAGAGAGAGAAAGAGAGGTGGCGGGAATGAGAGATGGAGAGAAAAGGTGGACAGAGAAAGAGAGGGGGGAGAGATGGAGAGATAAAGAGAGAGAGGTGAAGGGAGAGAAATAGAGGAGGAGAAAGAAGTGGAAAGAGAGAACAAGAGAAGGATAGAGAGGTGGAGAGAGAGAAATAGAGGAGGAGAGAAAAGAAGTGGAGAGAGAGAAGGAGAAAGAGGTGGAGAAAAAGAGGTGGAGAGAGAAAAAGAGAGGGGAGAGATGGGAGAGAGAGAAAGAGAGGAAGAGGGAACGAGAGATGGAGAGAGAGGCAGAAAAAAGGTGCGGAGAGAAAGAGAGAAAGAAAATAAAAGGGAGAAAGAGAGAGAGAAGAGAGAAAGAGAGAGAGGAGAGAGACAGAAGTGGAGAGAGAGAGGGGAGAGAGGTGGTGAGAAAGAGAGGAGGAGAGAGAGAGGTGGAAAGAGAGAGAAAGGGATGTTCAGAGAGAAAGAGGTGGAGAGAAAGAGAGAGAGACAGAAGAGAGTAAAAGGGAGAGAAAGAGGTAGAGAAAAAGAGAGGAGAGAGATAGAGGGGGAGGGGAAAAGAGAAAGGGGTAGAAAGAGAAAGAGACAGAAGGGAGAGGAAGGAGGGAGAGAGAGAGAGACAGAGAGAGAGAGAGAGAGAGAGAGAGAGAGAGAGAGAGAGAGAGATTACGAGTTTAACACTGTTGTCTTCGCTCCATTACACTCACCACGTGCCGCCGACACTTTGTGAAGAAGTGAGCTGTGAAGAGCTGCAGGACTGAGAAGAGTCCTGCTTGTTTACTTTTCTGGAAAACAACTTGTCAGACGCGCTCAGCAGTTTCCTGCGCGGCGCTTGTGTGAGGTGTAAAGAGAGTTTAGCAGGGTGTCAGCTCTCTGAGCGAAATTCAAGACCTGCTCGATCTCAAGTACAGATGCTCGAGGCTCAGAAATGAACCCTTGATGAGGTATCGCGTTTGACTGAGATGCACATAAAAGCCAAGTTCTCGCTCCTGATGCGCGTCTGTAATACTCTTCAGCTTTGAGGAACAGTCTGTGTGCATTAACTAACTGAATCAGACTGAAACGGCTTTCCTGAGAGGAGGAGGAGGAGTAGATACGGACTCAGCCTCAAAACCCTCCGCTCTGCAAATGTTTATAGATAAAATGTTCACTCCTCAGATCTGTAAACCAGGCAGATGATGTATCCGGGAAGGCTGCACATGTCGAGTTAATTAGTCAGAACAATATTTCAGCCTTTTTTTTTTTTAAACCTCATATTCTGTCTGTGATTGGATCCATATGATCAGCTTTTAGGCAGCATTTAGACAATTAAATGAAATGTGTCATTTGTCAACTGGCATGGGACCATTTGCTAAAATGACATGCCACGTTAAGAATGCAGTGCAAACTGGAGCTGAGAATATTCGAATGTGTGTTTTTTTCTTATTCTGCCTCGGGAAACACATCAGAGACACATTAGAGAGACATCTGATTTGACTGCCTGTGTAAATGTAGCCTAATATTTTATCCAGCAACAATGCAGCTTTGTCTAAGAACCTCTACGACACCTTGCTTACGCATGTTATTGGGGAATGCAAGGATCTATGATAGGCAGGGGTGATTTAATGCACAGCTCACTTCAGCCGGGGCCTAGAGTAATTCAGGCTCACCCTTGAGAGATGTGTTTGTTCCACCTCCACTCTGGCTTAGCCAGACTGATCACTTAAATAGCCTTAACAAATGAAACGGGGAAATAATACTTATGAAGCAGATTTGATGTGATTAAATGGGTAAATATTATTTCAGTGCATCAAAGATAAGATATAAATGGATCATAAACCTTTATCATGCCCACTGTATTAGTATGAATCTGGGTTTAGGGTTATAAGGATTAGGGTTAGGTTTTTAAGGAGTTTTGTTTTACCTCATCTTTGCGTATCTGGGCTGTCTCAGTCATTTTTGGTCGAACGTGTCTGTGTAGAGTTGATGCATGCGTCCCAGTGAGGTGTGTTTATGTGAATCCAGCTATCTGGTTTATTGCTATTGTCTGAAGTGTTGGAATCTGTAATGTGATTACGCAATGGCTGTCTGGAATGAGCTGTAGCCTGATGTCATGCATTGACGTGACACTGGTGCATACCGGCTTTACCAATATACCATCTGTCATTTATCAAGCTTTGATCAGTATTGACAGATGCAACCTTTATAGCGATTGCTGCCTATTGGAGGGCTCTCTTAGGGACTTGTGGACTCATGAATATCTGTGTTCTATGCTCTAACTAAAAAGAAAATGCCTTATTGTTCTCCAGGCTTGTCACCCCTCAACTCCTGGATCTCCAGCTTGCAACATTCCAATTCTGTTCCCACATTGTTCCCAACACCTGTTGTCATATAATTCATGGTCATGTTTCTAGGGTTCATGGTTTTTCTGATAAGCTGCCTTTGTTTGTTGATAACAAACATCACTCACTCAGTGAACTTTCTTATCAGTAGAGTCATTTTTTAAATGAAAAACATGCAATTTAGTTAAATTTAAGGTAGACTAAAGCTTTACATGCTAATGAAAAAATACTAACTTGGCTTATTTTGGGGGGGAAATTGCTACCGAATGAAAAAGTTCTTCTTTGTGAGCTTAGCCAAACAAACTGCCTCACTCAAAAGAGCCAGAACGCCCATTAGGAGTTCCAGACCCTTCTCTACCACATGCTGAGATACCACAGAGCAGAGCTACAGTACATATGAGCTTAAGTTGATCTTAAATTTCGGATATGTTTACAGTTCCATATTTCAACTTGTTGTACTGGTGTCAATGGAATAAAATGTTTTCAAACATCAATTTGGATAAAACTTGTGGATTTATCAGCAAACAAACTCCTCATCAACTCTATATGAGCAGGTTAAAGTTCACATCTACTACTGAATTCCTTTATTGTTGTAGACATTAAAACACCAGTAGTGACTCAACTTAAGCATAGACATAGTAGAAAAATAATTTGTCTTTATTTGTCACTTGTATGACTAATAATCAGTACAGAACATCCTCCACCTAATACTGGATCATTTCCAGACACTATGTTCAAAGTTTATGGAAATACTGTGCTGTTTACTACAAGACATCTGTGACCTTTTTCTGGCAGTCCTAAGCGAGATGACTATCACGCTTTCATATACTGAAGACGAACGTCTGTGTGTTGTATACAATACTGCGCAAAAGTTTTAGGCACCTAAGAAACTATTTATCTTTTGCTGTAAGTGTGTTATTACCTGTAATACACTATATAACACTAGAATAAATACAAATAAACACAAACACAGCAAAGTGTAACAAAATCCTGGCGATAATCCTGTAAGTTAGACAAAAACACAGAGGTTTGATTCCTGACTTGTTGCTAAACGACATCCATCACATGTATTTGTTATAATTCCATCACTAGGACAAATTAGAGGAACTGGGTATTTGATGATAACTACATACAGGATGGTGCAGCCACAAGGGGAGATGGTTAATGTTCCAGGGAGCCCAAATCCAGTTTTACATGAGGAGGTGGGCTAATGTAATTTATTGGCATTCATGGATTTGTGTGCTCCTTGGCCTTTTACCTTTTACAAAACAAGCAGTAGAAATAACCTCAGGTCACATTAATCCTGTGTGAATTGACATGTTGGTTAAAACCAACATTTCACTGGCTGTCCGAACAGCGAACTCTCTCATGGACTTCAAACGCAGACTGAAGACCCATCTCTTTGTGAAGCACTTATAAGCACTAATCTACGGAAGCATTGGTATAAACTGTAATTGCACTTGATCTTCTAGGAACACTGGTTAAGTATTGCACTGATACTGTATGTAGTCTGTATTTATTCTCTTCTCTGTAGGCATTCCAGTCGTGCTAGGTGTTGCTCTGTGTCTAATCTTATATGTTGTTTCTTCTTTCTAGGTATCAGCACAGGCACTTGTTTATGGCAGTGTTTGAGTATAAGAGTAGTTTCGACTTGTACTAGATAGAGATACATACTCTGACTGAACACTAAGGACTTTTGTAAGTCGCTCTGGATAAGAACGTCTGCTAAATGCCGTAAATGTAAATGCAAATGTAAAACATTATCAAATCCTCTGGAAACTAAGTTTCTTAAGTATGGAGTCACTCAAAGAAGCATTTGCTTGTGTTCTCTGTGGTGAAACTCTGAGCGATACATAGGGTAACTCTCCTACCTCATGTGTATCATTCACAACATGTACAAATAACTGAACAAAGTTACATTACATTCAGTAGTGTTGACCGTATGCTGTGGATTTCCAAGCTAACGCCGATGCTAATGATGCACTACTTTCACTTAAGACAGCAAGGTTAGCCTAAATTTAATAGCAGCTAATGTTTTTTCTACTCTTTTCTGTGAGTGAATCGAGTAGCCACTCCCATCTCTATCATTTAAACCAAGACTTCTTATCCCATCCAAATCAGTCACAAACGATAACTGTGGTAAAGGTGCACTGTGACCCATCTCTATGGAAAAGTCTGATATATGCCTGAAGTAGTTCATGAAGTTCCTCTCTCTGTGTAAATCCAAAACTCTAGAATTGCTTATATAAGCAGTACCCTCACCCATCAAGAGGCAGGTGTTGCTTGTCCTGCCCCCACAGCTTTAGTACCCCAGTGTTCCCATCTGTGTCCAGTCTTCTCTGTGTGGCTGCAAGTTTTCATTCCACACTAGCAGAAGCAAACAACTAATCATGTGATCTCCTTCCAGTCAGGGAATTATTACCCAGCTTTTCTGTGACAGTAACTGGATAATCACAGATGAACAAGCATACGAACAGACGAATAAACAAACAGGCAAAGCCAGGCATGAACGAGGGAACAGATGAATGAACACTGTTTGGTTTATGGATGAAGAAATGAACGAGTGGTCTTGCTTGCTAGCTTTTGCTTCTGTTGGGTTAGCTTGAGCTCGCTAAGTACTCTGATTTGTGTGGGCGAGGCAAGAAACATCAGCCTTGTGATTGATTAGAAAATGCTGACGAAGGATCACCCAAGATTACCAGTGCCAAGTTTATATCAACAGGAGAGAAACATGGTGAATAATGTACAGCCGAGTCACATTATTATGACCACTTCCAACTTCATAGTTGGCTGGGTAATGTTTCTGTGGCATTCTATGGATCCACTCGTCCACATGGAAGGCAGTCTCAACTGATTTGAGTATGAAGCCATCCTTGTAGAGTACACGTGCACTCATACACGCCGACTGCCTTCGCTGGAGCAGATGGGATCTTCCAGCAAGACAATGTGACACATGACACGACTAGAAATTTCCTACATTGGTTGGACGAGCTGACCAAGACTTCTTACTACTACCCTGGACCCCTATGTTGCCAGACTTAAACCCTATTTAGCTTCTGTGGAACCACCTTGATTGTCATTTTACTCTATGGATCCTCCCCCACATGCCCTCCAGCAGCTGTGGGATGCACTGCAGTCAGCATGGCTCCAGATACCTGTGACAACCTCCCAGCTCTGTCTAGCTGTTATCCGTACTGCACAAGGCAGTAATACCATCACTAGGACAAATTAGAGGAACTGGGTATTTGATGATAACTACATACAGGATGGTGCAGCCACAAGGGGAGGTGGGGAAATGGTTAATGTCCCAGGGAGCCCAAATCCAGTTTTACATGAGGAGGTGGGCTAATGTAATTTATTGGCATCCTGTCCGAATGCACTATTTCATGGATTTGTGCACTCCTTGGCCTTTTACCTTTTACAAAACAAGCAGTAGAAATAACCTCACCTCCTATTAATCCGGTGTTGGTTAAAACCAACATGTCACTGGCTGTTCGAACAGTGAACTCTCTCATGGGTCTTTAAACGCAGACTGAAGACTCATCTCTTTGTGAAGCACTTATAAGTACTAATCTACGGAAGCATTGGTATAAACTGTAATTGCACTTGATCTTTTAGGAACACTGGAAGTATTGCACTTATGTAGTCTGTATTTATTCTCTTCTCTGTAGGTTTTGGCTGGTCATAATAATGTGACTCAACTGTATAACTATATTTGTTGGTCAAATTGCACATTATTTAGAAGGTATATGTAGTACATGTTTACTGTTTGCCTGCAAGAAGGAGATGAACATAAATAAAAAAACAGGGTCTTTAAAGTTGACACTGACAAATACTTGTATTGTATTGTATTTTTAATGATATAAATTGTCTTTGCTCTAATATGAGTTTTAAATGGCTTTTAAATAATACTGTCTAAGAGAGAGAGAGAGAGAAAGAGAGAGAGAGAGAGAGAGAGAGAGAGAGAGAGAGAGAGATCTGATACCTCCTTCAGTTATTGCAAGGTGGACTGTGCTGAGGTTGAACTTTGAGTTGGACAGACATCTGTAAACGCACCATGAGGATCAGATCAGGATGACCAGATGTGGACTCTCGCCTGGACTGCTGAGAATAAGATATAGAGGTCTATTCAAGGCTTGCAGAAACCAAGCCCTTTATCTTAACTCGTTATCTCAGTGTGGTATGGCACGGAGCTGACTTTGCCGTGACCGCAGTAAGAGTATCTAAGCATCACATTCTGGAAAGGAACAGGCTGCTGTGAGATCTGAGAGGGTCTGCTGATGTTGTTCACGGACAACCAGAATGCAGAAGTGGAACACAATGGCTCACAGTCTTGGAAGTCCAGATGTGCCTTGACTAACCCTGCAACATGCTCACATGCAGCACTGGACCACTCAGCGCTGTGCAACTGAGCTCTAACACGCTGGCAGCTGTTTCAAAGTCATTTTTTTCTACATACCTTCGCTTCCGTACTGTTTCCCATTGTTCGCGCCCATCCTGGAGCAGAAGACATGGTCTAACCACAGAACCCCGCGGTACGCATGGCGCTGCACCCGACACGCTTACGCAGCATGCAAAAGAAAGAAAAACACACTAAAACAACCAACACGAGCTCGAAAAAGTAGCTCCAGCTCTTAAAACCGAGACGAGGTAACAGCCAGAGCTGTGCAGCGCTGCGTGGAGCCGTCCCGACTGAGCGCGAGAGCTTTGCGCCGCCCTCACAGCGCTTTAAACCCTGTTAGAAGGCTCCATACTGTCCGTCCACTCAGTCCTGCACTGAGCGCAGAGGCGTTAGTCCAGCGCAGACTGCTCGGGGAGAGGAGAAGCTCTCGAGATCATATTCTCCAGCAGAGGGATGCAGGGGCTGAAACACAGGGGCTTTAAAGAGACCGCGAGCTTTAAGGCTGAGATGAACTTGAGCCTCCATGTACACTCCAGCGTGGAGAGCACGAATGAGCGCAGATGTCCAAAACAGGCTGATCTGAGTGTAAGCCATGCGTCAAGGACGGCTGATATATTACAACGTGTTCTAGTATAAAGCTTTAAAGGGCCAGCGCCTCGGAAACGTGCCTGCAAATAAATATCTTGTTTGAAAGAAAAAGTTTGATAGAAATACTGTTAACATATGGTTCCACAGTTCAGGCACGTCACACCAACCATCACTTCTACATTTAACCCCCTATTAAACTTACAGCAGTTTAGCTCCGCCCATTCAAACCGGCTCTACCAATAGAATTGCAGCCCAGGCTTCTTTCTTCATGATCTTATGCAATCTTTTAGATGCATCATTTATGGACCACATGCATCTATCCATAAAACATGGACTATATATATATATATATATATATATATATATATATATATATATATATATATATATATATATATATATATATATATATATGTATAGTCACTGTACATTTGATGTAAGTCAATGGAACCAGAATTTTTTCCAAGCTATTTTGGAGCATTTCTATTGGTCCAAATGATGTAGAAAACTCAAAACCAACAAAAATAGAGATACATGTTTTTCATTGGACAACGACAATATATATACACACACACATGTGAATATATGTGTGGGTCTGATACAAACACTATAAGACTTTTATAACAAAATAATAAACTTTACTTTTTACATTACATTTGATATGACATAACATATGCCAATATTACATGTAATATATATATATATATATATATATATATATATATATATATATATATATATATATATATATATATATATATAGGAATAATGTCTTCTAGCATACATTGTTAAATATATGTGTAAGAAATATGTGCTTATATATGTTCATTTATGGCTGAAATATATTTCCAGAAATTAAACAAGGTCAATATAGTAAGTAAGGTATGTCCATTTATGTCTATATGTGGCTACGGTAAGCTACAAGAGAGGCGAGTTAATGTAAGTAAATGTAAGAAGGTATTATTACAAATGATTTGTATACAGCAACTATATATATATATAATATATATATATATATATATATATATATATATATATATATATATATATATATATATATATATATATATAGCAACACATATATGTCTATATGTAGCTAAGGCAAGCTAATTTAGTATCACCAAAATAGTAACTTTACAAGAAAGGCAAGCTTTTAGTGTAGGTTAATGGAAGAAGGTATTATTACAAGTAAATTTGGAGCTTTTCTATTGGTCCATTTATCATGAAACTTTTACATGATATAAATAGCACCTATTGTGTTCAAATAGTGTAGAAAATGAAAATGGATAAAAATGGAATGCTGGGTGCTGGAGAATATTTCCGTGGCAGAAGGCAGGAAACACCCTGGATAGGCCATAGCATCTCCAGTCTGCCTGACTGCACGTATTTGGACTGTGGGAGGAAACCAGAGCGCCCAACACCACTACCCAGTGCACCACTGTGCCGTCATATTGCGATATATTATGTTTCCTAATTTTAAGAAAACTGTCATATTATAAAGTATTAACTAGCCAGCTAGGTTTGCTCATGCTAATGTTAGGGTGTGCTTATGCTACTTGTTTACACTGAAGTTAAAGAGTACTGGCATCTATCCGTTGTTGGTCAAACACAAAACTAAACGAACCACAGTCTGCAACCAATCTTTATATGTAACTATCACCTAAAAATCAATACTGAGTTGTTGTTTTTTTATTTAAAACAGTATCACACAACATACTACTACATACAGCACTCCTAGTGATTTCTCCATAAGACACGTCTGCTAATATCCTGACTGGCGCTTACAATCAAAACAACATACTTGCTGGGCTCTCTGTGGCTTGGGAAGAGCTGAGCAACTGCTTATACAGCTTATTATAAGAAAGAGCCTTGTTCATCACTGCCAGACAAAGAGGTAGACCTGATCCCAGATCAGTGAGCTGACTATGGGTTGCTGTCTGTAGTCTTGATGTCTGCTCTATTGTAAGTCTGAGACATCCTGTCCAGAACAAGGTGACCGAGCTTTATCAGCGGAAACTTTATTGTGATGTGAGCCTCAAAACAGGAATCATGAACAACAAGCATTAGTATTTTTGTAATGGGATTACTTCCTTGAAGTTCCTATTAATCACGCCCACTACCTTTGTGGGGTACTGGCAGAGAGTCAAGGGCCATTATTGCTTTTTTACAAGTGCCTGTTGGGGTTAAGTGCTGACATATTCAGGGTTTCTACCACGAAGACACAATATGAAGGATTTGTTGAAGGCAACTTTGTAAAAATAACTTCAGAAACCCCAACGTATGCTGTTTCCTTACTATCAGTTATCTAAGCCAGGCTTAAAATCTTTTGCTTGAGGAAAAAAAACAAAAGAAGCTGCCCAGTGTTAACTGTTTATAACAGCTTTTTGTTGGCAGCTATCTTTATACAAGGAGTGCACTGTAAAACGGCCAAACCACAAAATTTCTGAACTTTATGAACGTCTCTGGACAAACACATTTGAATCATTCATTAAAGGCCCCGAAGTCAATCTGGGGAGCATGTCTAATGTCTACGAGCCGTTTTCTTTTCTGGGAGTAGGTTTTGTGAAAACGCTGGCTGAAATGACCACATTTTACTTGTTTATTTGGCTCGAATGGTACCAATCAGTGGTGTGCTGGCTGTCTGGGACAGGGTCAAATGCCAAGCCCCAGAAACTCTTAACAGCCAAACACTCTGCTTCAGCGGTATGCAACCCAAGAATGCTATCTACTTCCTCTCTTTAGGGCAGGGGCGAAACTGAGGCCCACGATTCAGCACAGTTTGACAAGTTCCCTGCTCACTTGCACCTACTAAACCTGCTAACTAGTGGAATCAGCTGTGTTTGAGCAGGAAAACTGAGCAGGAATCCGGCCCTCTGGAACCTTCTTCCACGGAACTTTCAAAACAGTTCTACGTAATTAAATGGTGGAGATGTAAACAAAGTCATTCAGAGTGGTTTGGGGGTGAAATGCTTACTTCTAGAGAAACTTGCAGAGTCAGAACTGCTCACTGTGGTGACAGGACACACATCTGTGGAGTTGAATGTCTCTGGAAGTGTCTTCACTGAAAGTAATTTAATGGAATGGATAGATACACACTGCCTATTCTGTGATACAATTTTGGCTTAAAACACATTTACATTTATTTATGTTTATCCATTATTACAGAGGGGTGAATAATGGGCACTGTAGGGCCAAATAGTGTTCAGCACTATTTTACCATCATCAATGTTACGTATACAAACTCAGAAGATCAGTGTGGGCTTACTGGTCATCATTTTTGATAGTAAATAAAACATTAAACGCAAATAAATAATCTACAATGTGTTGTAGGCATCATGACCCCTGGTTCGCACAACCACCACCACCACTGTAAACAAATTTGAGTCAGTTTCTCTGCAATGAACCATTTCACATCAAACTACACTGAACTGCTTCCTTCATATCTCAAGAACAGTATAATTAGTGATACTCTGGTTAAACAGCAGGAAAAACATTGTCCTATTATGTAGCACAACATTGTCTCTCAGCCTCAGTTTTGTATCCTTTTGTTGATTTTCTCACTATAATACCCAGCATGCATCACGCAAACTCACCACTGGGTCATTGGGAATTGATGCCAGCTTTCCAGCTACCCTCTGCATCAGCCAGCATGTATAAAAACAAGTTAATTAATTAAATATCAGAGCTTGCCCCAGGTATCTACTCCATATTTCTATTTCTCCAGCACTTTTCCCACCTTCATGATGTCATTAGAAGACGGATTTCCAGTCTTTAAACTGAAAAGCTTTACTCTACGGACCCCACTATAGTAAGCAGGTACGTTCACAACACATTTTACATTTTTCATTTCACCATCAGAATGAGGACCCAGTAGTTGTTGTTTTAATTAATAGCATATATATATATATATATATATATATATATATATATATATATATATATATATATATATAATGCTGATGCTCAGAGATGTGCTGAGACAGGTAGATGCCGTAAACTTCTAAGAAGTTTTAAAAGATCTGGATATGCATGGCCCACCAGACGTTTAGGGTCCCCTAGTTTGTAAAGGAGAACTTAACATCTCAAATAGAAAGCTGTTTAGATCTTTCAACGGCTAAACTGAAATAAAGTTAGTTTTACTTATATAAAAATACCAAACCCTGCACATTGTATCCTGTTGTTATGATGGCAGCACATCTCAACCTTCCAGATATTTAAACACGAACCTAGTATTTATATAAAAAATTAAAACTAAAAAGTACAAACCGAACGTATTCAGTAAATACCAAAAGGCATGGTGTCCCCAAACTTTAGCAGTGTGGTGCATATTTCTAATGACAACTTCCAGATGATTGTCGACAGCGTTATCAGTTTAAGAATATCATCTTTATTAAATGTTTTAATTTTCTATATAAAAAAGCTTCTAAAACAGCTCAACGTGATTCAGTGGTCTAAATCAGCTCTGCTGGGAGGCTGCTGGCCACCCAGTGTGAATAGACACCCACGGACGCACAGGGGGAAGGGTTAGCAACCGCATCTGTATTAACATCGTCAACCGCCGGGGCGGCAGCTACAGACATGACATAGCGTCCAGGTGGAGAGGTAAAGCCAGCCTCCTCCGTGGGCTCCGGGGAGAGCAGGGCAGAGGGCAGTGTGACTGGGACGCTGTTTACAGCATGGTGAGGTGACGGGGTGGGAGAGTTTTCAGCCTTAGGAACGGAGTCAGGTTCCGAGACCAGGCGGGATGGAGGCCTCATGCTGGCCATCCTCTTCCGTATGGCTCTCATTGTAATGGGGATAGACATGCAGCTGGAAACAGAGAAAGGGATTTGTAAATGAAGGATTTTTAAAAAATGGCACTTATTTAATGTCAGATGAACTGAATATCAGGTAAATCTTGATTTAGTGATAAATCTAGCCTGAAATATGATAGAACTGTCATGATGCCCACTGTAGAGTAGCCACATGTAGACGAGCCAGTGAAGTATATTATTAGAATCACAATTCTTTTACTCAAGTATTAAACTTTCTCCTCAGTTTACATTGAGGTATTTATTTTGTGTGTTTAAATGAGTTTAACAGAGTAAAAAAATAAAATAAAATAAAAATAATAATAATAATGAGGTCTTGTTTGTCATGTTCTGGAGTGTGCATCACTACATACATAATATGTTTAAGATGTGTGTGTTTTTACCTTCATTTTTTAATGAAAGCTATTTTAGTTTTAAAAAGATCTAATGATCTGTAAACGTGCAAAAGTGTACCGTGTGAGGACTCTGGAGATGTAGTCATCTAGAGCGTGATCCACTGCACCCGCCATCAGGAGCCTGCAGTGCACTTGCCTACAATCCACTACAGAAACCATCACTGGGCACCAAATACAGACAAGAAGACCAGACAAGATAAAAAGAAGAAAGAGAAGTGGATGAGGAAAGGCAAGAGTTGCGATGTGTAAAGCATGAAGTGTTGAAATCTTCACACAGGCCACATCTGCCGCAACAGACGACTGTGTGAGCACATACAAACGGCCAGAGAGTCGCTATCCAGGAGGCTAAAGGTCACAGAAAAGCAGCAGTCAGACTCTGGGAGAATTTCACAGTTGAGGTCGCACGCTAGACCTGCCACACACCAGTAGCACACAACACATGCAGAGCGACTGTTTATCAGCAGGTACAGAGAAGAGGAAATCCTCACATTTACATTAATGCATTTCTCAGTGAAACACTACTACCACTACCTGCTCGGTGCCCCTGGCTGGTAATACAACTCCCTAGGAGCACGTTGATGACTGACTGATGGCGAAGGAGCTCCAGTAAGGCGGGCACGTGGGCAGGATGGGTGAAAGGAACTGTGTGAATTAGGGCTCCCTTCCACGAGTCACAATTCCATTCAGCATCACTGAATACATAGCTGTGAAGCTCTGCATCCGGCAGAGTCTAACAAACATCAAATACGTTAAATCAGTGGAGTCTTGATCATAGTTAGACATATTATCAACTCTTATTGCGTTAATAAACATTAAAATATGAAGCATAAAAGATAATAAAAACTAAATATTGAAATGAAATTAGAACATAAAATTCCGCATACCATAAGACAGTGTGCATCCTTTCCATCACCTGACCTCTTACAGATCTTTTCCTTTGGTCCTGCTTGAACTATCAGCTGGAATAGGGGCTCCCCCTGCAGGTCAGTCTCAGGTGTAACATCTAGAGGACATAAATGAGTCTCTCTGTTTGTGTTCAGAAACAAGCTCAAGCCCATACTCAGGGACATATTACTTCTGTGAAGCATATCTTAAAAATATCTTACAAACGACTGAGTAGAAGTACAAATACTCCAGATCAAAAATACTTCAGCACTGAGTTTCTTATGGAACTTCTTAGTACTTTACTTTCAGCATCCATCAGTACAGGACGCAAATGTTTGTTAGGTGCTGTTACTACAACTACTACTACTACTTTTATTATTATTATTATTATTATTATTATTATTATTATTTAATACACTGTTGCTCTAAAATAACATAATAAACCTCCAGAGAGAGAGAGAGTCACTGCAAAACAGCAGAGGCGGTCACCAAGGAAACAAAGTTTAATGATTACTCTTTGATTTCATGACACCTTCCTCACTAAGATACCTGAGCTGAAGTATTACTGAAATACTCACAAAAGTAAGAATTCACAAACATCCAACTGCAGTTAAGAGCTGATCGCTGAGATAACATTTTAATTTCTTCTTGTATTCTTTATTCGCCAAAAAGTCATAATGAATTTTTACAAGATCTTTTTTTTAACCTCTCTCTATCACTCATACAGGCTGTTTTTGTTACTGTGCATTTAATAATAATATCGCTTCTGATTGGTTGTCCTGTATCTCACTTCATTTAAGAGCAGTCCAGTCTAAAACACCTTGTATAACTTAAGTGTTAAAAGCGCAGAGCCACTGCTGTAGACTAAACAGGTGAATATATTTAAAAATGTTGGTTTTTGAGACATCACAAAAACAGTCTATTCAAAACAAGCTGTTTTTTGCAGCTTAATTTGAAAAAAACTGGAGAATGAATGGTATTTTGTTTATAATATTGTATGTGTTTTAATCAAACTCATTTTAAAAAGTAAGAGATAAAATTTGCTTTTCTATGATGTCCTTTAAAGGGCTATATCTTTGTGTATATATATATATATATATATATATATATATATATATATATATATATATATATATATATATATACAATTTTACATGAAAACCAAATACTACTCTATTCTAGTAACAGAGCCTTGAGTTCTGCATGAACCTGTGATTTGGCTCATCTTGTGGATGAAGGAGGTGAGCGTGGGCAGCGGTGGCTGGAGCTTGAGAAGGAAGCAGGCTGGCAGGGGCTCGGAGCTCACTTCAGACAGAGGCCTGAACACGGGAAGCCTGCAAAATATACATCTTATACTCCCAGCACTCGCAGGAGAATTGATTTCAACACAGTATGTTGAGAGATATATCCACAATGCAACCTTACTGCTGGGTTAAACAACTAACAACATGTTCTGCCTGATACAAATCATATGAATCAGAGGGCATTTCATAAAACACCAGATCAGATAGTCCGAAATAGGCCAAAAGTTGAGGTTTATTCAATAGTAGCATCCTTACAGCTTATCTTACTGCACAATCCTGACTCAACTGAGAAGTAATAGATAAACAACAGTGAACAATATGCAATAAACAAGGAAACAGAACATCTCTCTGCATCACCACAGTAGGAAGCGAGCGGTCGTGGTTACATAGTTATTTTGGCAGGCCATAAGAGCCATCCTATATGGTATCTCAGGAGTGTCACCATGCTGGGTAACCTTCATCCTCACCCCCTTCCTTGAGGCTAGCGAACCACTTTTGACTTTGGCTTAAGTATTCTGACAATTAACTCCTGCCTTGTGAAATGCCCACCTGATTTTGATTGACAGCATTCAGAGACATAAAAATGTCCCACTACGCACCCCAGAGAGTCGACTTGAGGGGGAGTGGGGATCAGAGACTCCATCTGCAACATGTGTGTCGTGCCACTGGCGCCCACCACTACCATGGCAACCTGGCCACGGCTGCCTTCACCTAGCAGGAAACAAATGAGTCACGTACAATAGCTAATATACTGAACCCCAGTATATAATTCAATCCAGTCCAAGGTTAATGTGTACTTTAAACCTTAACATGTGTTAGCAGGGGAAGTGGAACATCACCTCAGGCCCTATACTATATACCTCATTACAGCCATGGAGAAGTATAGCTTTATCTTGAGGTACCTGGACCAAACGTCTCCATCAGAACGTCTGCGGGGCTGATGTAGTATTGGATGCTCATTGGGTTTCCTGACAGGAAAGCATTCAAATTAATTCTAATACAGACACCAGTGCAGCCCAAAGGAATACTCCAACCTAATGTTGGAACTATGTTATTTGTCAGGTTATATGGCATTCTGTAGTGCCACAAATCATCCCTCTGCCTTCATAATTTTGTATGCTTTTCACAATTTTGTCAATTAGTCTTCTCTCACTACAACTCCCAGCATGCATTGCACAACTCTTATGATCTTATAACCTTTGGGAATAAAGGTTATAAAGGTATAAAGGTAAAATATGCACTGACATATGAACAAATATCATTTCAAGGAGGTTTTCTTGGTCGTTAAACAGGAAATTCATGTATGAAACAGATGCTGCAATAGCTCCACTGTTCATTTTTGAAGTAGTGCCCCTTTAAACCCATTTATACCAACAGGCACATTACATTTCCACCATACCTTCTCTGCAAGGCACGACGCTCCCAATTCTGCCATTCAGAACCATGTCGACATGTACATCGCTCTCTATCAAACGCCTGCAAGTTAAAGTCAAAAAAATGTTTTTTTGAAGAACTTCCTCTACTCATGTAATATATTACACTGAGACTTTGGCACATGCAGTTCACACCTTGGTAAATTGGATATCTTGAGTAGGTCTTTCTGCAGATGCTGAAGGGACGTATACACCTTTATCTTTGTATCACTGAAAAATAGAAATCACCACTTTAAACTGATAGAAATTCAAGTGAAAGACAGCATTTATCCACAATTAGCAAAGTAATACCTGTCTCCTGGTATGTTGTACAGAGAAGCCAGGTCATCCAGCTTGAGTGAGAATTCCTCAAATTTCTTCATCCTTTAAGGAGAAGTATAAATTCACTGACATGCATGTTCATTTGGAACAATCAAGCATCGATAGTTAAACTGGAAAAGTGCAATTCCTGAAGGAAACGCAGGATGGTTGCAAATAAATGGCAAATAGAGAAGTGTGGGCGGTTATGTCTGTGGATTACAGTTTGGGGATCTGCTCTGAGTGAGTACAAGCAGTTTGGTGGCTGGAGGTTAAATGACCCCATGATGTTTGGGTTTGTCCAAAAATGAATGGGATCCTATGGAAGGAATGAGGGATAGATAAACAACACATAGATGAGTGCGGGTCAATATCTCTGTGGATTAGTGTTTGGGAATCTGCATTAAAAGAGAACATGCAGTTTGGAGGCTGTAGGCTAAATAAAACCATGAGATATGAGTGTGACCGAAAATGAATAGGATTTTATGGGGGGGGGAAGACAAATAAACGAGTGCAGGTCGAACCAACACTACAGTCGTGGTCAGGGGTCTGCCTTGAATCAGTGTAGGTAATAAGGTGTCTGTCAGTCGAGCAGCAGTACAGTAGGTTGGCGTGCACTTTTCTATCCCATACATTCTCTATGGGAAAACAATTCTGCCAAAAATGTGTTGTTTTTCAGAATCTGTGCATCCAATCAAAAAGCTGTAAATTAGTCCGAGTTCCACAATCAAACTGGACAATCTAGAGTTGGAACGGCGTTAATATTTAGAAAACTGCGGGACAAGTTAAAGATCTGCCAAAAAAAAATAATAATAAAAAGATAAACGAGAATAATATACCACAAATAACAATATAGTTGTAATGCGTAACCATAATAAAAACCAAGCATCACATACCATGGAATAACAATGTGCAAGCATAATAACAGTAAACTAAATTCCACATTCTGCAGTAATTCTTCAACAGGCAAGAATGGAACGACAATATATATATATATAATAAATATATATTCTTACCTCAGCAGTTGAAGGAGTGACACATTTGACTAGAATGCAAGATTGACAACATTGTCAGTACTTTCTCAAAACCTCCCTGTACACCAAAATATCACACCGCTTAGGAATAGTTTTTATGATACACAATAGGGATGTGTATTGGCAAGAATCTGGTGATACAGTATCGTGATTCTGTGGTCACGGTTCAATATATCGTAATATATTTCAATATCGCAAGCAAAGTGATATATTGCGATTTTTTTTAAATCCTACTATTAACACACCACTGTATGAACAGGTTTGCCAATAGTTACAATAGCATCGCGGCTTTGTGCTGCTTGTTAATGTTGGAGTGGAGCTGAAAATGGATTACAACACTGTCATCTAGTGGTCAGAGGTGTATCATGATTTTTATTCAACTTTTAAATTACACTAAATTCTATTAAACATCACTAATGCTGCTCTAATTGTAGTAGAATGTGCAGTGGAAGAGCAATATCCACAACTTCTCCGCAATAAAGCCATGTTTTCATATTGCCCACCTTGAACGCCCCCTACATTATGCTGTCTGTTTGTGTTTAATTTACCTCAGGAGTTTCACCATGCTGGGCCACCTTCACGTCCTCCACCCCTCCCCCAGGCAACAGGACCACCTCCAGGTAGAACAAATCTGCTGTCAGAAAGCATGCAGTCTCTGTGGGACTCCGGTGGGACCCCAGTCTAGGGAGAACAATGGTGCCCCAAATAAAAAAAGAAAAAAAACTTGCGTGTGAGCTACAATTGCCATCAGTTTGACAAAGATTGCTGACAGTGTTTTATAATTTTATAAAGACTGAAGACATTCCTCTGGCCACTGTACACGTTTCTTAACCCAGAGCACACCTTTAGTGGCTGATATTTAACTGCACTGGTTTGTTCTTCTTTTAAAACAACACCAAAGGAAACCTTACACGCCAACAGATATGTTAACCAGACAGGACGCACAGTTCCAGGAGTAAACTATGGTTTTACTTCATTACCATGGATTAAAATGTTATGTTAAAACAAATAACAAACGAACAGTCATACAACACGTTTGACTGCCAGGTCTTGGATTCCTTGTGTTAAGTGCATGAAGCATAACTTCAACAATTAAAAACAAACTCCTTGACTGCACTGCTATTTCATGGATATACACCAATCAGTCATAACATTAAAACCACCTGCTTATATCTACACTTGCTGTCTATTTAATCAGCTCTACGTACCGTATAGATGCCCTTTGTACTTCTACAGTTACAGACTGTAGTCCATCTGTTTCTCTGTATACTTTGTTATCCCTGTTCAGCAATGGTTAGGACCCCCATGGAGCCACCCCAGAGTACGTATAATATGGATGGTGATTCATTCTCAGCACTGAAGCATCAATGATGTGGTGGTGGTGTATGTGTGTGTGTTTTGCTGCTACCGGTGGAACAGACATAGCTGGACACCTCAGTGTCACTGCTGGACTGAGAATAATCCACCAACCAAAACTATCCAGCCAACAGCACCCTGTGACCACTGATGAAGGACTAGAGGATGATCAGCACAAACTCTGCAGCAACAGATTTGTTTCTGACATAACATCTACAAGGTGGACCCGCAAGGTAAGAGAGTCTAATTGTGTTTAAACACTCCAGCAGCACTGCTGTGACTGACCTACTTGTACCAACACAACATACCACCTCAACGTAGGTGTCACTGCAGTGCTGGGAATGATCCATCACCCAAATAATATCTGCTCTGTGGTGGTCTTGTGGGAGTCCTGACCATTGGCTATAAAGAAGTAAACAAAGTACACAGAGAAACAGATGGACTACAGTCTGTAACTGTAAAACTACAAAGTGCTTCTATATGATAAGTGTCTCTATTAAAATCCACAACGATGAGAGCAGAAACTAGGAGGTGGGTTTTAAGGTTATAGCTGATCCGTGTACTTTTCTATGTCAGTTTAATGAACTGTCAAAGGTGAATACTGTCAAGGTTGAAAAGCAATATCACTGCATGCCAATAGCACAAAATACTCATACCTGTGTCGTACCAGCAACCTAGCCTCAGACTAGCTGCCTAACCTTCACTACAGACTCTATTTAAATTAACATGGACTCTAATTAGTTTTCACTAACCTTCTACCTTTATTAACTGTCATCATTACTCTGACTGTTCTTCATCTGTACTTAGTTATATCATATTATGATTATATAAGCACACCTGAGCAGCTGAACAGAAGTATATGGTGGTACAGTCATTATCTGTACTGTTTGAGTAGTTTGATTAGAGGAAGATGGGTCCCCCCTTGTGAGTCTTGGCACCTTCCAAGGTTTCTTTCTCCAGCTCTGAGGGAGTTTTTCCTTGCCACTGTCGCCTATGACTTGCTCACCAGGGGGTTTCTATGTTTTTTTCTATGATTTCCTTTTGGGTTATGTTATGTTCTTCTTATGCTTATTTATGCTCTTTTGAAATTTTCTTATCACTAAATTCCTGAAAAGCTGCTTTGTGACAACATCAGTTGTAAAAAGCGTTATACAAATAAATTTAATTTGATTTTATTCATACAGACAACATGTAATCCAGCACTAAGAGCTAATATATGAAACAGAGGCTTGTTCTAAAATGGTAGTTAATAAAGAGCTCAAACCCTCTCTGCTGGGCAATAACCTCCAGTCTGGTCATCATGGCATTCGCAGTGGCCACTATGCACAGTACAGACAAAAACAAACAGAAAGGATGTTAAAGCATATTAAAATTAATATCTATTCTCTAGATATGTTTACCCTCCATCATAGACGCTGGACGATGTACTGGGCATTCTCACCATTCAAAGCTTTGTGAAGTTTCTGCATGCATTTGACAATAGTCTCGCAGGGCTTAGTATCTGCTCTAGACTTGTCCTGTAGAGAAAGAGAAAAAAAGAAACGGTGGTAACAGGCAGTTAGCGATATGCACAAGAGATCTCATCTGCTAACCTTCTTCAGTTCCCACACCAACTTGTATGGGTAGTCCAGCCAGAGGTAAAGGTCATGTTTAAAAATCGACAAATGTTGATGAACATTGTGCACAATGAGCGGACAAGCTCTAACTGAGCTAAATACAGAAATCAATTCATTTTATATTGTGCTGCAACATCATAATAGCATCTAGTCCATATTCAAAAGTTTCTAAATACTTGCTTATTCAAAATGTCTTGTATAGGGTATTAACAGGGGGGTTAGTCTAGCTTTGCTGCAGTAACAGCCTATACTCTTCTGGGAATGGTTTATATTAGATGTTGGAACATTTCTGTGTAGATTGAAATGCATTCAACCACTAGAGCATTAGTGATGTCAGGTACTGATTTTGGATAATTAAGGAATCCCAGAAGGTATCCGATGGTCTCTATTACTCCAGGGAACCCAGTTCCACTGGTCCATAGCCCAGTGCTTGGAAGTCTTATACCCCTCTATCTAGCTAATACTTGTCATTAGGCATGGTGAGTTGTGGCCAGCTCCAGAGCATCCCATTTTATTGGCAATGCTTTGCTACATCGATTATACTTTTGAACATTTAGTATCTATAGACCCTAATAGCCCATCAGGAGGATATTATGCCCTTAAAATAATGCTTCTCTGTTCAAGTCTGTGAAATGTACTCATGACTTTTTGGGCTTTAACCCAACCCTTAAATCCCCTCTGGGCAGAAAGACTCAGATCATTCCATGGATATAGATTCCTCTCCCAAGACCCAGGCCAATGACTCTGGGATCATACTGTATTCCTAAGCCGGCATAAGAGAAGAGCGTTCTTGGGCTCCTCTGGTGCTATAATCAGAACATGGACAGCAATCAATCCATGAAAGGCAAACACTTGTCCCATACATCAACCTGCTCACATTCAGAAAAATACCAATGAGGAATGGATATTTCACAGCTGCCTGGGAAGAAATGCGTCCACAAGCACGTAGAAGCTCTCCCAATGAGAGACGGCAGCTGTTTACGTATTAGTTTGGCACAAAACCGTTCCGGCCACAGCAGCCTTGGTTAAGCTCTGCATCTGGAAGACATCTGTTAGGCCCTGCACACAACTTTTACTCAGCAGCAGTGAGAACATGAAGTCACTTGAATAAGGCGTGTAACAGGACATAGAGGACGTTAAGACTGCAACTGGCTTAAGGTCAAAATTGGGCTCAATCTAGAGCTAAATCACATCTTACATCATCCTGCTTTCTGCCAGATTCTTAATGTTTCATATGAGAGTAGGAGGTTCTCTTACCATGCATCTGCGCACCAGCTGAAATGTTTCACTCCATGGTTTCTCTGAATATTTGGAGTATAACTCAGACATCTTATTCCTGACTGGGAGGCCAAAGGAAGAATCATAGAGTAAATAATGTAGTTTTTATACAGAGTTATAACCAGGACAAGTACGTTTTCCCTGCATGTAGTAACTGTTCATCTCACCATTGCTTTCTGAGGCCATCTCTGCCACCTGTTTGCTCTGCTCTTCTAATGAGGAGTGAGAAAGCAGAGCATGTGCATTTAGAAAATAGCAAAACCACCCAGAAGACTCTCTATCGAGCTAGATATTCTTCCAAATTCAGATTATTATTGAGAGAACGTGTAATAACTTCACCCTTACACCTTCCAGCACTTCTTTTTGAGAGGTATGAATTCTCAGCGAGTGGCGCTCTTGGAGTAGAGATAATCAGGGCTGAGATTCAAACCCAAGAAGAATCGATTCCTCAAGCATATTCTGAGGAGTCGATTCCGTAGATTCGGACTCCATTTATGGAAAATGTCACTTTCAACGGCTCTGTGGAAACTTCATTTCCTATATATCGTAGATGTCCAAAGAAAAACATGTATATTTTTTCTACACGACAGCTGCCGTTCACATTTTGTATGAATTTCATGCTTAATGGGCCAATAGAAATGCTCCAAAATAACTTAATTTGGTTCCATTTACTTACATTAAATGTGAAACATGTTTAAAGGTACCATTTTGGAGATGCCCGTTTTTCTTTGGACAGTGACGATATAGTTTTTGGCTTTCTGGTTTGTATCCGAATTGACTCGTGGAGTCGACTCGACTCCCGTTATTCGGGAATCGGAACAGTCCTGGAATCGAACTACTGTAGTCCGTGCGCATGCGCACTAAGCCTCCCTGCCCGGAGCGCAGTGGTCTACTCTGTACAGCCTGCTTCAGCCCGCCTGACCCACCTATATCTTCAGACCCTGGTATTTCTCACCACTTGGCTAATGACTGCTGGTTGCTGCGCTGACGGCATTTAAGCGCTGCGATAAACCGGAGACTTGAGAAGCACGTTTTCATGATCGCAGCTCAGGATCCGTGACCGTAATGTGGCGGCACTGAGGCGGAATCTGGACGCAGCAGCAGAGCAGAGAAGGGAAGGGCTCCCCTCCCAGGGACACAACTCATAATTTGCTCAATGTACCTTTGTTGAGCGGCCACTGACAGACAAGGGTAAGTCCGAGCCCGGTAACGATATGCGGGGAATGGTTGAAACAGGCATATGAATTGTATTTAGTTGAGAAGGTCGCCGCCTAATGCACTGGGAACAGTTATGTTAGCTACATAGCCAGCTAGCTGGATAGGCAGCTTGTAAGCTAGCTAGCTACCCGGCTAGCAGAACTCATAATGAGGACCCGCCTCGCCTGGTTAGTGACTGACTGACCTGAGCTTTCTAAGTTAATAATGCGATCAAGACAGCCAGGTGAGCATCTGTAAGTCCAGATGGCCAGTTCAGTTAACCAAGCTAACGGTAGCTACTCCCGGATCTGTTGGCTTGCATCGTTGGCCAACTCTCGCAGACTAACCGTTATGCCTCACCCAGTCGTATTTGTATTGTGAGGACTGCTGATGTTGTGGTTCCTGCTGAGTGTGTGGGTTTATCCGGCTGTCTGCTTTTGTGTTATGACCAAGTTAAACCTAACAGGCTCTACTTTGATATTTTCAGCAGCGACCCAGCCCCAGCACTCCCAGACTCTTATCAGTCAGTGTAGGTGGGCTGGTGGGAAACTCACTGCTTGTCGTTGATATGGCAGTAATCTTTGAAGGGAACTTGACAGTCATGGCATCTCAGCGTTTGGCTTAAGTCTTTTGACTGTAGAAGTGTGTTAGCTGTCCTTGGCACAGTGAGGGGCTGGCTGTTGGGAGAGGTTGATATAGATAAGAACTTGGTGGGGCTGCTTTAGCTTCAGTTATTAGGCTCAGTTATTGTTGCGGGTCATTGAGAGAGATGAGGATTCCTCACTAATGTCTTGAACTGTCCCTGGAGTCTTTTGGTTTTTGAGTGTTAATTAAAATAAATATTGTGGAAAAAAGACATCAAAATAAAACCATGTATGCACACTTACAGAAAATATTTTTTTTATTTATATTGTATATACTGTACTGTTTTTATCTATTTTTTGAGTGCCTTGCTATCCCTTTGCTGCTGTAACACTGTGAATTTCCCCACTGTGGGACTAATAAAGGATTATCTTATGTAATCTTATCATATCTTATCTTAATTTCCTCTGTAAAGTTCATTTATTAAGAACCAGTTCAGAAAAGGTGACTTTTAAAACCTGCATTAGATGTAGTTTAATATAGTTAATACACAATATGATTATTTTCCAAGGACAGTACATGACATTAGTGAGGAATCCTTAAAATAAGTCAAGTCAAGTCAAGTTTATTTGTATAGCGCTTTTTACAACAGTGTTGTCACAAAGCAGCTTTACAGGAATTTTAAAGCATGAAAAACATAAAATCACACACTTTATCCCTTGTGAGCAAGCCAGAGGCAACAGTGGCAAGGAAAAACTCCCTCAACTGGAGGAAGAAACCTTGGGAGGAACCAGACTCACAAGGGGAGACCCATCCTCCTCTGGTCGAACAGTACTTGAAGTATAACTAAAGCTGAGTTTGAAGGTAAAAGCTTTAAAAGCTGTACAGGTGCTACATCAGGTGGGTGATACTGTGATGCAGTCAAGGTGGAGCAAATGGCACAAATGGAGAGGGGCGTTGGTTGGAGCCAGGTGACGGGGGGCCCTGGTGGTCTGTCTTTTACAGTTTTCGGCGGGACAGGTGGGTGGTTATTACCTCAGAGAGAGAGAGAGAGAGAGAGAGAGAAAAACGAAAAACAAAGTTAGTTCTGGTTTGGGTTAGTACAGAGGAGTTGAGGTGTAGCAGAGAGAGGAGAGCTGTTTGGTGCCAGGTGATGAGGAGGCCCTGGCAGTCGGACCTCCAACAGCATTCGACGGGACCGGTGGGCGGTTATTACCTCAGAGAGAGAAAAACAGACTTAGTTCTGGTTTGTGTTAGTACAGAGACAGTTAGTTCTGGTTTAGGTTAGTACAGAGACTGAGTTAGTTCTGGTCTGGGTTAGTATAGAGGATATGGAGTGTTTAGAGTGCAGCTGGTGACTCTGACAGATCTGATTATAAACAGAATGAACTAAAAGGAGAGAAGCTGCACACGTGCTACATTTGGATGATACAGTAATGCAATCAAGGTGCAGCAGATGACAGATGAAGAGGTTACAAGGTAACAAGGGGGTACTGGTGGTCAGTCCTCCAACAGTATTCGGCAGGACAGGTGGGCAGTTATTACCTCAGAAAGAAGGAGAAAGAAAAACAAGGTTAGTTCAGGTTTGGAGTAATACAGTGGATGAGAAGCATAGCTCAGTCTCCAAAAGCTAAACTGAACAAGTACGTTTTAAGTCTGGACTTAAATATAGAGACTGTGTCAGAGTCCCGAACATTAACTGGGAGATTATTCCACAATTTGGGGGCTTTGTAGGAAAAAGCTCTTCCCCCCATTGTAGTCTTCTGAATTTTTGGAACTATTAGAAAACCAGCATCCTGTGATCTGAGTGAACGTGGCGGTTCATAATAGGAGATTAGATCTTGTAGATACTCCGGTGTGAGACCGTGCAGGGTTTTATACGTCAGTAAAATAATTTTATAGTCGATACGGAATTTAACAGGAAGCCAGTGTAGCGCTGATAAAACTGGACTGATGTGATGGAATTTCCTGGTTTTAGTTAGTACTCTAACTGCAGCGTTCTGAACTAACTGGAGTTTATTCAGGTTCCTGCTGGAGCATCCTGACAATAATGCATTGCAATAATCTAGCCTTGAGGTTATAAAGGCATGTATCAACTTTTCAGCATCAGACACAGATAACACATTTCTTAACTTTGAAATGTTTCGTAGGTGAAGAAACGCTGTTCTTGTAATATTACCTATGTGTTGATTAAATGTCAGATCTGAGTCAATTGTTACACCAAGATTTTTGGCTACTGAACCAGAAACTACAGAGAAGTCAGCAAGATTTAACATTAAATCTAAACATTTAGTCCGAGCAGCCTTTGGGCCGAGGAGGAGAACTTCCGTTTTATCTGGGTTTAAAAGAAGGAAGTTCTGTAGCATCCAAAGTCTAATATCTCTTACAGTAATATCTCAATAAGTGTGTGGTAGTAGTGTACTAGTAGAGCTATTTACTATATAGTTTAATATGTAGTTTAATGTATATAAAGTGTGAAGTGTGTGTGTGTGTGTGTGTGTGTGTGTGTGTATATATATATATATATATATATATATATATATATATATATATATATATATATATATATATATATATATATATATATATATATATAATGTGTGTATATATATATATATATATAATGTATATGTGTGTGTATATATATATGTATGTGTGTGTGTGGTTTTTAGTGTTTTGCTGTTTATTAAATTGTCTGTTCTGAAGAGACAGGAAAGAAATGTAGCTCCTCCAGGACGCTAGGGCTGTGTATTGGTAAGAACCTGGTGATATTATACATGTCATGATACAGGGCTTATGAGTCTATATATTGCGCTACTGTAAACAAGGCGATATATCTCAATGCTTAAATTACAATTTTAGGAAAACTGTCATCTTACCAAAAAACATACCACCTTAAGCATAGGTTTGCTAATGCTCATTAAACACAATACAAAATGATTGTCTGTCTGCCACAAATCTTTACATTGAACCTTTAATTAAGAATCAGTTCTGTGTTTTTAAAATTTTACACAGTATCTCAAAACATAATATTGCAATATTCATGTAATCACCTGTTATGTAGAGTATATGATAACTCTACAACCATTATGTACTGGACAGTAGAGAAAACTGACCAGCTGTTGATTAACAGCAGCTATATAGCGCATGTTTCTCAGTGCACTGGTTATTAACAGTTACCCTGTTCTGCTTTGTATAATTTTCTTATGATGTCCTGGACCAGACAGTTTACTGGGTGCATCAGACTGTATTAAAATAACAGTTTCAAATTCTTAAAAAATGTATAAAGAGTCAGTTCCTCTTCAAGAAATCTGTTTTGTGTCTGATTAACAGCTACAATATTGCGTTAGGGTCCCCTTTAGTAAAATTCAGAGAGAAGCAGAACAGAGCTAAACAGTATAGCCAATACAAGCTGTCTGGCTTTTGAGACATTGCAAGGCTGAGCTGTAGGGCGTATTATATTCAGCAAGCATTGTTTTTGTGTTTTATCCATACACCCAGCCCTAATTCAGTACTCTCATTGAAGGAAAGAGTCTATTTTGAGAATATTGTGAAGACCATATCTGAAGGAAATATTTCACACAGAGTATATGGTTACATGGGGTGAGTGAAATACCCCCTGGCATTCAGGGGGTCCCATGTTGGCTGGATACTTCAGCGTAGAGTGGCTGCTAACTCACTCGCCATAGCAGCACTGATTCTAGCTTTATACACAACGGGGTGTTTGGTTGAACAATTCTTTTTCTGGAAATTCTTTTTTCTAGTTTGGTCTGTGATGTATTAATTGAGATTTTACTCGTCTCCACTAGAAATGAGTAACAATTCACTCTTTACAAAAAATTCTTTGGGAAATATTGTGCAAATTGTCTGATTTAATCTAAAAGTTGTGTAGCAGTATACATATAGTCACTGTCCAATGAAAAACAAATATCTCCAAAATTGCAACTTTACAGGAGAGACCAAAAACATACTTCACTTTCATTAGAAGTCAATGGAACCAGAGTTTTTTTCTGAGCTATTTTGGAGCACTTCTATTGGTCCATACATCATGAAACTTTCACATAATTTAAACAACCATTGTTGTGTTCAAATGATGTAGAAAATTAGAGATACATGTTTTTCATTGGACAGCGACGATATTCAGAGGTATTCCCTCTGTTTGAGGGTGAAGGACCTAAACAATGGCCTTTACCTAAATTTGTATAAGAGCATCTATTTCTCCCTGTCGGGCAGCATTAGCTGAAACCAAGTTTCTTTTCTGGGAACCCCCAGAGTTTTGAGACATCTGGGGGTCCAAGAGGTTAATTACAGGGTGTCTTTTGTTTCACACTTTGGTTTACATGTATACGTATGAGCTAGTGTGAAGGTGCAGGCTGTGCATGGAGTTGCACGTGTTGTTATAGATTTCTGTGTCTGGTTCCAGATCAGATGTCTGGTGGTATTTTTAAACACACTCCTGAAACTTCATGATAGATTTTTATGGGCCATTAAGCCGTTTTAGAGATCTGAGGAGAGATTATCCGTCACAGCTAATGCCTATAGAGAGACTGATAGTGGAGCGTTGGACTGAAAGTTTTAGAAGAGTCTGTTAACAATTTTTCAACCAGTCTTGACTGTGCCCAAAAACTCTCACTGTCTGTCATCTTGAGCCTACATGACAGCACATTGTAGTGCTTGAATGTTCTGTAGTGACTTAAACTTGAACTTGACGTCTGGGGACAAGGTGGCTTGACTGAAACACTGATTTGAACACCTTCCATACTGTGTGTGGTGTTTCTGTTTCTGTTTCTGTTCCTGTCCTGCTCAGTTCTGATTTGACTTGTCTGTTATAAAGACATTAGAGCAGGGGTATTTATTTAGAGTTCAGTAAGGTCCAGTCAGAGGAAATTTCTTCAGGCCAAGGTCTGGACCATCTGGACCATCAGTGCCATATCCTGTGTACTGAAGTAGCCTAGTATCAGCATCTTATACCATCAACTACTGAAAGACAAACAAATTACACATACCGTTCAATATATTTTACCAATATTTCTTGTTTTAAATGCTGAACGGAATAAATTATTGAACTTCAAATAAATTTTTTTCCCAAATAAAAGGTTTTTGCCATCGACTTTTCTTTTCTTAGAGAACGTTATTCTTCCTCTTACTCGCTTTATTTTCCGACTGCTGCTTCTCGCTCTGTACCGTGCCGTGGAGTGTGCCGCCTCCTGAATCTGCACAGATCTGATTGGCTGAGGAGCACCTTTGGTGACCCTACAATGCACGCGATTGGTCTGTGAGTCTACTGTGCTGCAAAGCCCGTATGCCGTAAAGACAAGAAACTTTCCGGAAAGTCAGAATTAAATTGTTCTCAATAGTTTATCACTTTGGGTCCGCATTGGACAACGTCTAGGCTGTCCACCTATTAGTGACCTCTGCATTAGAAGAACTGCACACCAGCTGCTGAAACCAGCCAGTGACATCCAGTCACACCTTCTCGTGATCGCACAGCCAAATTTCATTTGAGTCTGTGTTACGTGTTGCATGTCTTCCACATGACTTGTGACTGAGAAGTTAAAACTGATGTGCATGCTTTAGATTCTGTCTAATTTTAGAGAGGTGAAGTGTTGATTTAGCATATTTTGTATATTAAAAACATCTTGATTGTACAGAGTTTTGTTATGTACCACACAGATTGCTTTAGTTTAGATAAACAGTTCTCAAACTGAACGCATTCCCTGCACACCATGTCAGTCTTTCAACGCTGGAGTATAGATGTGTGCACAGCATAAGCCCCACCCCTTTTTCCATTCGCCAACTCTGATAGGGTGCACCCATGTACTTAGTCTTTAATATGATTTATGTTTCTATTGACTTTCTGTGCAAAATGAAATGCAGATGTGGAGAAGTGCCATTATTGCTGGTCAGCAGCTTGTTTCCATCAACAGCTTGTTTCCATAAAGCGTGCATGTCCTTCTTGTGTATTGATTTTTTTTTTTTTTTAAAAGCTGTGTTTGACATGTTTCCTTCTCTAATTTCATGTATGTCACTTCACTGACTTCCCCATAACCTGCTGATAAGGAGGTTTTGGTTTTGTTTTTAATGTATTTATTTTTTCATCAGAGCTTTTACAGGACAGATCCTGTTTCCCTGCTGTGCAGAGCTGTGTGAGCACTCTACTTTTAAGCAGGCTGTATTAGTTTCTACATGTGTCTCTGTGGAAAGTGGCAGAATTCCTTTAAAAAAAACTGTCTGGACAGTTTCCTTTTCTATTGCCTACTTTCTAGGGCTGGGGCGACGTGTTGACGTTATCAACATAATTGATTATGAAATTACGTTGATTAGCATAACATATTTCGATGCATCACAAAGATGGCCGCGCCTACTCAATGCATGGATTTATCTGGAGCGCAAGCTGAAGTTACAATCAATCACTGATGTGTATCTAAAGTTGTGGGAGTGTTTTACACAGAAACACAACAGTGTGGTGCTCTGTCAGCTCTGCACAGTGGAGATGATCACAACAGTACAGCTGCTATACACGAACACTTGAAGCTCAAACATCCCGTAGCGCTTTATCAACACAGCAGCAGGACAGCACCTGTTTACCTGTTTATCTCATTTTATCAGATTATTTTAAGATTATTAACACGTGGAACACGTTTCTTTCAGTAGTGTCACTTGAAAAGTCACATTGCTAACCGTTTCTTAATCGTCCAGTGTAGATACCTGAGGCTGTTCTTGATACCGCGGGAGCTTTAAAACACACGTAGCTGCTTCTCGTCTCTCTGCCAAAATATATAGTCCACAAACTGTCCAATTTCTTGTGAGTGAGGCGTGTAGGCTACATGCCATTTGTGTCTCAAAGTCCAGTCAGAGCGTAGAATTGTAGTCTTTTTAAAATGTTATAGATCACATATATAAATATTAGGGCTGTGTATTGGCAAGAACTTGGTGATACAATACGTATCGTGATACAGCAGTCATGATTCAATATATCATGATATATTGTGATATCGCAAACAAAGGGATATATTGCGATTTTTCTTATCTTACTATTGAAAACACATCACTATATGAACAGGTTTGCCAGTGCTTACAATAGCATCACAGCTTTGTGCTGCTTGTTAATGTTGGAGTGGAGCTGAAAATGGATTACAACACTGTCATCTAGTGGTCAGAGGTTTAAACACAACACACAATTATATATATTGCTGCCAGGAATATATATTTACACACACATGCACAAAATCAAATCCATAACAAAATAATAAACATTTTATACCTAACACACACACTTTAGAGCAATCAAAAAATATTGTTAGATTAATTGACTAATAAAAAAAAAAGTTAGATTAATGAATTAAGAAATTAATCATTAGACGCAGCTCTACTACATTCATAGCCATTTGAAATGTAGCTACTGACTACTTTTCAACAGAAGAACTGAAAAGCATATCTTCTTACTTCTATCAGTTAGGAGTACGTCTCAGCATCAGACAACAGAAGTGTGGACGGGTGAATGAAGACATTGATGTAGACCTTCTCTAGCAGTTCTACAGTGTGCCTGTATTAGAAGAACACTCCAGTGTGTTTAGTTTGATCTGTCACATCTGTGTTCAGTACAGGCTCGTGAGCTATTTTCAGTGTTTTTTAAGCAATCAGGTTTAGTATCTGTGGTACATAAAAAAAAGCTCAGTGTTCCTGTAAAAGAACATTCCTGGAGGATTACAGTCGTCAAGTTTAATTTAAGGACTAACGGAAGACGCTTTCCTTGCAGGTTTACTTTGTGGAGCAGCGCGTGATCTCCAGATACAGAGTCGGCATCGCTTCACTTCACCCCAGTGACATTAAGCATTTCTTCCAACCTCTTCTTCTTCTTCCGGATCCGGATCCCTCTCATCACTCTGCTACATCCCCACACAATCCTCCTCTCTAACCTGCCCCACAACTACAGTTGCCATGGCAGCCGCCAAGCCGAAAGGGCAGAACTCACTGGCCCTACATAAGGTGATCATGGTCGGCAGTGGAGGGGTGGGCAAGTCAGCTCTCACGCTGCAGTTCATGTATGATGAGGTAAGAACACTAGCACCAAACGTATCGCTGAAGAAGAACACGCCTTACCGTTAAAGCAAGTCAGGGGAACCATTTCTCAGTCATTTCTTTTAGTTCATTCATCACGAAATTCATTCAGGTTTTTTCACATAAACGTTCACGTCACCACCTGTTGCCCACCTTTAACTTATTTCTTGGACTGCACGAGTTATAAATTGTGGATCTTTGTTCTGTCTTTTACGGTGACCGAGAAGACCCAACGCGCTGCAAACAGAAAACACTTTCAACAAAACCACAACATGGGCACTACATTTACTTTTATTTTCATTTCAACTATTTGCGATGGCCTCTTGCAACGTTATTAGCATGGGAACAAGTATATACATAAAACACCTTCATTTCATTTTCTGTGGTTTATTCATTTGTTCATCTGATCTGTGTTTGATTGTGTGGGTAATAGAGGTCTGTTAATTAAAAACACTGCCAGTATGATTTCAGTCAGTAAATAAATCCAATAGTATGTGAGATATTGATGTTAAAACTGTTGCAGTGGTTTTAAGAGATGGGACAGTGATTGTAGGATGATGATGACTTTAATTTTTATTAAGAAACAATAAATCACGCCAATACTAGAAACACGTCCTGAACCAGCGAGGCTTCAGACGTCAACAGTGACGTCACTCGTCCCTCAACGAAGCAAGCCTCGATACGCGCTTCATAAACGACCTCCTGGATTTCTCGACGCAAGCTCTGAAGCTTCGGTAACATTTGCCCATCACTAGTAGATGCTACCACGACTCGGTGTGGTTCTGTTTACATTGTGTTGACGTATGTGGTCCCATGTCCTTTAAGTGTCCTCCGGAAACACTTCCGTTATGTTCTGGACAGTTTTGCAGCGTGTAAAATATAGTGCCCATGTTGTGGTTTAGATTAAAGTGTTCTCTGTTTTGCCATGCATTCATTCTGGTCTCCAAATGATCACTCCAGTTTTACAAATGTGTGCATTAAAGATGGAAGATCGATCGGCTATGTATCGGTATCGGCCGATTTTTTATCAAAATATGTGATCGGCCTATATTTCTCCAATTTAGCCGATCCCGAGACCTGATCGATGGCGTTAAATAAATGAGCCTAATTTCCAGCTAGAGGTTCAGCCAATAAGAGTGGCCGTCCGTGAAACCCCCTCCAGCCAGGTCCCTGCAATTCCTATCTGAACCGCTAGGTGGAAATACATACCGTTTCATTTTCGATGGGCTGACTAAAGCAGCGGCCGCGTGAGAACAGGTTAAGGCACGGCATGTGCTGACAAAAAACAACGTCCGTCTGCCAGTGTTTTACCGTATGTGACACGGACTCATCCAGGCGTTCTGTAAGGTCTGTAAAATCAACGTGTCTCGTGGGAGAACCAGGATAAACACATTTAACAGTACTGATCTGATACGGCCCTTAAGAGTACACCAAGCGGCTGAATACAGTGAGTATCAGCAAACAGCAGAGCTAGCACAAAACAAATAACCCGGAAACCCGTGCAGACCAGATCTGCGAAAGCACTGACATGTCAGCATGGCTATAGAGGGTGCCTGAAGTCCTTAGTGAGTGGTGGCGAATAAACCTAAATGGCTAAATTTGTTAAAACATAGAACATGGAAAGTAGGGTGTCTTACATTACTGCTACATAAGGGCTGATTGGTTGATGAGCTGATCAGCTTTTTGATTTAGGAAAGCAGTTCATCCTCACTGGTGGAACCTGAGACACTGTTCTATACCCGGACTTCAAAATCATACCAGCCGTCTTTGTATAGCAGTAGTATTTTCCGCTATTCTGTGTGTGAGACATTGCTTGTCATATCCCTGGCAGCAGACCTGCTGGCCATTTGAACTGTGCTATGCAGTTGGTTAGCTTACTAGCCTCACAACCAGTTTTGTGGGATAGAGCTAAAATCGGTAGAGCTAATTTTGTGACACACTTACAACCTGTTGCTCTCAGTTTGTGGAGGACTATGAGCCCACAAAGGCCGACAGCTACAGGAAGAAGGTGGTCCTGGATGGAGAGGAGGTTCAGATCGACATTCTGGATACAGCAGGTCAGGAGGACTACGCGGCCATTCGGGACAACTACTTCCGCAGCGGAGAGGGGTTCCTCTGTGTGTTCTCCATTACCGAGCTTGAGTCTTTTGCTGCAACTGCTGACTTCAGGTAGAGTAGTATTTCTTTCAGCATACTCGAGACCTGTAGTGCTATTGGAAACGTTGTGGTTTCTCTCAGGGCTGCTCTGTAGTCACTGAAGAAAAATGACTTCTTCTGTATTTTTTGCAAGTTGCAAAACAAACCAGGTTGCTGTTTTTTCTCTTCTTTGCATAACTGCATTTTAATTGTTTACACAGCTCATTAAAATATATGGAAAAAGCCATGGAGTGCCGTCCAACCCAGACATTTAAACAGGAATTCCTTTGATAGTGCAAACTTTCTGCATGTTGGAGATGTAAACAAAGTCGTTTTCGGTTGATGTGAAATGTTTTCTTGTGAAGCAACATGACGTGAATATCTTTTTAGAGTAAGAACAAGGAATCACAATATCTGCAACCATTTCCCCACTCTTAAAAACAACCAGTGGGTCTTCATGCATCTTCTGAGTCATAATAAAGGAATAAATAAAGAGATAAATGTTTAATCTGAAAGAAATACTTTTTTCTTACGGCACTGTTTGGCTTTACAGTACCCTGCATGTACCCTTCCACCTTGAATAGATTCTAAAGTATACACCCACCAGCTACTTTATTAGGTACCTGTATTAGATTCCTTGTATCTATACCTTGTATGTATTAGGGCCCTCGAAAATAAAAATATATTGTATCATAAATGTTGATAGGCATCGCAATATGTTTTGGGCCCCACTGGCCTGGTCAGTAATTCAGCCATGGGTGCACTTTGTTATTCTACAATTAAAAAGATTAGTCCATCCAGTTCTTGGTGTACATTGTTAGATTCTTTCACTCTGTGGAGCCACACAGGACCACCACAGAGCAGGTATTATGTGGGTAGTGGATCAGACACAGTAGTGTTACAAGAGTTTTTGTTCGGAGCGTTCCTTGTAACATCTATCCTTAATGTGGCATTTGGACACATTCAGTTCTTCAGATGTTTGGTTCCTCTGCCACTGCTGCTGTGAGCCATTCTGACCTTTAATTTCATATTAAACCACTCTGAATGACTTTGTTTAGATATTAATGACTGAGTTATGAATAAATTAGTGAAATTCTTTTTTTTTTAATGGCTATTTCTACCAAATTCGTTTAAGTTCATGATGTGTGTTTAAACTTAAAAGAAGAGACATCCTTTATGTACGTCCTTTAAGTGTGTCGTTATGAACTTAACAAACAATAATGTGAATCACGTTCCTCGTGCAGAGAGCAGATCCTGCGTGTAAAGGAGGATGAGAACGTGCCCTTCCTTCTGGTGGGGAACAAATCGGACCTGGAGGACAGGAGGCAGGTGAGCGCGGACGAGGCCAAGGCCCGAGCCGAGCAGTGGGGCGTGTGCTATGTGGAAACGTCTGCCAAGACCCGCGCCAACGTAGACAAGGTCAGTATTTCTAGATCGGCACGTAAGGAGCATGTAAGTCCGTTCATTGCAGAGGTGTACATGTGTTTATTGTTTTAAATGCTGAACTGAATGAATTATAACTTCACATAAATGTTTTTTTTCCTCACTTCAAGTAAAAACAAGGGCTACATAAAAAAAAGAGAATGTACTCTCGCTGTAATATCTGACTCTCTTTACTATCTGATTCGCTTTACTCGCTTTACTATCTGACTCTCTTTACTATCTGACTCTCTTTACTCTGGCTTTACTATCTGACTGGCTTTACTATCTGACTCTCTTTACTGTCTGACTGGCTTTACTATCTGACTGGCTTTACTATCTGACTGGCTTTACTATCTGACTGGCTTTACTATCTGACTGGCTTTACTGTCTGACTGGCTTTACTATCTGACTCTCTTTACTGTCTGACTGGCTTTACTATCTGACTGGCTTTACTATCTGACTCTCTTTACTGTCTGACTGGCTTTGCTTATGCTTTACTATCTGACTCGCCTTACTCTCACTTTACTATCTGACTGGCTTTACTCTCCGACTCTTGCTTCCCGCTTCCTACCTCGTCTGTGTGCGCGCTGCATGCCCGAATATGCAAAGATCTGATTGGCTGAAGAGCGCCTTTGGTGATCTTACAACACACAATTAGGATAATTCCCCAGACTTCGGAATTGGATAGTACTTGGTAGTCTTGTTAGAAAACATTCCCCAGACCATAATGCTGCCAACACCAGCTTGTGTCTTCATGGAAAGAAGGAATTGTTCAATATAATGTGTATTTAAGATAATGCTACATTACTAATATACCCCATAAACATTTTCAGTCACCTTCAGAAATATCGTAAAAGCCCAATTAAATAAACACACGTATTTTTCGATTATTATTAGTGATGTCTGTCTGTCAGACATGACATGAAAATCTCATTTAACTCAAAAAACATGTAATTGAAATTCAATTAAAGTCCTGATTTCCACACACATCATTCATTTGTTAAATTCACTTACCAGATAGGTGCATTTTGTAGTTCTCAAATTTCACACTGTAGCCAGATACTAACATAACCACACCAGTGTCAATGCAGAGCTGAGTCAAAGGTTTTAGATACACTACCAGTCAAACGTTTTAGATCACTACCAGTCAAACGTTTTAGATACACTACCAGTCAAACGTTTTAGATCACTACCAGTCAAACGTTTTAGATACACTACCAGTCAAACGTTTTAGATACACTACCAGCCAAACGTTTTAGATCACTACCAGTCAAACGTTTTAGATCACTACCAGCCAAACGTTTTAGATCACTACCAGCCAAACGTTTTAGATCACTACCAACCAAACGTTTTAGATCACTACCAGCCAAACGTTTTAGTACACTACCAGCCAAACGTTTTAGATACACTACCAGCCCAACGTTTTAGATCACTACCAGCCAAACGTTTTAGATCACTACCAGCCAAACGTTTTAGATACACTACCAGCCCAACGTTTTAGATCACTACCAGTCAAACGTTTTAGATCACTACCAGCCAAACGTTTTAGTACACTACCAGCCCAACGTTTTAGATACACTACCAGCCCAACGTTTTAGATCACTACCAGCCAAACGTTTTAGTACACTACCAGCCAAACGTTTTAGATACACTACCAGCCCAACGTTTTAGATCACTACCAGTCAAACGTTTTAGATCACTACCAGCCAAACGTTTTAGTACACTACCAGCCCAACGTTTTAGATACACTACCAGCCCAACGTTTTAGTACACTACCAGCCCAACGTTTTAGTACACTACCAGCCCAACGTTTTAGTACACTACCAGCCCAACGTTTTAGATACACTACCAGCCCAACGTTTTAGATACACTACCAGCCCAACGTTTTAGTACACTACCAGCCCAACGTTTTAGTACACTACCAGTCAAACGTTTTAGTACACTACCAGCCCAACGTTTTAGTACACTACCAGCCCAACGTTTTAGATACACTACCAGCCCAACGTTTTAGATACACTACCAGCCCAACGTTTTAGATACACTACCAGCCCAACGTTTTAGATACACTACCAGCCCAACGTTTTAGATACACTACCAGCCCAACGTTTTAGATACACTACCAGCCCAACGTTTTAGATACACTACCAGCCCAACGTTTTAGATACACTACCAGCCCAACGTTTTAGATACACTACCAGCCCAACGTTTTAGATACACTACCAGCCCAACGTTTTAGTACACTACCAGCCCAACGTTTTAGTACACTACCAGCCCAACGTTTTAGATCACTACCAGCCCAACGTTTTACATCACTGCCAGCCCAACGTTTTACATCACTGCCAGCCAAACGTTTTACATCACTGCCAGCCAAACGTTTTACATCACTGCCAGCCAAACGTTTTAGTAAATAAATAAATATTGCTGTTAGACTAACATTGCTGCTTCAAAATGGTGAATTTACAGCAAAAGGAAAATCATTATTAACTGTAGTAACGAGCTTTTTATCCAAATAACTTTGCATCTTCTTTAAACTTTCCATTCAGTGTTAAATGTTAACGTAATGTAGAGTAACTACAGACATAAATACACTAGGTCTATTTGTGATGGTCTTGTGCAGTAATACTAAATGGGTTATTAGTTTACTCATTTAAATTTCTTGTGAATAATATTTATACTTTATTCATACTTTGTTCTTTGGAATTCTGACAACTGTCTCTTTCCAACACTGCATTTTAAACCAAAGCTTATAATGACTGTGCTTTCAGAGCGGTTTGTCTATAAATATCTCAAGACAACACGTTTGTGTTGACTCAGCCGTCAGAGTAACGGATGAAAAGGATGTTTGTGTACTGAATGAGATGCCTGACTTTTTTTCTATAATAAAGTTATTTTGCACATTTAAACATGCAAGTGGGCTTTCAGTGCAGCTTTACATCACGTTTAGCCGTATCGTCACTGCCAGAACAAAACCGAGCATCTCTAAAAGCCTGTTTTACTCACATCAGTCTGTGTCCCAACAGGTGTTCTTTGACCTTATGAGGGAAATCCGTGCCAGGAAAATGGAGGACAGCAAGGAGAAGAACGGGAAGAAGAAGAGGAAAAGCTTGGCCAAGAGAATTCGCGAGCGATGTTGTATTTTATAGTAAATAGCACACTAGCGATCGTTCCCATGCTCTTCCCCTATGTTTTAAATATGTTTGTATCTCTATGTTCCATATTTCACCCCATCGCCAACTAATCCTGGTCCGTGGGGTTTGCAGCATTGTCGTGGTGTTTGTGCGTCAGAGCTGGAGTTGGTTTGATAGAGATTTGGAGACGTATGTAAGCGAAGCTCCCGGGGACCGCTCTCCCGCTTTCTGAAATGTGTTCTTTATCCAATTGCGTACCGGGGGTCCGCAAAAACCTGCGGAACGTCTGATGGCATCTGCCACATGTTGGCGAGTTGGGAAGCGCTTTCTCTATCCAACCAATGCTTTTCACAGTCGCAGCACAAGCCCCAGGAACCTGTTGCTCTTTTGAATCACACTCTGGAGCCCTGCAGTTTGTCAAACAGATGTGGACCACTCTTAACCACGACCCTCGTCTCGTGTTCAGGTCTCTTTGGTCCGCCGTCCGGCCAGACAGTCTGCCGGACTGACCTTGAACTGCCTTAGTTAGAATGAAGTAAGGTGGCGCTGGACTTCATACGGATAACACACAAGGTCGGAGACGCTGAGTACAGATGGGCTTGGGGGACTGCCGAGCGTCCTTGTTTTTGTTTTGTTTTCTTATTTTTTTTTTAAATAAGAAGTTCAGTTGCGTAAATATGTCGTTAGAGTCACGGTGGCGTGAACGTATCAGTTGTCAGTTGTGATTCAGTACCGAGTTATTGTTGCCATGCAGATGAGAAGCACAGTGACCTCTTTGACCTTAGGTTAATTAATCACTGTTGAGCCCTGACGTTTAATAACTCTGAAACACTAAAGTATTTATTTGTCGCCCTGTTTTAACAGTTTCGCCCCAATATTTTCACTCTTATTTCAGGGTTATGAGAAATGTGAATCGGAAACAGGAAACGTTACGTCGGGTCCATTTGACCTCCTGATGCCTTCGTGTCCATTGTGAATGTGAAGCGGACTAACCTGACAGTCCGAGCTCCACGCTGAGCATCTCGACGATCATTTGTCCAATGGGAACGACCGTGTGCAGAGAAGGCAGACTGTTTAGAATGAGGAGCAGTGTCTCTACAGGGCCTTATTACAGTTATTGAAGTAATTCTCTGCCTTCATATCAGAGATACAATTCACAAAGAAGCCACAGCAACTTTATTTGTATTGCCCTGTGAAGTACCACTGCAATGTTTTCTTTCTTTTTTTCTTTTTGTGTGTGGTATGTAAATGTGGGAGTTGTGACTTCTTGTATGCTGTTCTGTATGTATTTTCTAGAAAAATACACATCTAAACTTTTAATCTTGTGATTAGGATCAATGACTTTTGAGTGACATGGCCAGTTTCTTTCTCCCCCCTCCAGATAGTTTTATCTATTTTTATTGCAGACTGAGAATTACAGTGATTTTTATTTTAGCCATCACAAAACGTGTAATGTTTATTTCAGTGTATCGTTGGGTTTGTTAGTATAGATATGTATACTAAAGACTTTCTTTCTCCTTCTCTTTTTTTTGTTTGTTTTGGTAACCATACCTCTTTTGTACTGCTTCTTAGCACAAAGAACTCACGCCAGTCGCCTAGTTTACCAAAACCATGAGAATCTAATGTAGTGGAGGCAAAGGCACGCTCTCGCTTTCAGAACACTACCGCAGACATGAAGAGAATCTTAACCCTGTGCTCTTCACTAAATCAAGCTGCAACACTAAAAAAAAAGAAAAGAAAAATGAACTCTGCTCTCTGCTTGTCTGCTGGACTTTGTTTATAAAATGAATCATTCAGAGCAAGGCTTGGTGTAGAATTTTTAAAGGTTTCAACTACAGTTGCAAGAAAAAGGAAGTAAAGCTTTTGGAATTAGCTGGATTTCTGCAGTGAGTACTAATAAAATGTGGTCTGATCATCATCTAAGTCACAATTATAGCCAAACACAATCTAACTACACTAACAACTCACAGACAGTTGTACTTGTCATGTCTTTTATTGAGCATGTTGAGTAACAGCCACAGCGCAAGCTAGAATATGTAAGTGAACGCTTGAATTTAGTTACCTGTAGATCCACCTTCAGCAGCAACACCTCCACAAAACATCTGATGTGGTATTTTGGAGCATTCCCCCCGTAAACCTTCTTCAGTTCATCTTTGTGGGATGCTTTGCTTGCACAGTGTTCTTCAGGTCCTACCACAGCATCTCAATAGAGTCAGGACTCCAAACCCAACGCTTCTTTAGTTGATTTGTGTGCTTTGGGTCATTGTCTTGTTACATCATCCACTGTCTCTTCAGCTTGAGGTCATGGGCTGCTACCTTTGTATTCACCTGGACATTGTTTTGATGCCTCAAAGATTGCAAGCCAGCCCCAAACTATAACGCTCCCTCCACCATGCTTCACAGCTGGGATGAGGTTTTGGTGTTGCTGTGCAGTTTTCTATCTAAGAACTTCTGTGCTGGAAGTTCCATGCTTGTCTCATCTTTCTATAGAACACTCTCACTGAGCATCCAGGTGGTGTTGAGATGGGACACAGAAGCAGCAGCAAGGGCTTCCTTCTTTGTGTGCCCCGTGTACATCTTTCTTGTTCAGTGATTTTCTAGTAGTGGACACATGAACAAAGGTTTGGCTGTTGGTAAAGTCTTCTGTAGGTCTTCTGCTGTTGCCCTGGGTTTTTTCTCACTTCTTTCAGGATTGCCTGGTGACAGAAAGCCCATGTTCTTAGGAGAGTAGCTACAGTCCTGAACTTCCTCCACTTGTAGACCATTTGTTAAACTATTTATGCATGCAGGTCTTTAATGATGCATCTTTCTAGCTTCATGCATTTCTATAAAACGTCTTTGGAGGTTTTCTGAAGGTTGTATGCATCGAGGCATGTTCACACTGAACTTTCTTGAGATGTATAGATGATAAATTTGTCAGTAACCTGGCTTTGTGTGCTGCATTTATTTAACAGCCAATGAAAACCACACTTTCAGTTTCATCTTCTTAATAGAAAGATTTCGCCCGTTAGCTCTCAAAGACCTCATTAACACAGAGGTTCACTTAATTTTCTATCCTGCGCTGTGGATGCTACTCAATGCGTGCTCAATAAAAGACTTACAGTGCAACTGCCTATGTTCTTAGTTTAGTTAGATTGTGTTTGTAAGTGTGACTTTAATAACCATCAAATCACATTTTATATGTAATCAATGTAGTAATTTTATGCTTTACTTCTTATTTTTAATTTTTTTTAATTTTGCGACTGTTGTACCGTTTGTGACGTGGCTCCTGAAGCACTACTGACAAATAACAGTCGAGTTTTGCGAATCGTAAACTGTGGCTTTTGGTAATTGATCACCTGAGATATTAAACACTATAAAGCTCACACTAATAGCCAACAACCAAAGTTTAGTAGGGCATCAAATATCGAACTGTGTCTCTTTGCTTAAGCTTATCATGTATGAGGGGTAGCTTGGGATAGCCTCGGTGGGCTTTCGTAGCAGAATTGCTAAGCTGTGTTTTGCCTGCTTACTTACCGATCCTGTCATGGTGCTATTTTTGCTTATTTACAATGGCTTAAACTTTGCTGTTCACGTGTGTGTGCGTGTGTGTGTGCGCGCAGATGCACACATGGGGTTTGTTTGAAACTCGTGGTCTGAATAGTGTACATGTCAATGAAAAGATGATGACAATATTATATATAATACAGATAAACTGAATTTGTCTATAGTGTCCTGGAACAAATTTGTATCTTTTTCTTTGTGTTTGATACGTAACACAGTGAACTGCCTCACGCTCAGATGGCAGCGAATGGCAAGAAACTGCCGTTCCCAGTTGTAGCAGCAGTGTTGCATTGGCAAAACCACTACAGGCCCTCAAGTTATGTTTAATTATTTATTTATTTTATTTTTTTTCCTTTTTAATTTATCCCTTATTTCTCCCTACATCAGATATTTAAGTTGTGAGGATAGTTTCTCCCTCTCGATTGTGGCTATATTTAGCCATTCTTTTATTTATTCATTTTTTTAATACCTCTAATTTTGCTAAATCTCTGTCTAATTAATTGATTAAGATGTAAACAACATGAGTCCGATTGGTTTGAAGTGAAATGCTTTTTTTTCTAGAGAAACGAACTAAGTCTGAATTGTTAACAATGGTGGTGATATGTACCAAACATCTAAAGAAAGTGATTACTTGAAAAGGTAACAAATACATTTTGTTTTCCAATTCTTTTTTTTTTTTATAATTCATTATACATTTATACATTTGTGTCGGATGGATACATGCAGCATGTTATACTGCAAAATAGTCTCCAAAGAAAATGTTTATTTCTTAATCTCTCTCATATCAAATCTCTGAAGACATGTAGGTTCTCTTTTTGAATAGTAAATATAAGATCTATGTTTGCATTGTACACTTTGAGGTTAGGAGTGTAAGACACTATCAGTGCAGCTGATGACGCATCACAATATTCTATTTAGTGAAACTCAATTAAAAATAATTTATTAATAATGAAATATAAAGATTGGTTGCAGTTATTGGTTAATTCTGTGGCATGTTTAAATCCTCAGCCGCTGGCTACCACTGTTAAAATTTTAGCTATTAGAATGAACTTGTGCTCCAGTGTGAACAAGTAGCATAAGGGTGCACCACTAACATTATTCCTAGCTGACTTTTTATGCTATGGATACAATGACAGGTCAACATCTTCTTGCTTACAGTATCACAATGCCTCACCGTATATATTTGATTGTAACTCCTGTATCGCAATACGCATCATATCTCCCAAGTTCTTGCCAATACAAATCCCTGATTGTGACTCTGGGTTCCTGTCACCGCCTCCATAAATAAATAAATCTGTATGTTTATCTACTGTGAAGCATTTCACATCAAACCACTCTAAATGAATTCATTTACACCTAAATGGTTTAGTTATGCAGAGTTTTTGAAACATTGGTAGATTTACCCTCTTTGTTTGGAGACATATCTTATTGCTGTGAATCAAGTATACAGGTTAATTACTCTTTACAGATTTTGGCTGTTACATTAACCAGACCCCTGTGTACTTACAATGTGTAACATGTGATGTGTGAGCCACTGGACAAGAAAATAAAATGAAGGTGATGAACATTTTATACAAAAAAAACAATCTTTCAGACTCCAATTTCTTCCAACGTTGTCATAAATGTCTTCATTAGCTTGATTTTACACAGAAAGCAATTCCAAATTCAGCCTTTCAGTCAGACACAGTCCTTAAAAGAAACGATTTAATACCTTGTGCGCCTTCCATTTGTTGAGAAAACAGCGCTGAATCGTGATCGATAGATACTTTATTGATCCCAGAGGGAAATTCAAGATCTCAGTGACACTCACATATACACAGACACTAGTGAACAGACACATTAGGGCGAAGTGCCTGAAGCAATGGGCAGCCCTACCACAGCTCCTAGGGAGCAATCAGGGATTAGGTGCCTTGCTCAAGGGCAGTTCAGTCGTGTCCTGTCTGTTCATGGGATCAAAGGCTGGTTCCCTAACCTCCAGCCCGCGACTGCCCCACAACTAATCGATGAGATGAAAGAATAGTTCTCAAGAGATGAGATCCATACATCGTATCATATCTCCATACATCATATCTCCAAACCCTTAAGAGTTGGAATCTTTTCCAATTTTTAAGTAGGATCTGGATCAGGTAACTGGGTAAGCCATAGCAAGATCTGAGATTAAAGACCCGTTTTCGTGGGGGTCTGGTGGATTTAGATATTTGCTTTGAATTGTTGTCTTGCTGGAAGAACTGATCATGACCCAGTCTTAGCTTCACAGCAGATTTTCACACTACATCTCCAGGCATTCAACAGAGCTGCGTCTGTGTCTAATAAAAAAAAGCTCTACAAAAGCCTGGTTCCAGTTAACTGTCCATTAACCTTTTAATGAAACTCCAGTCACTTTTATTTCTACATTGACAACTGCAGAAATCGGAGAGTCTAGCAAATGTTTTGTTGGTGTGGCGGCACCCACTCGTAGTTTGAAAGACTTGGTGACCCCAGGATTGAACCCATCTCTGCAACTGTCCAACACTGAACCTTTACTCTTACAAATATGTATTTTCTGTGATTCTTTAGTAAAGGATATAGTCTGTTTAGAAGCATGAGTTCAACATAGAACGGTTTCAGGCTTAAATGGTATATTTTGCATGGTCCTATGGTTCTTTAGATTGATGGATTGATTGTTCTCTATATAGAACTTTTTTTTAATTGTTCTCTAAAACCAAAAAAGATCCTAATTGTTACAATCTAGACATCATAACAGTAAAATAACCATTTTGGTGCCAAATAGAACCATATACAACACAATCTAATCAATCTAAAGAATCAAGTATGCTGAAAATGGTTCTATGTAGAACTGTTTTCTTTGCAAAAGAACTACTATAGAACCATCTCTAAAAGTGTTGGGTCAAGTTTAGCTTCTCAGACCATCATTATTTTGTGGAACTGCACGTGTGTCCTCCTTCAGGAAGGTTTGTTACAGGACCTATTTGAAATGTGTTGTTTCCCTCAGAGTGGAGATGTGAATTTCAGATTTACAGCCATTGACCGGCTTTGAAGAACAACCTTAAGTCTCGTTTAATTCGTGCACTGTCACACCTTCAGCATGCTGATGGATGATTAATGGCGATTGACCTGTCGTCCATCGCCCCATGTCTCTACTCCACTGAGACAGTCGTGGATAACCACTATTCCCATTACTCTAAATGGGACTATATTGTCTTATAGATGAGTTTTAAGGGGGTTGAATACTTTAATGTGTTTTTTTTCTATCTGTAGTTTTGTAAACATTTATATTAATGATACATTTCTCACAAAATAAAACAGGCTAAAACATTCTTCCCTTCTTAACGTAAGCAAATGTAGATTTAGCCTGTAGCCGTGACAGATTTTATTTCATGAAGTTGTTTTAAAGCACTTCTGTTATTCCATCCTAAAAAGTTTCACACCGTTGCATAAGTATGTAGAAAATATATTCAAAAAATAAAAAAAACAGCCGAGCTGTTCTGTGTGGAGTTTACAGGTTATCCCAGTGCTTGAATTGGTTTCCTCTGGGTACTCCGGTTTCCTCCCACAGTCCAAACACATGCATGTTATTGGTCATGTGATGGACTGGCGACCTGTCCATGGTGTACCCCTCCTTCACCCGATTATGCTGGGATTGGCTCCAGCCCCCCTTGACCCCGACTAGCAGTATAAAGTGGAAGATAATGAATGGATGGAAAATACAGCTGTGAAGAATATCTAAGTAAGATTTATAATTCTGAAAATGTTAATAAATTTAACTACCTTATGCAGGATTTCAGTACCTTAGCCGTGCCAATAAGAGTGCAGTGCAGGTTTAGATTCTCTGCTATTATAATAAGAAGTTTAACCACACTAAAATATATCTCTTATGTTTTCAGTGTAAGATTTTTCATTCAGGGCCTGGTTTTACCACATGTGCCAATAATAAAACTCTTGATAAAAAATCAATTCATTTATAAACTCAATGATGTAGAAATTCCACATTGGATACACAGTAAAGAAAACCAGCAGAGTTAAACCTGGTTGAATAATTCCTTGAGTCCTTAAGTTGTAAACGGGTTAATTTAGAGTGGTTTGGTGTAACATACATTGTACAGACACCTAGAGACTTACAGAAAGAGATTTATTTACAGTGGTTTTGATGGGATCACAATGCCTCCAATACAAATATGGTCATTTTATTTACTATCCAAAACCACCAGTGAAGCTACATGTATCTTCTGAGTTTATATATGTAATGTTGGTAATGGTCAGTTTGTTTTAAAATGTGTACCCCTCTGCCATTAATGAATTAAAATACATGAACTATGATACAGTTTAAGACAAACTATCAGACATCAGGTAGCATATATCTATATCTATCATTTTGATGTAATAACATTTTTTGGAGGCATTTAACTCTTTAGACATTTGGTTCCTATCATCACCACTGTGAACGATAGGACATAGTAAGTTTCTCTAGAACTAAGCATTTCACATCAAACCACTCTGAATGACTTTACTCCTCAACCTTTTAATGGTCACTGCTGTCCAAAAAAACCCAAGTACCTTCAAACTAGTAACTAGAAAACATTCCTTACCTTTAATGTAACATTATACAAATTTTTAAAAAATGAATAGAATTCACTTTTAATGTTTAATGCCCTTCATTATCTTTGGTCCACATGTTTCCATTTGTCTGTATGTAGAAATAGGGGGTAACAACTAAGGGAAGTGTCCTATTGGTTGCCCTTCCAATGGAAAAAAAATGCCCAAGTGCCCTCTATGGTACCCTCTTAGTTGCCCCTGTGATGGAGAAGTGCCCCTTCTATGGGACAAAATTTGATGTAACTTGAGTCCCTACATGCGTGAGAATGTCAGAAGTTTCCTAACCTAAAATGTGACGTGATGCCATACAGGTGCCCTCAGAATGGGATAAAGTGGACGTTCCCAACGTGTGCCTTTCTGATGAAAATAAACTCATGAAGTGTTTCTAGATGCAACAGAGAGAGAAAAAATCCAGTAAAGAAAATTAGTTTATCCTTTGATGCACAAGCTGAGTATTTCTTTGGTATATTTTTTTTATTTGATTATGTCATTATTAAATGTTCTAAGTATTCATTAAAAATCTTGTTTTTGACTTCAAATGATTATTTAAATTCTTATTTCCTTCTTGAACAAAAATAGTTTCTGTAAATATGTTCCTGACTAATATCAATAGTGCTTATCAAATTCCATAGTGATTCAATTTTGACCCATGTGGTGCATTGAATAGGTGAAATTTAAAAGACTGAAATAATTTGTGCTGATTAATAACAAGTGAATTGAGGAATTCATGAAATCTTGAGTGATAAAATTACTACTTTGCAAAGATATAGAAAATAGGACTCAGTCTGTCACTCTTTGATCTTGTGGATCAAAGGGTTAAAGGAAGGTTCTCTGATCTGTTCCGGCAACCAGTTGACCATAATGAGATTACTTGCATATATAAACACATGGCCAGAAGAAGATTTCTACTTTGTCCGTATCTTCAGGTTATATCTGGAAAGGGCATGACATGCTCGACCTGCAGAGTTTGGCTCCGTCACAAATGTTTAAGGCCAAATTTTTAAAGCAAAAAATTCCCATCTCATGATGTTGTATGAATAATGTCATCAGCGATTAGCCAACATCAACTTTCATCATATAACTGTCAACTTTAAGTTACTCAACCTCTATTGAAGACTTTTTAAAGTAGCACATGGTGCTTCATGGCCTCTTGCACTGGTGGTTCAGCAGGGCCCTTTTTATTTTATTTATTGATTTTTTTCCAATTTCAGTCCACCACTGCCTATGTGTCTGTTAATAATGGTGAAGTTGGGACTACTTTCTCTTACAACACTGCCTGTACCACTCCGCCAAGAATAGTTAATAACAACTTTATCTCATAACTACCATAAGTGTTTTTAAGTATCACAGAATGTTTTCTTTTCATGCCATAACTTTCCGTAAGAAAACTTTTTGGAACTTTTTCAACTCTTCGTCCGTCTGGTTCCGTTCACCACCACTGTGAATAATTCTGACTCGGTAAGTTTCTCTACAACTCAGCATTTCACATCATCCAACCTCTCCGAATGACTCTGTTTACATCTCAACCATTTAATTATGCATGAATTTAAAAAAGTAGGACGAACTTCGCTTAAACCCATTTTTTTGTTTTACTGTTACACACCATAGGTGTCACATGGTGGCTGTGAAAGCCGGTTAGAGCGCCCTCTGCTGCCGGAGCGGTTACTGTCCCGGCCGGATCTCCACTGGAGGCCTTTCACTGAGCCAACAGGCCCTATGGACTCAAACACCTCACACGCACACCAGGGTCGCTACGTTTCGCCTGAACTATGTATCGATTCCTTTAAGAACAAGGTCCAAATAATTAGTGTGCACTACTTGCTCAGCAAGAAGCGAAAACAGACCACCAGAGCCCTCGACGTCGAATCACGCGTCTCGATTTAAATATATTTTTTCTTGTTAACTGTGTTGAATCTGCCGCGCACGGCTCACACTCCTCAGAGCAGAGAAGCTAACGCAGCCTGCCTGCTACTTCCTCGTTAGTGAGAGCGAGTGTTGAGGGCAAAAAGCGTCCAGAAGTTTTTTTACTCCGGCGACTGGAACAAATATCTCCTCGTTTGCTTTTCAAGGAAGACTGACTTTGACGAGACTCTCCAGCTGCCGAACGCAAACCTCGCTTAAGGAAAAAGGGACGGAATAGCGGAGCATGGCAGGCGGTTTGGAGAAGAATCCTCTCGTCGCGGTCGCCTGCTAAAGTTAGCGGCTGTGGCTAGCGGGCTGTCCGGATTAGGATGAGCCGGCACCTCGGAGCTTCGGATTCCGCGTTTTAGTCCTTTTTACGGACTCATTTCGACGGATATTTGCTCGTGGAGTGCTGATGCAGTGGGTTTCGTGCGGCTGGGACGAGGCTAGAGTTGTCGCTGGGAGGAACCAGGACTACCTTTAGCTAGCAGCGCTGGCTAGCTAGCTGCGTGTAGCTGCCAGCCGAGTTCGTTTCAAATGTTTTGCTTTGTTTACCGGGGAACCGGGCACTTAGCACACGCACACGTCCACCACCACCTCTTCCTCCTCCATCCCCTTTTAAATGCCTAACCCGGAGATATCTCACGACGGTCGGGGAGGCAGGAGCCCCCTGAGCCAGCGGCAGCAGCCGAGGCAGGAGAGGCGCAGCAAGGCGGCGAGCGCGACGGCTAACTCGAGTCAGCGGGAGCGGCACCGAGACAAGCGGCGCTCGGCGTCGTCCTCCCGCCGGCGAAAGAGGCACAAGCGCGGCAAGGATCGGGAGCAGTGGCCCGCGACGGAGAGCGCGGACAGTGAGCGGCGAGTGCTCTTCGACAGGGACGGCGACGAGCTTCACGGGCTGGTGGAGTACGACGACGTGAGCTCGCAGTCCGAGCGCTTCTCCGGGAGCCCTTCGCCCAGAGCGGACCGTCTAAGCGAAGCCGAGCTCCAGGAGAGCGGCGCGTTAAACTTCACCAGCGCCTCGCCGGAGAGGGAGCGGAGGTCACGGAGGGAAGTCGATCCATCGCGTCAGGCGAAGCGGGACGAGAGTGGCGTTTCGACAGAGAAGGGCAGACTCGGGGGAGAGGGCAAAAGGAAGGAGCGCTCTAGCCGCGATAGGGACCCGTCGGCTAAAGCACGCGGCGTGAGCGGCGCCAAAGCCGCCCGCGACGGGGTGAGGAACCACGACAGCAATGGGCGAAAGCTCTCGGCGGATAAACGCGAGTCCAAGCGGCGCAAGAGCAGGTCGGACAAGAAGGAACCGCCGTCTGCGTACAGGGAAACCCCGCAGGCGTACAGAGACGAGCGTGAGGAGCTGCGGGCCTACAGGAGGAGCCCTGGCTTCAAAGCCGAGAGCCCGTACGGAGCCTCCTACTCGTACGGGAGCAGCTACCAGTCTCCCACCTACAACCAGCTCGCATCGAGAAGAAGCCCCAGTTACGGGAGCAAGAGGCAGTCGCCCAACTCGACCTACTACGGCCGCGACGCGGAGCTTTATGGCGCCTACGGGGTCACCAAGTCGCCCACCTCGCACTCGTCCTCCAAGAGGAAACGCTCGCCGGGCAGCCCGTACGCGTGGCGCCGCTCCCCGAGCTACGGGCGGCCAAGCCCGGCCTACGAGCAGTGGGAGCCTACTTCCAGTCCATACGGGCGGAGGAGGTCACGGAGTCCCTACCGCAAGTCTCTGAGTCCAAGTCCAGAGTTGAGGTAAGCTCTTATCTGTAAAGCGCATGATCTCACATACTTTGATCCACGTAAGGTTAAACTCTAGGCCAGACACGTTTTGTAGGGGTGTTTAATGGGTTTGTCAGGTGATGATAGCGTCCGTCTTGTAGTATGTTTAACTTCTTCTGTATCCTTGAATGAATGTATTTCATATATTAAAAGAAGAGTGTATCCAGTGCAGTTCTAACGTTGTCCACTACGTTGGTGTTGGTGTTTGATATATGATTAAGACCAAAATGGCCATGGCAGATTTAGTGACTCAACTTTTTTTTGGTGTAGGTCAGTTCCACAATATTTTACGCGTTTGGAAAGGTTGTGCTGCAAGGCCATCCTTATGGTGTTTCCCCATCCAAGGGAAAAATGTACTTGCTTTAAGTTAACAAAGATAGTAACTTTGGGTAGCAGTTTTTAGGCTGCGAATGGGAAAGCCCCTTCAGGTTGTAGGTGGTTACTGAAATATCGTAATGACTGGTGAAGCTTCTTGATGTCATCTAGAGAAGTGCGAGGGATGTTGTTGTACAGGTTCCCCAATATAGTATTTTAGTTAGGCCTCAGAATACTGTATAGCTTTCCTATGTAACACTTGTGGCCAACATGAAAAAAAGTCTAAAGAATTTGAGTTTTAGGAATCTGTGATGAAGTAGACTCTTAAAGATGGTTCTTTAATGGTTAATAGTTCTATCTATTGTTGAAAGACTAACATCGTAACACTAGCAGAACTCTTTTTGGTGCAACATCTTCAAAAGCATTCTGTGCAGTACCATTTACAACACCACATTCAGTCTGAAGAACCTCTTCACTATGCAAAGAAACATTAAAACAACATTTAAGTGTTCATAGGTCTACACATAAACATTGTCTTTGTTTGAAGAACCCTTAAAGCACCTACGCACGGCATGCACAACTTTTATGAACTCTGACCACCTTGTCTCGCTGTAATGAGGAGCGATACATGTGGTTTGAGAAGTGCTTTATAGCAGTAGTTCTCACACTGGTCCCCCACCGACCCACCTTTTTGCTCTATTTGCCGCTCCCCTGCATGTTGTAGTAGAAATGAGGACTTTCTGGGGGGGGTCCCTGAGGACTGGTTTGAGAACCTCTGCTTTATGAAGCAAGGCAAGGATGGGCAGTATGACAAAGATATAATACCACAGTACTTAAAGACCTGTTTACAGTACATATTACCGTGTCCTGATAAAGTAGAACAACAGGCAGTCACAGCTACAGGCATGCATATCCTTTTAAGGTAAAATAGTATGTCAGGGTAGACCTTCAGAACTCGTTCAAAGATAATTTCATCTTGGTTTATGTTTTAATGCTGTGCCGTTGTAATAATGTTGAACTAATCAACAAACATTTCAGTGTAACATGGGTATTATCAGTACGCCTGAAACACTAATCAATTGTGTGCATTAGACTTAACACCAGTTATAGAACAAGCAGCATTCAGTAAAATGAATGAATATCGCCGCTGTCCAATGAAAAACATTTTTGTCAATTTTGAGTTTTCTACATCATTTGAACACTCCAATGGTTGTTTACAGTGTGTGAAAATTTCATGATGAATGGGCCAATAGAAGTGCTCCAAAGTAGCTAGTTCCATTGACTTACATTGAAAGTAAAGTATGTTTTGGTCTCTCCTATAAAGTTGTAATTTTGGAAATACTTGTTTTTCATTGGACAGCGACGATATGTTATACCTCATTTAAGCATATGACCAAGAACAAAGTGCAACAATTATTGATTATTTCACATAGATTCATGTAGTGTACTGCACTTACAGCCAAGCTAAACCAGAATTATTATTCTCATCTTGTTAAAGAAGCATGCAGTTGGCCAGTGTTGGTCATAATACCAGATTACCAATGTTTTCAAATTATTATAAAAAAAAAAAAAAACAAAAAAAACCGAACACAACATAAATTGTTCCAACATTGACAACATCATCATAATTCAGTGGGAATGAATATCGAAAGACTCCACCAAAAGTGTGCCAGGGTTGCCCTAGTGGCCTAGTGGTGTACGTTCTGCCTGCTGCCCAAAAAAACCTTTCCCACAGACTAAATAAGTCTCTCTTACTGAAGAAATGTTTTCTCTAATAATATTTCAGCCTTTATTTCTTAATTGAATCGTATTATATTTCCCCCAGTGTCTGGGTGTTTCAGGGAGAATGTATAATGTCATAACAGAGCTGTTTAATAATTATATGTCTCATGTTTTATGTGGTTATTAAAGCATAGAGCATGGTGCTTGGCTTTTGTTATGACTACGGAATTGAGATGTGTCTCCAGCGGATAGCATGCAATTTGAAACAAAGTCGCTTATATTTGCAGCAGTTTCAAAACATGATGATAAACTTTTGCTGAACATGCTTTGGTGTGTGTTCTGTTTAAGTGTTGGAAGGCCTCTTTCCCAATCTTCTAATCTTACTGTGATTAGTTTAAACATTGTACAGAACACTTACTGTCATGATGCAGTGTCTGGCACTAAGCAGTTCAGTAGAAAATGCTCTTTCTTATTAAAATTTGTTTCTGTCTATTTAAGGTAATAAATAATTTAAATTTTGTGCTCTCTCTTTTGTCCAGGCGCCCAGGAAAGTCGCGGAGCCGTAGTCCATACACTTCCACGCGTCACTCACGCTCCCGTAGCCGTCACCGCCACTCGCGTTCACGCAGCCGGCCCTCCAGCCTCTCCCCCAGCACACTCACCTTCAAGAGCAGCTTGGCCGCTGAGCTCAGCAAGCAGAAGAAAGCCAAGGCTGCGGAGGCCGCTCGGGTCAAGAGCTCCAGCAATGCCTCCACGCCCACCAAAGGCTCCTCTTCTTCCTCTAGTGCCCCCCAGCCCAGCCCCATCACCAATCATGCAGTTAAGAAGACACGACCCCCTTCCCCACCACCGGTGACTGAGAGAGGCCCTAGAACCCCTGTGTCCAGCCAGCCTCAGTCCCCTGTCGAACGACTAACCAAGAGCAGCTCAGAGACCCCGCTGCCCGGTAAGGAGGGCAGGGGTAAAGAGGAAAAGAAGAAAGGCCAGTCCTCTCAGGGGAAGGAGAAGGATAGAGGGAACGCTCCAGCATCCTCACTGGCATCCTTGCCTCTGCCCCCCGGTCTCCTAGAGCACATCGATGGAGCTGATAGGTCTGTAACATAGTATGTGCACACATTCTCTCAGTATACATCACATGATGCTGACTGGACAGTCTTGTGGGGCCGTACATGATCTCACAATGAGAAGTTTTTATATAGTGTAGGGAGAAATGTGACCTCAATCAGGTGGGGATAAAATGTGAACCACTGATTTGCCTTGCGAAGGCAGAGCCCAAAATGGGAGGTGATTGTGCACATGGTCAGCGTTGTCCAGACAACAAGCCTGTAGTTAATCCATGGATATTAATGTTATTGAAAGTCTACAGTAATGTTTTTGCTTTTTAAAAAAGTGCTGTACAATGGCAGCAAAAGAGCACAGACTAGAGAAATGAGTGAGGTAGAGATGACTTTGTAAGCGTTTGTCCTGCTTCAGAAGTTTATGATGTCCTAATGAGATCACGTCTGGCCCTGTGAGACTATTAAACAAGTAAAATTACCAAAATTTATCTGAAGTGCAATGTTTAAAAACTAGGTGTCTAAAAAGAGTTCACCAAATTAAAGGAGCTGGCACAGTAAGCCTTGCAGTTAGTGAACAAGTGCTTTTTGATCATATCTTTATATTCTGAAGACTTTAGAAATGGTTTAGAGTAACTTTAGACGTTTATGTGAGTGTGTTTGGGTCAAAAATTATCTTATCTTATCTCCTTTTCCTGCATCAATTAGAGAACACAGTACTTTAAACACCACTGCTAACAAATTTACAAGTCACATGTAACTATACTGTTTAAATTAAGTCACTTGATTTACTTTAAGAATTACTCAACTTTATACCCAATATTATTATTATTATTTTGACTGTTATTGGTATTAATAGCAGTACTAGTAGTTATAGAAGCTCTTTTTTTCCATGTTTTAATTTGTTATGTCATGATAATGGCATACAGATCTTGAGTTCTCAAGAAAACTAAAACTTATCACAGAAAAAACTGTTTTCACTCCAAGGACTGCCATAAGTAATCGTAGCGGCAGCAGTTATAAAATGTTCCAACATCCACAACATCATCAAATTCAGTGGGAATGGATATCGAAAGACTCCACCAAAAGTGTGCCAGGGTTGCCCTAGTGGTGTGCATTCTGCCTGCTGCTTAAAAAACCTTTCCCACAGACTAAATAACTAGTACTAATACTAACAAAATTCTACAATAACTAATAAAAATAGTTATTGTAGTAATTATTGTAGTAGTTGTTTGAAAAAATGTGTACTGATTTGGAAGTGGCCTGGAAAATCAGCACTAAATACACTTTAGCCACCCATTGGCCGTCCAACAACACCAGGCGTTCTAAGTCGTGTTTGTTTGATATGATTTGATGCTGATTTAACAGTTGCTAAAGCTATCTGAGAACAGGAAAACAACCATAAATAAATTGTAAAGGAATGTCATATTGGGCTGACATCCAGTCAGGGGCTGATTGATACGCAGTTACTGTTGGGGGTGGTTGTTCTTTTTGTTTATAGGTGTTCTGTATTGATTGAGAAAAATATTTTTATGGTAAAAACAGTTGATCTCTGTTTGAGAGACATTTTTATATTGCTTATCAAGCTTAATAAATTGTATACCCATAGTTATACAATACTTATGTCCACAACAAACTAAACACCAGCATTGCCAAACACTGTTTGCAGAGGTTTCTGCAGTAAGTAAAATTATACAGTACAGATTGTAGAGTCTAAAACGTAGAAGCAGAGCTCATATCTGTGAATCAGTCTTCATGGTATCTCATTTAAGAAGCTTCCATTGCTCTAATTTAGAAGGATGTGTGTACCTGCCTCTAACTAATTGACCGTTGCAGTGACTAATTCATTGGGCCGCGATGGCAGCTTGAGAAATGATTGAGCTGTGCACCTTTTATTTCTCTGTGAGGAGCTAACCCAGTCAGATTGTTTGTTATTGAACTGCCTTTTTTACTGTGTTTGTCTGTTTGTAGCTTGAAGGATTCCTTATCAACGCACTCAGGGAAGAAGAAGCCAGAAAAGAAAACCCGCCACCTGCTCACTGACCTTCCTCTCCCTCCTGAACTTCCGGCCAGCACACTTGGGTCACCTCATAGTCCGCCAGAGGAGAAGAAGTCCTCCACTTTACGCAGGAGACCGAAGTACGTTACCACAGTGTTCAAAGATAAATGCACACTTACCTGCCATGTGTATGTGGGTAGTAAAAAGCCCACATTTTTGTCTGGCATGTTTTTGAGGCGTGTGTGGTTACGTACTTCGCTACTATGTCTTGCATATCTTTTTGACAAGTCAAGTCTGTTTTAAGTGCTAATTATGTGATCTTAGTAATTTCCCTGTTTTTCTGTTTTGGCAGAATATGTGGGCCACGCTTTGGAGAAATTAAAGAGACAGAGATAGACTGGGGCAAGAGATGTGTTGACAAGTTTGAAATCATTGGGATCACTGGGGAAGGTACCTATGGACAAGTGTACAAAGCCAAGGATAAGGACACTGGTAAGTTTCCAAAAAAGCTGTGTACTAGGGCTGCACCTAACAATTACTTTCTTAATAGATTAATCTAACAATTCTTTTTTTCAATTAATCTAACGACTAATTTTTGGATTACTGTAATGTGAGAGTGTGTTATATATATATATATATCACAAACACACACCTGGGCTGTGGGGAGGGCTCAGAAGTACGAGGAAAAAGCATGGCCATTCCAGACCTAATGTATTAAAGGGTATCTTAAACGCTAGTGGTCTATAAATGGTTAAAGACTAAAAGTCTAGGCTCTGACTGGACCTTTAGAGGCACAAATAACACGTAGCCTACACGCCTTATACACAAGAAACCGGACAGTTTGTGGACTATATATTTTGGCAGAGAAACGTTTAAGAAGCAGCTGTGTGTGTTTTAAAGCTCCCGCGGTATCGAGAACAGTCTTAGGTTCTACACTGGATGATTAAGAAACGGTTAGCAATGCGACTTTTCAATTGACTACTACTCAAAGAAACATGTTACACGTGTTAATAATCTTAAAATAATCTGATATGATAAGAAATCAAGTAAACAGGCACTGTCCTGCTGCTGTGCTGATGAAGCTCTACGGGATGTTTGAGCTTCGAGTGCTCGTGTATAGAAGTTGTACTGTTGTGATCATCTCCACTGTGCAGAGCTGACAGAGCACCACACTGTTGTGTTTCTGTGTGAAACACTCCCACAACTTTAGATACATGCGAACGATTGTTTGTAGCTGCAGCTTGTGCTCTGGATAAATCCATGGTTTCTGTAGGTGCGGCCATCTTTGTGCCGCATCAATGCACGTTATGCTAAACGACATTGTTGACTCTGATTTGGTGTCGACTTTTTCCTAAAATTCCTAAAATTCTCCTCTCTCTTGTTTTAGCCGAAATGGTGGCCCTGAAGAAAGTCAGATTAGACAACGAAAAAGAAGGCTTCCCCATCACCGCTATCAGGGAGATCAAGATCCTGCGGCAGCTCAACCACAAGAGCATTATTAATATGAAGGAGATTGTCACGGACAAAGAGGATGCCTTAGACTTCAAGAATGACAAAGGTAAGTGTTGAGAACTATAGTTGAGCAGTTCACCCAGTTACCAGGAGGCATTTCCATGACATAAGTAGATAATTAATTTAGCATTTGTGGTACAGTGTGGTTTGCAGGTTCTCCCTTTACTATTACTATTTACCTTTACTATAACATCTACACCAGGAAGGTGTCTGTCTGAGCGTTACATACTAAGCACAGCCATTACATTTGCTCACAGCCACTCATGTCATGTTAAGGGGGGTGGTCTCTTTTGGAAGAAGAGCTTTGGAAGGCTTAGATTCCCTGTCGAAGGTAGTCAGCAGAAAGTGTCTGTTGGGTCATGTATCTAAATTGAGCACCCTTCCGTAAATGTGTTTCGTTTTCTTCAACCATAAGTGAAGAAAGGCTCGGCTCAGTGTGTCACAGAAGGAGCTGAAGTGTGTAGTGCTGTTCGCATGTCAGAAAACAATCTGTAAAATCTCCAGCAGTTCTTTGCAGCTGGCTGGTGCTTGACTGGTAGTTTTAAGGAATATTGTAATCCATATGTTTTGTATCCTGTTTGGCAGGGGCTTTTTACTTGGTATTTGAGTACATGGACCATGACCTGATGGGGCTTTTGGAGTCTGGCCTGGTCCATTTCAATGAGAGTCACATCAAATCCTTCATGAGGCAGTTGCTGGAGGGCCTGGACTACTGCCACAAGAAGAACTTCCTACACAGAGACATAAAGTGCTCCAACATTCTTCTCAATAACAAGTCAGTGTGCTTCAAATACTCTCAATGTTAATGAGAGATTAACTGGAACATAGTGCTTTCAACAGAGCATATTTTTGTAAATGAAGCATGGGCTTGTGTGCCTTGGCTGCTCTTGCTCTGGGATGTGCAGAACTGCTGCATAAAAATTAGAAGTTCATCACTTAAAAGGTTCTGAATACAATATTTTATTTTCATTAGGGGCCAGATTAAGCTTGCAGATTTTGGTTTGGCTAGACTCTACAACTCGGAGGAGAGGTGAGCACTATAATGTGTTACCAACAAGTCAAGACCCTGTATTTAATGGTTTTTGAGAACCTCATGTTGGTTAATTAACTGCTCTAATCGCGAAACATGTGGTTCTGACTGTGTCCTCTAGCCGACCGTACACCAATAAGGTGATCACTCTGTGGTACCGTCCGCCGGAGCTACTGCTTGGAGAAGAACGGTACACGCCTGCCATTGATGTGTGGAGCTGTGGGTAAGATGCTGACCCTGACCCTGACTTTTAAATGGAGTTTATATCTTATCTGGTAAAGGTTGACTGTCCTCTTACACTGTTTTTATGTGTTTTAGATGCATTCTTGGTGAACTCTTCACCAAGAAACCCATTTTTCAGGCCAACCAGGAGCTGGCACAGTTGGAATTGATTAGGTAAACTAGTAATTACCATCCATTTATATGCCCTTTTTTATGTATTCTCATAATAAATAAAAAAAAAAAATAAATAAACAGAATAGCAGTTTCAGATGTATTTATCCAGTAGTGGGCTGCGGCCTGGTAGACTGACACCTCCTATAATCTCAATTTCCTTCAGTCGTATCTGCGGCAGCCCTTGTCCTGCTGTGTGGCCAGATGTGATCAAACTGCCATACTTCAACACCATGAAGCCAAAGAAACAGTACAGGCGCAGGCTACGTGAAGAGTTTGCTTTGTGAGTAACCAGCAGTACATTGTTAAAGCAGATAATCAGTTAAAAAAAGCCCACCGGTTTGGTGGGTGTGAATCATGCTATTACTGCGTATAGACTGCTAATTGAATTAAATTGGCTACGAAGAACTTCTGCCTAGATAAGCATGCAAAGGCTTGCTTTGGATGGAAAAAGTTTTTTTTTCTTCCACTTTTAAGAGTGTTTCATTCCTCCTCTGTTTAGTATTCCTCCAACAGCGCTGGACCTGTTTGACCACATGCTGGCTCTAGACCCCAGCAAACGCTGTACAGCAGAACAGGCTCTCAACAGCGACTTCCTGAAAGATGTGGACCCAGCCAAGATGCCCCCACCAGAGTACGAGTGCCATCTCATTTGCTCTCTCTGAAGACCTCGTGTTTTACATATTCTCTCGGCCTCTTTTGCTCTTTTCTCTGTTTCTCATATACATGCTTTCTTTTCCCCAGCCTCCCTCTTTGGCAGGATTGTCATGAGTTATGGAGTAAGAAGCGTCGGAGGCAGAAGCAGATGCCAGAGGAACTGGCTGCTCCAAAAGCTCCGCGAAAAGAGCTGGGACTGGATGACAGCCGCAGCAACACGCCTCAGGGCTTCCCTGCTGCAGCAGGACACAAAGGTCCCAGTGCTGCTGCTGCCGCTGCCATTCTGGGTAAGCACGATGACCCTTCTTCCTTCTTCCAGCTCTGTGATAAACAGCAGTAGACTCAATTCATAATCTCTGTAATTGTCTCATATAAATGTATTGTAATTCCTGAGGAGTGCTGTAAGTAGGGGTCTTGTTTGGTATCCACTTGTGTCCTCAGGACTGTGTACACAGTCTTGAAATCTGTTGCAGCCATTTATTGTTTGGAATATTTTAAGAGTATGCCTTAAGAGTCTTGCTGTTTGTCTTAGACCCAAAAGGTCCGAACTCACAACTGACACAGGAGCAGTTGGCTGTGCTTCTGAACCTGCTCCAGTCCAAGAGTGCCCCAATTGGCTCTGCACAGCTGTCCCAGGCCATGGGCTTCAAGATGAACCCAGAAATGCTGCAGCAGCTCACCAAGGCCCTTCTTCCCGGACCTGTAGAACCTGACAGGCCCCCAGAACCTCCTGTACCTCCCCTCTCCCAGTCTAAGGCCTCTAAACCACCCCAGCCTCCTCTGTCGGTGGGTGGTGCGCCTCGAACCCCACCCATACCCAAGCCTCCATCTCCGCCGACTCCTCAACAGCAGGGCAAGCCTGATGGAGAGGCCTCAGCTACAGTCACTCAAACCGCTGTCACTATGCTGCTGGCCCAGCTCCTCAAGGTTCAGCAGAACGCAGAAGTCCTTGGGCCTGAAGGGTCAGATGGAACAGTGGTTGGGGGCTGTGCTGCCCCCCCACTCCCAACAGAGATTAAACAGCCAAGCCCTGTCTCGCCAGGTAAACAGACCTCCTCGAAGGAGCTTTACTTTTTGCCAAGGTGTACGTTTCTTCCTTTGTGATGAAGTAATAGTTTACAAAATACATTGTTTTGTGAGTTTACAAAATAAACCTTGTCTTTCTTCCAGTCACAGATGGGAACGGATCATCGTCCAGAGCCGTGGAGCCGCTGTCCATCTTGCCTCCTGACCAGAGGCCCCCAGAGCCTCCTGAACCGCCGCCATGCGCAGATCTGGACTACCGGCAAGCCCCTGATACCAAGCAAAGTATCTCCTCCTCCACAGGAGCAGGAGATGTGCCGCGACCACCTGAGCCTGATTATCCTCCTCCACCGAGAGGTGCCGAGGGACCCGGATATGGAGCCGACTACGCTCGGCCACCTCCTCCACCCTTTCCCCCTACAGGCTTTGGAGACAGCTACCTCAGCCATATGATGGGAGCAGGAATGCCTTCCCATGCCCTGAGGGAGGCTTTTAGCGGCAGTGCGACTGTGCCTGCCTCGGCCTCCGTCGCCTCGGAGCCCTTTGCTCATGGACGACCGGCAGGTGCCGGTAGTACTGGTGGGGGATCTGGGGGAGGAAGTGGCAGTATGGTTTTTAGTGGAGACAAGGACCATCGCTTTGAGTACAATCACAGCCCTATACCTGTGGAGGGCACCTCCCATCCCACCAGCATACATCTATACAACCCTGCTATTGGCCAAAAGGATGGAGGACCGCCGCCCCCTTCCATACCTCCGCCCCCTCCAGGCCAAGCCTGGAGCTCGCCCTCCCAGCCTGGGGCCCCGCCCCTCCCACTTGGGTATGTCCCCCATTTGAACACTGCAGCACTAAGGGGCAGGGGACTCCCTTACTGACAGGTTTTCTAAGCCCAGGAGGAAGAACACAGTAACAGACTCACGCCTCAGAAAAGGAAGACTCTAAAAGACAGAAGCAGTTGCTGCCTCTCAAGCCAGCACTGAGTGCACTACAGAGGCTTACTTAATTTGTAATAATTCTAGCGATGGACGCACAGGGAGGGGGGGACTCCAGTGGAGGAAAATGGCTTGAGTTACAACTGGAGGGAAGAGTTGACAGGAAAGGGTTTTTTTCCTCTCAGACTTTTTTTTTTTTTTTTTTTAATTCTTTACCCCCCTCTCTTTGATTTGGTAATCTATCCTACTGCTGTCTTTTAAATTAAATTTTACCTTTTTTGAGTGTGCATTTACCCTCCACGGTAAGTGTTTTTATTCTCTGTACCTTAGTGTCTCCTTTAATTACATAAGGACAGACTAGTATTACAACGTTTTGCACTACTGAGTTAAGTAGGCAGAAGCAAAAAGGTATGAAATGAATGATGTGCTGTATCTGCACAAGATGGAATGACCAGTAATGTAGATTTTGTTTTCCTCTTATTTTTTTCTTCTCTTTTCCAAAAATGACTCTTTGGTGGGCTCAGTCAGTTTTTCACTGGAGGGGCTTTTAAAAAAGTACTCCAGAAAGATTGGCAGCACTTGAGTGACTAGCCTCCTTCAAATTGGTGTCTACTGAACAACTGAATGGAACAAAGCTGTATTTTCTCACCAGTTCCACCAGCCGTTGTCTATAGCCATTGTAAAACGAGACTAAAACAAAGTCATTTAATCCAGTTTCAGAAAAGGAGAGGAACTGCAGTTTTTTTTTTTACTAAGATGTTTTTTTTTCCCTTTTGGCAAATGTTTATTAAAGAAATGCCAACAATGTATATCTCAGTGTGCTTGTGTATACCACCCCAAGATTTGCCTCTCAACAGCTTATTCCTACTGCAAGGTCCTTCATATCATCCTGTAGTTTCTCTACACTGTGCATTCATCCAGCCCTTCTTGATGTCTATGATGGTCCACTGGCCTAGATTCCCCCAATAGGTAGATAATGAGCTAATGACTTCCACTTAAGTTTTCCACTTAACGTCACAGAGGTACTCGTTAGGTCTTTCCATTCCTGGAGTGCTCTTGCACTGCACACAGGGAGATGTGACTGTTGTGACATCCCACTTGGATGGCCCTCAACTCTCTGCTCAAGCTGTCTGGCTAACGGAGAAATACTCCCCCACTTCAGTTTGTTCAGCTCTTTCTGTCACATGTGACAAGTCAGGAAGACCTGATACCCACTCTGTTAAAAGAAACATGAAATGTGAGGAGGAGCAGGCTTTAGGAATAAGATATGTTAGACTTGATTTTAGCCATTAGATTTCACCTGTACAAATCTTTCAGGCTTTATAAAGATTCATGGTTACAACACATCTCTGTTTTCCTGCCTTGTTGTGGGCAGCTTGCTTTACCGTGCTAATGTAATATACACTCATGCTACGATTAAGCCACAAGTCTTATGGTGAGACCTCTCTGGGTGTTGGTGCTGGTGCTGATTGAACCTCCTAACTTTAATTGCCACTTATACCAAACGAATACTCCGAAAGACATTTAATGTTAAATGACAAACTATATACTTACGTTTTGTGTGTGTTAGTGGCTTCTCGTGTTTATTATTATGAATTGAATGAAGATATGATGAGATTTTAGGTCACTTTTATGTAGAAAATCACAAAATGATGAACAGTTGAGCAGCAGTGTGTGCAGTTTTTCAAATTCCTATGTCTTATTTCAAGACTTAAAATTTTCTCTACTGTTGATGATCAGATACATTATACTCACTATCTGGAACTGTCTTCAAAAACCTTACAAGCTTTATACAGAAATCGTCACAAATGCCTTTTCTGTGTTCAGATCCTGAGAACATCTGAGAATGCATGGAAAGTCTGCAGGGTTCCTTAGGTTCTTTGTCAACTTGCTAGTGCCTGATTGTCACTGGTGGTTGGGTCCATGCGTTGGAGCTTTTCAAGCATTTCAGATTCTAAACCATGTTGTACTTTTATAATTGCTACTATAAATCTATCCATATTAGAGATAGCAACGTAAACAATGGTTGTGATTGCTACAACAGTTGCCTTGATGAGCTTGAGATACCTTTATACAGCTTTTGTTGTCACTTTAATCTTTATAATATTCTGGATTTGCAGCGGTTCAAGAAAGGAAAGGCTTTAAACACACCTTTATTACAAAATAGCCTATATGGTTCTGACCCTGTCTGTAAAAGCCAATAACAGGTGATCACAAGCACCTTTGAGGTCTAAGAAGGTGCTGCAGAATTTTTTTGTGATGTTCTTGGTTATTTTAGTCAGTGCCTGAAGGAAAAACAATGGGTTGTTGTTTTATGATTATCGTTATAAAGTTGGCCATCCGCTGGGGTTGGGATTGATTCTCAATTGTTTTGGAGAGCTTCTAACTTCTGCACAGATTTCCAAATGATCCCACCCAGTGGATCACCTACGTGAGGGGATGGGAAATACATCATCCCCTGATCAGCACAATGGACCTTGATTTTCAGCCTTCAGCACCTCAGAGGGAGGTTGGGATTTGTCTGTGTGAGGCACCAGGTGAAAAGGTAATGAAAATATTGTTCTTGATGTAGTTATTTAAATCATGAACTAGTGACGTTTCTTAGTTAACAATTAGACGTCAGGCTAAACTGTTTACACAAGCAACTAATCGAACGCTGGTGCACATATACATATTTATGTTATAAAAAGGTAAAAATGTGTATTTAAACAAGGTGCAAACGTGAGGTACTGCAGCTTGCGACGAATTTAAAGGTGAGTTAATGTTTTTTATGTCTGGTTTTGCTCTACACTGCATAATTCACTTCTCCTTCTGGTTCTTACACACCTCTGAATCAACTTGTTAATAGATTTCCAAGCACAAATCCGTTGAACCTAAATGTATTCTGTCTTAAGAGCTGAAGAACATGGCCAGAACTGTTTTTTTAGCGACGGATTGCTGACCAGACTAGAGGCCTTGGACCCTGGGTGGCTCTAACACTGTTGATTTAAAGTGTAGATGAATAGACGGCTCTTGTAGCAGTGACTTAACAGAATACGTTACGTCTTACTTTAAATTGCTGGTAAATGTTCTGTATTTGTTGGCATGTTTAAGGATATTCTGTTGGTTTAGCAGGTGAAGGAGCCTAGCAAGACCCTGTGCTCACTGGAGGAAGGCCTGGTCAGGAGCTGACCTACCATCACATAAGGTACATATTTAAACCTGCCAAAACAAGGTTCTTTAAAGCAATGTCTTAGGATAGGCACTTTTGATGAGTGGTACTTTTACATTGGGCTGTACAAGTGTGTGAAGAGCTTAATGTAAAGGTTCTATACTGATTACACTTCCATACCTTCAACATGTGGTCCAGGGACACCATTGGTTTCCCTCTTGGAGTACCAACTGCCCTGCACATTATAAGGTTTTTTGATAGGCTTAGTAGGAAATCTCTTCTTTCTTGCGCCTTGAAATCCTAGTTAAGGACGAGCCAATCAGTGTATCATATACGGTGGTGCAGGTTGGAGAGGCATAGTGGCACTTAGGCAAAGAATGGAAGCAGCAAAACGGCACCAAAACATCTGTTCTCTGTCCTTATTGGACGGGGTGTTTATTTCAGTGGGGGTGCTGTGCTTGGAATCTGGTTGGAATCCTCAGTGCTCAGGAATGTCACATTGCTATCCAGCCTAGGATTAAAATGTTTTACGCCTACAGCTTGCCAATATTTATTAACCTTTAGTATTGAGGCTAGTCCTGTCAGGTTCAGTACAGTGTTTTTTTTCCTCTCTCTGGGAAACACTGTTAATGTGTTTTCCAGCGAGGGCTCTATGAAGAAGCTTGAGCAGCAGTTTTTGCATTTTCTACTTGGCTTTGAGTCGTGGACCTGACGATCCCTGCATCAGTCAAATGGTCCTCCTGAGTTTTATATCATCCAGTTAAACCTGATTTCTGATACTGAGCTGTTGACTTGGCTCTCTCGTGCAGGGAAAAACTGAGTATAATGTATCTGATCATCATCAGCAGTCGAGAAATATCAAATAGTCTTGAAATAAGATATAGGAATTCAAATAACTGCACACACTGCTACTCAACTCATCATTTTGTGATTTTCTACATAAAAGTGACCTAAAATCTCATCATATCGTCATTGAATTCATTGTAATAGACACAGTGAAGCCACTAACACACACAAAACATAAGTATATAGTTTGTCATCTAACATTAAATGTATTTGTTGGTAAAAGTATGTAAACCTTTTGAAGCATTAGTTTGGTATAGGTGGCAATTAAGGTGAAGAGGTTGAATCAAGTGTGTGAGTGACTGACCTTACTCTGTTTTAATGACATTAGTGTCTGGTCTTCATCTCACACATTTATTAGTGCATGCTGTGTCTCAGGCAAATGAGATTTCCGAGGGCCTCCAAATTATTTGCCAATGCTCTGGAAGACTGGAAGAGGTTCTAATAGTATTTTTGAAGAGTCTGGACTTGACTGATTCTCTATCAGGCATATAGTATATAAATGAAGGAACTTCAGCACCTTCGTTACCTTTTTCTGGAATGGTCATCCAACGGAAATGACTCTGCAGGCCTCCCTTAAATTGACTAATGTCCGTGTTTGAGTCCACAATCAGGCAAACTCTGAACAACTAAGGCATAGAACAAGCTATTACTCTTCATTTCTGCCTGTTGAAATTTTCCACCTGGATAACCTAAAGACCACTGTAATGTAATGTAAACAGATATGTTGAAAATGATATGAGAAATGTTAATTTTAGCAAAACCAAGCATAGCATTTCAGCGTAAGAACCTTATCCTAAATTTGAAACATGGTGGTGGAAGTATCAGAGTTTGGGGCTGTTTAGCTGTAGCCGTACCAGGACAGCTCACCATCATTTAATGGAGTTACAAAATCTGTATTATGTGAATAAATTCTACAGGAGAATGTTAGGACAACAACCCTAAAGAAAACACCTAGTCTGCAAAGAATAGTTAACACAGAAGAAATGTTTAGTTTTGGGATGGCTGAGACCTTAAAGGTACCCGACCAGGCACCCACCGGGTTGCCGTGGGGTTTAGAGGTCTGTGTGGCGGCTCTCGCACTGTTTGAGCAATTAACATGGCAGTTGTTTAATAGCTCTCAAAGGATGCGTGGTTCGGCATCATCACCATCTCCTTTGTAAAAGATCTCTGAAGTTCAGTCATTAGTTCTGAAAATTGCACCTCTAACCAAAAGAGGGAGCTAGTGAGTCAGAACACAGAATAGCTTCACTCAGGCTTCACTGTGTAGAGATAATTCAAAGTCTCACTTTATTTGGAGTCTTATGGTCAGAATTATGGATCAGATATATATATATATATATATATATATATATATATATATACACACACACAATTAAAGGTTTTAATATTTTTTTTCCCCAGTGTTTTTTTTTTTTATAATCACTTGTTGAAATTAACTATATAGAAAAAAGGAGAATGTTACTTAAAGCAACTCTGATTTAGTGGTTTTCTACATTGTGCAGTTTTTGCCTGGTTGTTGTTGTTTATCTCTGTTGCTGTTTGATATCAGATTTAAGGAGATACAGTGTAATGATGTGCTGCTTGTATGAGTTATTGTTTTGCCTGCTGCACATGACTGTAAATAAGTGAGTTACACAGCAGGTCAATAAGGGGCTTATTATCTGAGAATCATCATCTCTTCACAGTTTATCCAACTTTAGCTTTCTAAACAACACACACTGGGCACTCTTTAACATAGAGCTGTCAGGGCCCTGATGATTCTGAAATGGTGGAAAAGCCAAAACCATAGATAAAGAGAACAGCAGTGTCAAGGTGATGGTCATCAACTTTTGAAACGAGGAGTGTGTAAGAAAATGGTGTAATTGATAAAATGAGAAAATGACAAAAAAAAAGAACAAACAAAAATGTGTGTGTGTGTGTGTATATACTATGCACAAACACACACACTCTCTTTAATGAGGACTGGCTTCATTACCAAAGCATAGTATTGGCGTATTGGCAGGCTGCAGGCAAATTCTGGATACTTCAGAACATATTCACTCAGTCAAGTTTTTTATTACTGTGATATTTACAGCACCCACAGATTGCAGAATACACAACATTGTATCCGAACCCTGCTTGTATGCAGTTTTATTGATATGTGCATCTACTTTTTTGTTGTAAAAACAAACCAATATGAAAGGTAGTTGTTATTTGTATTTTTTAAAGAAAAACTATCAGCAGTATCAGCAGATAGTCAATGCTTGAATATTGGAAATGACATGTAATACTAAAACCACCTCTGTATATCGATACTCATCTATTTTATCAGCTCTATTTACCGTATAGGAGCACTTTGTAGTTCTACAATTACAGACTGTAGTCCAGCATATGTCTGTATACTTTGTTAGCCCCCTTTTTACCCTGTTTTTTAATTGTCAGGACCACCACAAAGTAGGTCTTATTTGGGTGGTGGATCATTCTCAGCACTGCAGTGACACTGACATGGTGGTGTGTGAACAAGTGCTGCTGGAGTTTTTAAAGCACTCACCGTCCACTCTGCTAGACCTCAGTCGGCAGTAGCTCATATGTTGCTGTGCAGTTTGAAAAGAAAAAAAAGAAAAAAAAAAAAAAAAAAAAACCCTCCAGCAGCACTGCTGTGTCTGATCCACTCACACCAGCACCACATCACGGTCACTGCAGTGCTAAGAATGATCCACTACCCAAGTAATACCTGCTCTAAGGTGGTCCTGTGGGTCCCAGACATTGTGATTTCCTCTTTAACCCGTTTCTGCAAAGTAAGCAGACAAACTGCTGTGATATGGTACATGGAGCTGGTAGATGACCAGTAGGTGGTTCTAATGTTCAGGCTGATCGGTCTTAATGTGAACAGCTGCCAAGACAAATTCCTCAAAAGTGATATGTTGGCCAAACGAGCCAAATTCTGGGTCTACTGGTTCTACATTTCTGTAGAACTCCTCAGTTTCACGACCATGTGATCTCTGTTCATGAGAACTGTAAGGGAATTTATGTGGTTTTGGGAAACTCTCATGTTCCGTCCATCCGTCTTACATCATGCCAAACGATTACACCGGCGGAAAGAAAGGAAGGCACCAGTGTTGTTTTTGAGATTTCGTTTTAATAAATAAATTTAAAACAGCATGGCAATAGTGAACATGTCGAAAAGGCACTTTAAAATAAAGGACTTGTCAAGCTAGCATTCCAGGCATGTCCGGGACTGTAACCCAGTATCCGCCAACCGTCAGCGTTTTCCAGCTGTCTCGCTGGATGCTGCTTGGTGAGAAATGAATAACAGCAATCGCTTCATTTTATACCATTAAATGCGTACGCTGTATAAATTTAAGCCATTGAACCTCAGAATGCTAAAAAGAGAAGTCAACTACACAACCATGTACCACAATATTATTTTCCAGAAGTCCAGATTATTTTATCACAAAGGTGACGCCAGTGGTTTCAAACCAATTTGCTGCACAGCTGAAGTCTATTTTATTAAATGTCTTATTAAATGCATATAATTTTTTTTTTTTTACTCCCCATCAAACTTTGCAAGACCTCAGAGCATTACATAATATATTTTACTTCAGAATATTTTCAGTTAAGGCCAATTTATCACAGTGTGAGAACAGGACCTTCCAGAGCTCGAGCTAAATGGCAAAATACCAGAAAAATAATAAAAATAAATGAAGTGTACAACATTTTTTTTTTTTTTTTTTTTTTTAGTGGGGTGTTCAATGTTGCCCCTCATTGACTGGACTAATGTAACAGTTTCATCATTTGACTGTTTAACTAATATGATTTTCAGACTTCAGTAAAGGTTATCATCATTATTATTATTATTATTATTATTATTAGTGGCCTTTCCAGCCACAGTATAAAGACATTCTGCAAGTTATTGTCTCACTGACTGAGTATCTGGAGCATAACTGCTTAAACAATGTAACATACAGAACAAAAGGAAACAAAACCACAAGACAAACGTGCCAAATGAATCAAACTCCCAGTAGAACTGGTATAGCTGCTGTAGACTGAGAGCAAGTTCTGAAAGAAGAAATGCTGGATAATGTTGTAGTATACCTGCAATACATGGAGCGCATGGATCTCCTTGTTTTATAATAAGAAGCTAAGAATAAGCAGCTCCCTGATTGTCAGCGGTGTCAACATTAATAAGATGTTCTATTCAGACCTTTACTGGCATGGTGCCCACCAGTGATATATTTCTACACCCAGTCTACTGGAGAATGATGACAAATCAGGATTTATACAGCTGTCTGTACAGAAACACAGAAGGACCAAAGCAGATAAACCATTAACTTCATCTTCATCAAATGTTCTCTCTGATACTTCACGTACTGCTTCTGCTGCCTCGCAACGTAAAGTGGAACGTTCTCGCGTCACTACGAAAGGCGTACATGTCTGTCGTGGGTAAAAGGAAGGATATAACAGCACTCAAAACATAACTGATTGCAAATAAAAAAGAAAGTCTATACAAACTGTACACGTTTTTGCGATGAGTTGATAGGAGGCACATGGGAGTCGTGTCCTAACGCAGTGCTACAATATAAAACGCACACGTCTACAAAATAAAAGTGAAAAGGTTTAAATGGAAGGACAAAAGGTTTCAAAGTCAAATTAGCAACACTGTTCTCTACGCAGCAGAGGCGTCCATTATTTGCCTTCGTATTTGGGATTGACCACAGTTGTAACAGCACTCTTGTAGATTGGGTTTTCTCCCTGCAAGGAAACGACAATGATATTAAAAAACGGACCAACGTTCATGGTTTAGTTGTGAGTTGTGTCAGTCAGCACAGGAAACATAGATGCATTAATTCCAGTAATCAATCAGGCAGGTAACATGACAAGGTATTAGTGCATGCTACAGTAGAGTCTATAGCTGATAAAACCACACACACACACAATTTTGCTAAACTCTGTCAATCAGCAAAATTCAGAGAGCAGCGTTCAGTTATTTAATGCCTGGAAAGTCATTTAACAGAAAACAATGAAGTGTCAATAACTAAGATATGAGGCATGTCATGATCCAGCTAATGACACATTCAGTGATGTTGAGGTCTGGGGTGGTCAGTCCATTGTTCTTCTTTGTTTGATTTGCAAATGTTTTCGCTCAATGAGGAGCACATCTTTTCAGACACATGGTGTTAAGCTGTCCTCTCACAGTGGACGGATGGACAAAATCTCCTGTGCATTGTTTTATATGTAAAGCAAGACGGGAGCTTTACTGTGGAGCTGTAAGTATTGTATACTCAAATTGTATACCAGTATCGGTTGTTACTTGTTGAAGTCTTTTTCTTTTTCTATTTGAATTCTGGCTTTCTTATGCTCGAGGATTGTGTTATATCTAATCTAATAATTCATCTAATAATTGGTGATTAATCCTCCATCTTTAGATGAAAGGAGGAGATCTGGGCGTTCATGGACACAGAGGTTTATGGCAAACTAAGATGTTGGTGTTGTTGTCCCACCACTTCACACAATCACACAGGTTTGTGTCTCAGGGTGCTCTCATGTCCATGTTGCCTTCTGGTTCTCTCCTTTTAGTTTAGGCTGTTATAGTTAGATCTGCCAGAGTGGCCAGCCACACTCTGAAATTCTGAATATTCATATTCTCTACAGTCTTACTCCCGAGCTGAACTAACTCCCTCTCTTTACTCTTCCTGAGGTAATGACTGTCCTCCTGTCTGTTGAACTCCGTCTGTTGGAGGACTGATCATCATTCCTTCTCGAGTCTGAGGGAGTTTTTGCTTGCCACTGTTGCCTCTGGCTTGCTCGGTGGGGGATATATGTTATAACTGTCTATTTTCAGTAAAACTGTAAAGCTGCTTTGAGACAACATTGTTGTAAATAGCGCTATACAAATAAACTTGAATTAAATTAAAGTAACATATTTGCCTTTGGTCTCTGACTTTTGCACACGACGGTATACAATATTTAAAGATAGCATTTAAAACAGAGATCAGGGATAAAGGGGAAAGTAAAAGTGAAGTAATGAACACTTGAAGATTTTGTTTCTTTCTGACTGAATACTTACCTCCAAGAGAAATACTATGAATGTATGTTACATAATACAATGGAAAAAATAGATAATAATATTTCAAAGATTGAACCACGCAGATCCTCACACAGGGCAAAGAAGACCATGCAGAGGAGAGAGGAAAGAAATACACACTTAAAGAGAAGCAGTTTTACGGCCATAGTTTGGATTCTGGAACTTATTAATAGGACTCTTGTAAATTGGATTCTCTTGCTAAGAAAGGAAGAAGAAAAAAACAGCACAGAAAGAAGCTGAAGGGAAGCTGAAAGAGGACAGGAGATGGAAACATGAAGCATAATACAAGGAAAGGACAATGATAATGAAGAAATGGGGATAAAATGAGAAAGAAGAAAAAGCTAATGTAAAAGATTAAAAAGCTACAGATTGCTTAGATTTCATCATTTGAGGAGAATTCTTCAAATTCCTGCAGAACTCAGTAGGTGTAGGTGAACTCAGATCTATCTACAGTGGTGGTGATGGGAACCAGGACTTCCAACATATATAATATATACAAATATAGCCATTTTATTTTTTTATGCAAAATGAACATTGGACCATTGTCTCTGTAGATATCCTGGCCATTTACTCATATTCATACTCATATTTACTCTTATACTCATATATTCAAGCATATGTGATGTGAGCAGAGCGTACACTGGTCAGAAACAAAGACGTCGGCCAATTCCTGCCAGACACACAGTCTGCAATTGTACCTTGTTTTTAAACAGACAGTCATAACCACTCCCCAGCATGGGAGACACGTCTGCTAACAAAATAAACACAAACAAAGTTGACATTTGGCACCAACGTCAGTACATAGCCTCTTTACTTAGACTGAATAGCACTGCCAGGTACAAACGATAAGATGGTGATGTTTCCAACTTAGCTTTGTGAACTTTGCTGTAGCGAGATCATCTTACCCATATACCCTACCAGTCAAACGTTTTAGAACTGTTCATAACTGTATGTCCCAGTATCAGTATAGATAGATACTTAAGAACGTTTGTTCGTTACAGAGAACAAACTTTTTTTACTGATGATTTCAGTGTGCATTTTCTATTTTTGTGGTAAAAAGAATAAAATCTAAATTTCTGCACAAGCCACACAAGTTTTTCAATATGATAAACAAACAAACAGTACATTGAAATATGCAGAAGCGTGTTCTTGTGTTAATTTTACTCACAGTCTGTAACATCCCCCTTTTTCCACTGCTAATGATAAAATAACTGTATGTAGGACTGTCACAATTACATGATTAAACTCAAAAATATAATTAATTAAATGCAACCTTCTCAATAAATCACCAATAATTAGTCGGCTGCAAGAAACACAACCTAATGGACACACATACTAATATACATATCCACCTCAAACGATTTTTTATTAGTAGTATTAATTAAGTCATTATCTTAATTATCTTTTTTTTTTTTTTAACAACAAAACATGTCCTTCGGTAGAATATAATCAATTTATATTGTTTGCCTTCTGTTTGAACTCAATCATTAAAATAATCAACAATGTCAACTATGAGTGTAATCAGTAGTGACAGTCAGAACTGTGTGTGAGGGTCTGTAATGGTTCCAATATGGTTATATATGGCTTAAAGCATGATGGAGCCCAGAGCACTCGGTCCAACATTCACCAGAAGCTGCGCAGAGCCTGTGAAGGAGTTTTTCATCAAAATAATCACAGACTCTGACAGACAGGGTGGGTCAACTGTAGCTGACATGAGGAGGTTAATGAAAGGACTTCTTTCAGCGTATAGGATCCTCATATGAGGCCGCATGACGTGCAGGGTAGTTAAGCTTTAGAAGGGGTCTGTACTTGAGTTTAAAACTCAAAGGTAACTGCTTATGAAAGTTAATCTGGAAAAGGCAGCATGGTATCCTGCCCTGGCTGATCTAAGAGCAATCTGAGCGTGAGGTTCTAGCTGTATGCTTTTAAACTGATTACACAGCCACTGCTTAGCTGTTCATGACTCAACAAGGGAGCAAACTTGTTTTTAACATGGGACTCTGCAGGCCCTGTTTCTGAACCACAGATGGCAGCACTGAGGCACGAGGCCTACCAGAGCAGCCTAAACAAGCCACACCTAGGAGAAAGCCTCAAATCTAAAATGTCTCTCCTCTGCTCTACAGCTGCTAGAATCCTCCGTTTAAACCCTAGAATCACTAACTTGAATAAAATGCCTGAGACTAGGATTTCAGAGAACCTGAATGATATCTGTAAAGGATAAAGTTTTGTGTTGGAGGAACAAAAGAGCTACTGTATACTGTAGTATGCTATTGGCTGTAGCAACAGTGCTCAGCTGCATCTCCACAAGAGTCAAATCCTTATTCTGGCTTTAACATGTTCTGGGAATTAAAGTCAAGCCTTAAAACACAAAGGAACACCAACTACATAGAGTTTTCTTACCGTGTCCCATTTGGCATTCATTTTCTCTTTCTCGAACTTAGCAAACTCGCGGCGGTCATGAATGATCATGAGCAGTTTCCAGATTAACAGAAGGGCCAGACCAATCAGCACGATTCCAGCGACCACTCCGGCCACAATGGGGATGATGTCAGGGCCAGCCGGGCATTCTGAGAAACACAAAGAGTAAGAAAAAAAAAATCTATTTATTATCTCGTGCACTTCTCTGTCTTTCTTACATGTTTGTAGCCTGCTGTCATTATTGGTGACTAATTTACAGACATATTGTCGCTGTCCAATGAAAATATCTCCAAAATAGTAGCTTTACTGGAGAGGATAAAACAGTTTTTAAATAGAAGTCAATGGAACCAGATTTTGAAGCATTTCTATTGGTTCATTCATTAAGAGATTTTTACAAAATGTCAATGGTAGCTGTCGTGTTCAAATGATGAGGAAAAATGAAAATACAGGAAAATGAGATGCATATTTTCATTGGACAGCGACGATATGCAGAAGTTTAAACACCTCCCGTCAAAGTGCAAGTTTTGTTGACATGAGTGAAGCATGGTCTTCAGGGAACTCACATTTCAGTGCACCGTTTCTTTTTTTGGGGCTGAGTTTTGATATATTGGGAAAAAAAAACTTAGGTGCCATAATCTTGCCTCTCAATTTCTCTTAAAAAAAAAAAAAAGACGGACCTAAACATTTAGTATATAATAAATATCCTGCTTGACTTCTAAACTGGGGCTTAAAATTTGGTTGTAAATACACGTATAGGAGTATTTTAGAGGCGCTATAAAGGAGGAGGACTGATCACTGGTAAGAAATGAATGGCAAGGATCGTAACACCCAACAGTCAAAGTTCCACCCTTTGAGAAAAAGAGCCAATTGGCTATCTGATTATGATGCGAGCAGGGAAAGTCCACCCTTATTGTAGAGATCTGTGCAAGTGCTGTTTCTAGAACAACCTGAAAAAAGTTTTTAGTGTGTTATCACCGCTACAAACTCTTTTCAGTTTCCTGACAGATTTGATCTGATTTTTAATGTGTTTTAATATGAGTTGACTTGCAGGCAATGCTGCAAAGATGCTCGCTGAGTAAACACAGGACTTTAATACAAATGCATTCAAATACGATGCAAAGTATCTTCAAGTTTGTGTGCTGAATAGAAAAGAAAGCTTCAGTGTCCATAAGGACATTAAAATAAAATGAACATGTTCTTCAAACTAAAAATATTTTAAAAATATATAATATATTATCAGTAGTATGAGAAGCGTTTCAGCAGTATATATAGTGTACAGCAGAATATATATTGTACAGCAGTATATATTGTGTACAGCAGTATATATTGTATACAACAGTATATATTGTGTACAGCAGTATATATATTGTACAGCAGTATATATATTGTACAGCAGTATATATAGTGTACAGCAGTATATATTGTATACAACAGTATATATAGTGTACAGCAGTATATATTGTATACAACAGTATATATTGTGTACAGCAGTATATATTGTGTACAGCAGTATATATAGTGTACAGCAGTATATATAGTGTACAGTAGTATATATAGTGTACAGCAGTATATATAGTGTACAGTAGTATATATATTGTACAGCAGTATATATAGTGTACAGCAGTATATATTGTATACAACAGTATATATTGTATACAACAGTATATATAGTGTACAGCAGTATATATAGTGTACAGCAGTATATATAGTGTACAGTAGTATATATAGTGTACAGCAGTATATATCGTGTACAGTAGTATATACAGTGTACAGTAGTATATATAGTGTACAGTAGTATATATAGTGTACAGTAGTATATATTGTGTACAGCAGTATATATCGTGTACAGTAGTATATATAGTGTACAGTAGTATATATAGTGTACAGTAGTATATATTGTGTACAGCAGTATATATCGTGTACAGTAGTATATATAGTGTACAGTAGTATATATCGTGTACAGCAGTATATATAGTGTACAGTAGTATATATTATCACTGTCCAATGAAAAACAAGCATCAGCAAAATGGCAACAAGTGAGGCCAACAAACAGTCTTTATTTTAACTGCAAGTCAATGGAACTAATTTATTCTGGAGCATTTCTATTGGTCCATTCATAATAAACTTTTCCCACAACGTAAATCGCAGCTAGCTACTGTGTTCAAACAGTGTAGAAAAGTAAAAAATCGAGAAATATGGAGATACATATTTTCCTTCGGACTGCAACAATATCGGTCCTTTTCTCCAGACTTACCTAAAGTCTCCACGACATGGACCTCTGTTTGGTTGTTGACTGCGTAGGTGTAGTAGAACCAGCAGTCATTGGCATCTCTCTCCTTGCAGTGCATGAGAGGGAAGGCCTGCACTGGCTGGGGCAGTTTGTCTCGGTCTTTCACCTTGATCAGAGTGAAGTAGTTACAGTCCTTCTCACAAGTGTCCTTCTTCTCTCCAGTCCCAAAGGCCCGGCACTGCACGCACGCCCTGTGGGAAGACGAGCTCTGAGGGTAACCTCATGACTGACATTTACTTGTACGGTGCACTGTGCTGCAGGAATGCTAAATCTACAGTCTAACTTCTGTCAGTTCCCAAAATGTTCTGCCCGGTCTTAGACAGGAATTTGATCGACTCCAGTCAAATGACATGCTCTGTAGATTTTCTGATTGAAAATGATTGAACACACCCTCTACAGAGAACTGCGCATTCTAATGCACAATAACAAGAACAGAGTTTTCCTCACCAATTTCATATTTTAAACATATCTTTGCTTATGATCTATATATGGATAAGACTAAAAGTCTACTTTCTGACTGGACTTTTAGAGGCACAAATAACACGTAGCCTACACGCCTCACTCACAAGAAATCAGACAGTTTGTGGACTATATATTGCGGTATCTAGAACAGTCTTAGGTTCTACACTAGATGATTAAGAAACGATTAGCAATGAGACTTTTCAAGTGATACTACTGAAAGAAACATGTTACACGTGTTAATAATCTTAAAATAATCTGCTAAGATAAGAAAAACAAGTAAACAGGTGCTGTCCTGCTGCTGTGTTGATAAAGCTCTACGGGATGTTTGCACTTTAAGTGTTTGTGTATAGCAGTTGTACTGTTGTGATCATCTCCACTGTGCAGAGCTGACAGAGCACCACACTGTTGTGTTTCTGTGTGAAACACTCCCACAACTTTAGATACATGCGAACGATTGTTTGTAGCTGCAGCTTATGCTCTGGATAAATCCATGTTTTCAGTAGGCATAGCCATCTTTGTGACGCATCGTCAAATGTTATGCTAATCAATGTAATTTCGTAATCCATTACGTCAACGCGTCGCCACAGCCCTAGTTGTAATACATACCAAGTCAAATAGCATTATGTATGCAGATTTTAAGTGGATATATACACTGGGAGTATTCGAAACACTTACTTATACTTAAACATATACTTAAACACTTGTTTCCCCCTCACTGTAGAAGTTAATTAATCATTAAACCTTTTTTTGTGTATATATATCAATAAATTCACAATGCGACTACTGAACAGTCTTTCTGTGGAATTAGCCAGCCATATATGAATCTCGACCACCCTTTTAAATCATACTCAGCAGAGGCTCATATCAAATTAAGGGTAGCTTGGAGCAACGACACAGAGGAACCACATTTAATTTCTTAAGCCACCTTCACTGGATGGCTTTTTTATGCATACGTTTAGTGAATGAGCTGTGTGAAGTGTGAAGCACCTTCTATACCAATTAAACATTCTTCACAGAACTGCCTACCGAAGTCAGAAACCATTTAGAAACCCCTGGTAGATGAACTCCCCCCCGCTCTATTATTTTTTTTTTTATTTAAAGGTCATGTATGCTTACTTGTGTTCGGTGCAGACCCCAGGGCAGGTGGGGCAGATCTCACAGGTGGGTCCCTGGAATTTGGGGTCGGTGCACCTGCAGGTGCCGCACTCACAAAGTCCTCTGCCATTGCAGATCTGATTGTTGGAGGCCAGGCAGGTGGACATGTCCAGAGAGCAGTCACATGCACTTCCTGTGTAGTTGGCATCACAGATGCATACTCTGCACTCGCAGTGTCCGTGGCCTGGAAAAAAAAAGAGAAATAAGTTTTAGTTATGATATGCAGGTTCCTGACATTTCCCCCCAGGGCTTTTTCCTCACAAAGTTAACAATGTGTGTATGGTTCCATACACTAAAACCAGTTACAGTCATTTTTTCCATAGGCACTTATCAACCTCTTGTTATCTCTTGTAATAGTTTTCATTGTTGTGCTTTTCAGACTGATGTATGTAAATGGGCCTCTGCTCTAAATGACTAACTGACTGCTCTGTATTGGGCCTCATTCAAGAAGCAGTCCAGGCTGATATATACAGAAGAAAATGTTCTGGGTTCTTTGGAAAGCCGCAGTAATATATGAGCTTCCCGTCAGCCAGGAATACAGCTCGACAGCTGAGCATTTCTCCACATCTCCTCCACTCTGTCTGCCATGACAACGCTCAACTCATTCAAAATTAAAGTAAGCTGCATGAGCGATCATGTTAGAGGCAATTACTGAAGTTATTTAGTCTTTAAATGAGTCTTCTTTTTTTAAGTCATACTTTTACCCCATTTTCAGCCCACTCTGCAAAAAATGGTCTCTTAGCAAGTTGAAGTATCTTACATCTAGTTGATATCTTATATTTCTCATTTAAAGATTGAGCTTATTAGATGATTATTTATCTTATTTCTAGATGGTTTAGTATAGTGAGCACTTTAAGCTCTAGAAACCAACCAACCCAACAACAACAGAAATTCTGCAGAAAGTACCTACTACCTAGAACCTACTACCTAGAACAACACAAGTTACGATATCATCTTTCCAGATCCCACCAGATCCCACCAGTGGTCATCAAACCTACAATGAACTCCTATATCAAGGACAAATGGCAAAACGACTGGAGCACACAACCGAATGATAAATTGCACAAAGCCAATCTCTAGGACCATGTAGTGGGGGGAAAAGTGGACCTGACTACCCAGGGCCCGAGTAGGGAGAGGGGCCCTTGAAAATCCTGATTTATTTATTTTTTGCTCACATTCCTTGTGTACTTGCATGGATAGGGGCCCACTGACACTGAGAGTGTACAGGGCCCAAAATTTGCTGCTATGCCCCTGCCTAGGACCCTAGGACCTAGGACATGCTGGAGGGATTATATCTCTCGGCTGGCTTGGGAACGCCTCAGTATCCCCCGGCGGAGCTAGAGGAGGTGGCTGGGGAGAGGGAAGTCTCAGTTTCTCTGCTTAGACTGCTACCCCCGCAACCCGGATCCCAGGAAAAGCGGTAGATAATGGATGGATGGATGGATGGAAGCCAATCCCACTACTGGGGAAAAATGAAGACCTACCTCAAAAACCGTTGGGACCAGACAGTCTACCCAAGGTGCTGTGCTGGACATACTAGACTAACACATATACACCTGATAAAAGACGGAGCTATTGTGCAACATGGAAAACACAGATTACAGTAAAACATTTAATGCTGGAATGTATCATCCATAACCAAGAAATACAACATCAGCAGAATGTTATCAGCAGAAACTGTAAATAAACTTTTTACCAAGACCAACGCGACAACACTCTTCAAATTCCTTAAGAGAACTGAATCAACACATAACTGAACATACACAGACACCAGAGACAACTTCTCCAAGTCAACACACTGATTTAAACTGATTTACTGAAGTAAATAAAGGACAGATCACAACCTTTCCTGCCATGAACCTAGCCCAAAGGAAAGACATGGAGTTACACATTAAACACTACTACTACTTTAGCATAGTGAGTTAATAAAATCACTTAAAACAATAGGTTAAGTAATATTTTAATAAGCTCTATGTCAACTAGATATAAGATCATTTTACCTGACAAGATATAGTTTTTTCAGAGCAGATTCTCAGTCAGATAGAGTCTGTATAGAGTCTGTTACTCTGGGGCAGCCCGAGGTCACAGTTGAGAGAAATGGATTTGTGTGCTAAGGCCACAAGTTAACATTTTTTGCTTCCTGTTCTTATCTTGTAATGTACATCAGTAAGTGACTCAGTCTGAACGAATTCTCCCTAACAGTGATCATGTCTCACTCAAATGCATTGTACCCACTTATCGGTGCAAAAGGCAACAAAATCAATAGGAGCAGCGAACTGCTGAAGCCCCACGTTCATATGAAGCTGGCACCCGGTAATAGATAAGTTGTAAGGAGAAATGAAACAGTGAAGTAAAATAAATAGATTATTTGAATAAAGTCATACAGGGTATTTAAGGTTAAGCTGGAACTGGACTGTAAGTGAAATGGTAGCCTAGCCCCAACCAGATGCAAATGAATAATCAGTACCTCCACAGAGCTTGTTGTTGGAGCGGTCGCAGTTGAAGTTGTCACACTCGCAGTACTTGCCGCTGTAGTACTCCTCAGGGTTGTCCCTCTTCTTACACTCACACTTTCCGCACACACACTCGCCATTGTTGCTGCAGAGGTCTGTGCCGTTGTCCTTGCGGCAGTTCTTATCCAAGTCCTCGCTAGACACCTCGTCCTTCCTACACTCACACTCTCGGCCAATACGGCCCTTATTGCACCTGAGAGGAGGAAAGGGGGAGAATATAACCGGACACTGTGTAAATACTAATGAGCTACTGTATTTATAATGTAGAAGTAGAAGTTTCTTGTTACTTACTTAAATAGCAAAAAGTTATACTATTATCACATATATATATATATATATATATATATATATATATATATATATATATATATATATATATATATATATATATATATATATATATACACATACACACAAACACACACACACACACACACACACACACACGATAATAGATGATAGAGAATATTATATGTAATATATATATAAATGATAATAAATGATATAGAAAAACTAAAGTGGAAATACATGATTTTCTTTGGACAGCAACAATATACTTAGCAGCATATTGTGTTTGTGCAGAAATTGTGATAAAACAGTATGAATGTGTTTGCCTGCAGCCAATAACTACCCTTTATGGATAACTAGCTCTACTGAACTGGAAACCCCCTCTCATAAATAACCTCATCTTATAAATAATGCAGATAAAGGATAACCTTTAAAGTCCAAAAGTATCCAGCTACCCTTCCTAATATGACCTTTACACAAAAACAGAAGTATGTAAATGCTGAAACACCAAATTTTGATTATTAACCACAAAAGTATTGGCATTTGTGTTCCTCCAGCTTTCTTGTCCAAAACTGTTACGGAACATCAAACAGGCAACAATGTGGGGGTCCAAACTAAATAAAAGATAGAAATTCTCAGTTGAACAATTCTTTCATCAGCTAGCTTTAATAATGTGATAAATATGATGGACATGGCAATAATTACAACCAAAAAGCTTGATTAGCCAAATTTGGGGATCTTTAAACAGCTTTTGTCATGGTTTGTAGTACACTGTAGATGTTTTCCACCAACTACTCCACCATGAGCACTTGCTTTTCAAACCCTGACAGTTTTTGAGGTGAAACATGAAAATTGTTCCACTGAAGGCGGCTGGAAACAGCACCGGCTATCAAACTCGAACCACCTTCACATAAGCAGTGGCGCTAAGTGCTGATGAAAGGTTCTACCCTTCCGTGTGACAATCTTAATGCACAAACCAATTTTACCTGTGCTCCTTGTCAGCTGGGGGCCATCAAAACTAAGATTGAGTTGTTTTTGCTTTGGGTAAGCTGTAAGCTGTCCCACACGATCATTGTTACTGTTGTTTCAGTAGAGGCAGTAGAATTCTGTAAGGAGTACATCCAGTAGATAAACACAGAATTGTGAAAAGGGCCTATTAATGAATTCAGCTACTCTAAGGTGCACCTATTGCTGACACAAGCATTTAAGACCTGACTTAAAGGTCACCAGGCCCAGTGTCAATTGTAAGCTAGAGGGGTATCAAGCCCCCCAGCACTGGACTATGGAGCAGCGGAACTACATTCTCTGAAATGAAGGAGCTCCAGGCAATACCTCTGAGATGAACTGCAGTGACATTTGCTATGCAGAACTAAGCATCCAACATCGCCCCCTGACCTCACTGATGCTTCCAGCAATGTTCCCATGGTCTAAACACCCTCTCTTTTTAAGACCCTAATACTAACCTAGATTTCAGAGGAAGTGCTGAACAGTCTTCAACCCTTGGACCGTACAGTGTCTGTGTTAATGCAGAGACACAAATCTACTCTGATGAGGTTCTGACAGCAACAAAATATAAAATAGTTTACCTGCAGGCTCCACACTCGAAGGTGCCGTTGCCATTGTGGCAGAGGTCACTGTTGGTGATGCCTTCCTTCTGGCACTCACAGTCACAGATGAAGCTCAGTTTGATCTCCACTTCCTCGGTGAAGCCCAGCGGTCTGATCTTCAAAGATTCAGTCTTGCCTTGTTTGGGGCAGCCCTGAGCAGTGATGTTTATGCTGAAGTAGACCTGGTGCCAAAAAAGGTGGAAATTCAGAGAAAACGAATAGTGTATTTTAGATTTGAGCTGTTTAGGTATGTGGAAATTATTATGGATCCATTACACCAAAAATAGTTCACATAAATGAATAAATGAAGTCTCGCAATAAACATTCCCCACCTGCATCTAACCGGCTACCCCTCACCTAACACTGGTGCATGTGATCCGGCCAAAAGGGAACTTCCGCAGAAGTTAATTAGCTGGAGCACTTGTGGCAGATTGTGGTTGGAACTAGACTCTGCAGGTAGCTGGAGTTTAGTGTAATAAAGCAATAAACCTCGATGCCACATGTTACACTGATTTCAGCACTGTCAGGGGTGTCGTTAGCCAAAGAGTGAGGAGTGGAGTGCTTTTAATAAATTGGTCCATTAATACAGAATAGGTTTATATGTTGAAATGGCAGGTTTTTTAACCAGGACTACCAGTTTACAGTCAAACACATGAGCAATAAAACAATACAATACAATGGAGGATCTCAATAACCAGTAGAGCAGAGATGCTCTGACCTCGTCTCCTATGGAAATGTTGGAGCATTTCCGTCCCTCCTCTCCAGTGCTGACGACTCCGTTTTTACAGCGGGACTGGTAGGTGATGGTCACTCCTTCAGGCAGCTTACTGTTCTCCAGAATCACCTCTGAGGACAGAGACTGAAACAGGCAAAGAGTGGAGGAAAGTTCATTCACAGATTTAATGAGTTTGGAAAATGAGAAAATCTGACTGATTCACCAATAATTCAGTAAAGTAACGGGAACGGATTTGCTTACATTGTAGGCATCAATGATAAGATTGATCACATTGCTGGAGTTCGCTGACAGTGTTCCCACTGCGGACTTTGGAATGAGGTTTTTCAATTCCTGTGGAAAAAACAGAAAAATGCGGTTGGGTGTCAGCCACAGGATAGAGACAAATATAAAGCACTGCAGTCTAGAACAGACTAAAAGCGGGTTTGTTTCATAACAGACCCATTTACGTTTCAGCCAGGAATTCTAAATGGTGAATTTGGAGCACAAGCAGGGCCAAGTCTGGAGCTAGAAACTATTTTCAGTGTTACGGCTTTCCAAGTTCACAGAGATGGCCTCAATGAGAATTCCACTCCAAATCAAGATCTGAACACTTAATATGAGCAATATTACATTGCGGTTATGATCAGAGATTAGACCAACCAGATCTGTGACCATGTTCTGGTTAAAGTGAGAACACAGGCTTTTGGCCAAGCTTCTATTACTTTTATAGACTTTAACAGACTGAGAACTTAAAGACAGGAGAAGGTTTCAACTTGGAGAACACGTGAACACCACAAACTAACGCCAAAGACATGCGGAACACAGACCCACAGTTTTCCTGAGAAAACCTACTTTATAAACAGGCTGAAATTCCTCCGTAACAGCAAAGATGGTCTGGATGTTATTGTCACTCAGTTTCTGCACCAGATGGGCAATGGAGGGGTAGTCCTGTCAAACGCAAGGCCAAACCAGTGAGCAAACATTCATCTGAGCTTGTTAAGATAATGTGCTACGTACACGTAATGGAGGCGAAACTTACATAATGGTGGCTCATAGTGTACATGTTGTTCTCCAGGTGGCATTTGCCATCATTAGGAAGCACAATTCCACCTAGTTTTCCATCTCCAGCAAAGTGGAAACCAGCATCCGTAGAAAATACCAGCAAACGAGTGACGTTTCTCCAGCCAATGTGTTCCTGAAAGAGAGAGAGGGAGAGAGAAAGAGAGAGAGAGAAGGAGAGAGAGGAAGGAAGTAAGACACACAGCCAAGGAACATAAACTGTGGCTCCAAAACCGACTGCACAACCTTTTAGTTCAACAAATTCTTACAAAGAGACCAAATGAAGTTTCCACTGTGAGAAAACACCAAACCAGCTTTTAATGTTTATTTTTAATACTGAGTATAATAATATAAAAGACAGAAGCAGAGTTTTCATATTGGTACTTATTTCTTAGGGAATTAACTTGCTCAATGAAATCTGCTCAGAAATGCTGTTAGATATTATCTTCATAACTAGAAAAGTGCATTTCCTGAAGTAAAGTGCAGATTAAGCAGTTTTAGGGGAGGAGCGGGGGATGAATTAATAACAAATAGAGGATGGTGGCTGCACATTGAATGAAACCATAATGTTTGAGTGGACTCGAAAATGGATGGGACTCTATGAGGAAAAGGGGGATGAAAAAAATCCAGATGGGTGCGGCTGGAAACGACACACCAGTCGTCTGCCCTGAGTTAGTGCAAGTGAAACAGTGTCTGTCGGTCAAGCATAAGTACCTTAGACAGGTACGCCTTTTTCCATCCTATTCATTCTCTATGGGGGAAAAAAAACCCTAGAAAAATCTTTTTCTATCCGGAATCCATACATCCGATCACAAATCCCGAAACACCCAATCATACCGGACAACCTGGGGTTGAAATAGACCTGATATCTTTAAAAGTTTGGGAGTTCGGCGGCATAAAATAAAATAAAATAAAATAAAATAAAATAAAATAATAAAATACTGATGAAGATGTGATGACAACAGTAGATATTATGTGGGCCCTGGAAAGTTGCTGGTTTGATCCCTTGGACCAACAGGACACAACTTAAGGGCCCTTGAGCAAGGCACCTAACCCCCAGCTGCTCGCCGGGTGCTGTGGATAGGGCCCAGTGTGCTCACTGCCCTTAGTGTGTGTATATGTGGGTGTTTCACTGCGGAGATGGGTTAAACACGGAGGTCAAATTGCGCCGTGTGCAAACACAAGTTCTAATTCACTCCTATCTTCAGAAGACACATTCTTCACCAAGTTCTCCTCAAAGCCTCTTTTAACACGTGTGCTAAAGTCAGATTCATCTGCTTGTGAGCGTCAAAAGCACATCTGACATTTGCATGCAATTACATGTTTCCACCAGAGGGGTCTCCAAATCCCCAAATCCTACACAGTGTTGCTTGATCTGTCACCCCAGTTGCAGTAAAAGAAGCAAATGTTACCACATACTCTGGGCTACAGTAATGATCTCGGTCTCATTTGAAATGTAACGCTCCCAAGTTATTTTCCCCAACCATCACACAGAGTTACTGACACAGAATAACTAACAGAGGTTAGAATGGAGGTTACTTCTGTCTGACTCATAGATCTCTAAACTCATCTCTGACTTCTTGCTGACTCTGACTTCATCAAGACCACATGCTTTGGATTAGGGTGTTCCTGTAGACAGTGGCCAGGCTTTGCTGGTAAGGACCCATACAATTGTTGAAATCCTGAGATATCAAGCTTTCTAATGGTTCGTTCCATCACACTACTGCTGGACAATTTGATGTATGCAAGAAGTTAGCACTTCAATGAACGTGTGCAGGTACAGGTACGGGGATCTAGATCTTTTGAAGACTTGACACAGTAGTTGCAGAATGTGAATTAAATGTAAATGCAATTCTATGTGCTACAGTTTACCAAGATCACAATAATACATCTCAAATCCTACAGCTCTCCTCACTCACCCCACAGACGGCCACTTGCATGATGGCATCAAATCCCCCCTCTGGGGAGTCCAGGTTGCCCGAGATCTGCTGCTGACCCACCAGAGTGTTGAACTGCTGTCCGTTGCTGGTGAGCTTCAGAACGTTCTTGTAGCTGAAGGGGCTGGTGCAGTTCTGGTCTCCGGTGCAGGGGTTCAGCAGCTTAGCAGGAGTGGTGCTGATATAGGGCATGACTGTCTTCTCCACAAAGGAGCCAAAACCTGATGTACAAGTAAGTGTAAGGATGAGCTTTAGTTCTTTAAATGAAAAACCTCCAGCACACACAAAATTAGCTGAATCGACTTATAATAACAATATTACAGGTTTAGATATTAGAGCAGAGGTCACTAATAGGTGGACCGCGGTCCGGGTCCAGATGTTATCCAAAGCAGAAAACAGTCATTTACGGAGATTAAATCGTACAGAGAATAAATTTAATTCTGTTTATTTTAAATAAATTAACTTTTCTTGTCTTTACTGTATACGGCCTTTGTGCCGCAGTAAACACACAGACTATCAATGTTTATTCTTCACTAATGTTAAGCAGAAAGCACACAAACAATACCTGGAAGCAAAAACAATTAGTGATGTGCCAATCCACTCTGCTGAACTTATTAAATAGTGTAGTTATTAGTTAGACATAACAATTCCACATGCAATACTGTTTCCTAGTCATGTTTTTATTAACCTTCTGGAATACAATAATAAAAAAATCCAGTCTTTTAAAAAAAGAATGCAATAGTTGTACTTTAACCTATTGAAGCACAACCTGGGTCAAAAGTGACCCGACTGAGGTTTCATATTCTGTATCTTTGCAATAAATTCATTTCATCATTCAAGCTTCCATGAATTCATCAATGTACTTGCTTTTTCCCAATGCAAATCCTGATTTTATTTATTTATTTATTTTACTTTTTTAATAAAAATGTTTTGTATCACTGCTATTCTAACACACAACACGGATCATAATTGACCCTTATGTATTCATTATGGAATTTTAACTATTGGCATGAAACATTTGCAGCCAGGAACAAAACAGATGGGTTCATGGAGAAAATAGTGATATGAAATAAAACTATGATTCATTTTTTAATTAATACATGGAACAATAAATAATGAAATAATAGATATACCAAGGAAATGCTCAGCAATACATAAAATAACACAGGAAATGAATACGGGTAAAGTTTGATCCATGTTGGGCAATAGAAGGGTTTTTCTTAGCTTGTGCATTAAAGTGTTAAAACACTAATTATACTGCCTTCGCATGCCACATACAAACCTTTGTATCGCTATCAAAGAATCAAAACAACCAACAGAAGACAATATAGTGTTTAATTCTGTGTTTATGATGTTGCCTTAGCACCATGAAACGTAAGTGCTTTAAAAGAATGCCGAAAGAGTCGTGTGGTAATAACCCACCAATTCTGAAATCAGAGGTGATCTTAGACATCTCCAGCATCAGGCTGGTGCCCAGGTTTTTGACATTTTCCAGATCATCCTTCATGGAATAGGACAAGTCCATAAGGTAGTACAGGTCTATAGGATAGTCCTCTGCTCTTTTGAACTTCAGGTCTATCGTCTGTGGTTCTCCTGCAGGAATAGAAATGCAACGTCAGTCATTTCCAGCACACAGTAAGTTTAGCAGACCCACATTTCTGACCTGTACAGTGTTTGCACTGTACCGTAATACTGGGATTGCACAGTATAACCCCTGGCTCAGTTTTTAAACACGCAGCCTAACTGTACCAGATCTGAGGCTGAGGGAGAGCTTCTGAGGCTGGATCTGAGTGATGTCCTCAGGTTTGAGTTTCTCTCCTCCTTTCTTGCGGTTGGTGACTGGTTTGTTCCTGAGGATCTTCTGGCTGCCACGAGGGTTCTCGATCTTTGGTGCCACGCATCCTCTCTTCCTTAGAGACTCCAACTCATCGCAGCGGGCTGATGTGGGTTCACCCTGCTTCAGGAACTCCTGCACGGAGAGGGCGGCAACAGAAAGGTTACGTTGGACCCTGTGCAAGTAACTCAGCATATAAGCAGCATACAGAAACACCACCTGTCACAGCTTTTTAAACAGCACAGCATCATTTTGTGATCCATCCTATATAAGCAGTGTGGCTTTGTGTGGTTTGGTGATGCTCCATATATTAAAATACTGACCTATGAGTTTGCATCCTAATATTTAATGTGGTATGTCAACACTGACTCTGGTTTCCTCCCACAGTCCAAAGACATGCATGTTAGCTTGATTGGTCACTCTGTATTGCCCGTAGGTGTGAGTGCGTGTCTGAGTGTGTGTTGGCCATGCAATGGACTGGTGACCTGTCCATTATATACCCTGCCTTCTCCCAATGACGATGGGATTGGCTCCAGCCCCCCAGTGACCCCAACTATTGGGATAAAGCGGAAGATAATGGATGGATGGATGTCAACACTGCTACCACTATTAACCCTCCTCTGTTCAAATACAATGTGGAAGTCTCAAAATTGGCCCATTTTGAATTTACTGCTTGTTTGATGTCCCAAACATCTATAGCTTTACACATCACCTGTTAATTAGACTATTAAGACAACAGCAGTTAGGCCCCAACTATTAATCTGGACATTTTAGCCTAGACTGCTTTTTAAATAAGGTAGAATATAGGAAAGCCAATCAGAGCAAGGGTAATTTACATAACTTGTTCTTAAAAAGAAAAGGGAAAAGTTTTAAGGGATAAAATGAGAATTAAGGCGATAAAAGAGGTGATATTTTTTGATACATGAGTCTAAAGAAAAAAAAGAAAAAATACAAAAACAATTCAGCATATGTCCCCACAAAAAGCTGCTGTGATACTAAAGTTATTTATATTATTATTATTATTATTATTATTATGAATTTCTGGCCGTACTTGGAATATCCCAAGCAGTGAAGATACACTGTTCCCTGTGCAGTTATTACTAGTGCTGCTATATATTTTAGCAGCATATCTGCCCTCAGGTTTGTAGATCTCATGTCAGAATCGGCCTCTTCATGTCTGGTAAAGCGGTTAGTTGGCTTAACAGCTCTGAGCACATTTTTTTTGCAGATTCATGGAACAGGAGTAGCTGTGCCTGGGTTTCTTGATCCCACCCTAAACCACACAGAACTGGATACAGCTGCTGGGACATTCACTTCAGCCACAACACCAAACACCTCAAGAACGGAGTAATGTAGTCACGGCAGACCAGATTTCAGCCATTTGTTTTCAAATGCTAGTTCAACAACCCCCCCTCTCATATTCCCTTACGCCACATGCCAACCCCAGTTTCAGCTTTAGTCCTGCACTGGTGCTGTGTTGAGTAATCTCAAACAGACCAAATCAATGGATCGAGGCATGTTGCATAACTGCAGACAGAAGGGCGAGTCATTACGAGGCCTGAACTTCGCCTGTAATTTTTCTTTTTTTGTAGACAGGGGTCACTTAACATTGCTTCACAAGCGTGGTTTCCACATATGACTCGGTTACATTAGCTTCATGCGCAAAAGTTTCAAACTCCAAAAACGTCTGAATGTTTTAGTGGTCTCCTGGACAGTTCTGGTGGTCTCCTGGGTCTTGAACAGTTGTTACGAGTCGTGTTTTCTCTACATTTCCAGTTTGGAGAATAGCTGATTAGTTGTATTTTCAGTGTTTAATTGTGTAATTCTTTTAACGAATGCATTACAATATAAAATCTCACTTTTTCTTGATGCACTGATACCATTTGGTTTTACATGTGTTTACTGAGAGCTCGCAGCAGGATGGGGGAAGAGGGTTTTTATGAGGGTGTAACTGTGTGATTAGTATTTGGCAATAAGACAGCAACCCCAGTGCTCAGTTTCCTTACCACCACACACACAAGTAGTGAAAACATCACATGTGACTTATATGTCCTCTTTCATATCTTATATATGACATACTGTATAAATGTGATTAATTAAAAAAGTAGTACGAGGGTACTGATGCTGTTAATTTCAGAATACACTAAGTTTAAAAGTGTTAGATTTCTTTACTTTTGATACCACGATTAATGATAAGTTCATTGGAACATGTGTTGAACTGGAGACCACCCTTCATGTATTTGAATTACTGGCAAACGAGCACTTAAGTGTATGCTAATTTTTCAGCATAAGAAAAAAAATGCAGTATATTAAACAAAAAAGACACAGAAACCTCAACAACTAAATATAACATTGGTGTTTTCAGTATTTCATGTGTTCACTTGTTGCCTTTGTTAGAGTTCCCTTACTTTTCAGGAGACTTGCTTTAAGTGTTTTTAAGAAATCTGCCAGGATATTAGAAGTCGGTTGCATTTTCTGGATTGGAGCCCAAATGTCTCAACTGATGGTCCTGATGAGACCAGTTCTGGTGGTCTTCTTGGTCTTGGAAAGTTGCTAGGAGTCTCATTTTCTCTACAATTCCAGTTTGGAAACTCATGTTTTCCATGTGCCTCTTCTTAATGGCAGTGATTTATCTTTATATCTAATCTCATCCGGAAAAGCTTCTGAAAAATAAGTCACTTAAAGCCCGTTTTGGCCGGCTGTCGAATAAATAAACGGTGGTCTCTGACTTTGGCATACTGCTGTAGCTTAACATCACAACATTCCATTATCAACTTATAAAAAGAACCAATTACTGGACTGAGCTTGTGGCAAAACAAATAAACTGATGTTGCCTGTACTCACCGTGTCCGTGCACCACCCACACTTAGCCCCCACTTGTATGCAATCCCCGCAGGATTCCGCATTAGCCTTGATGCACTCATTCCCCTCTGTGGACAACAAAAGCAACAGAAACTTTTAGGGGCAACAACACGATGTACCATTTGAAACTCTGTGGTCATCAGTAATTGGAACCAGAGATGGACTTATCCTTGTTTTCCATTCTGTATTATACTCTGATTTATCTTAGGTGGAGTTACTTCTGGATAATGACATCAGTACACTGGGGAAGAGGGACTCGCTTGGCAAATACTAAATGATTACAATAAACTACAGTTCACTCATTCTGACAGAACTAGACTGAACAAGACTGAATTAAAATGAGCCCGAGTTTAATCATGTTACCTGGCTGAGCGCTGCTGAAGCATATAACTCCTAACAACGTAGATAAGAAAAGTAGTTTAAGGTCCATCTGAAACAAAGAAGACAAAGAAAAATATTATATAGCAGCCATATAAGCACCAACATTAGCTCATGTTATTTTACAATATTCACAGTAACAAACTGCACTATACATATCACTTATAATTATAACCTACTCAATATTTGATAGGTACTGTTGCAAAACATATTAAAGACCATGATTTATATTGTTGGGATTTGATTAAAGGGCACCTATTACACTCATTTTCAATGCTCATACTTTAATTATATACAAAACACTGTTTTTCATACAACTGTATTCACCTTCTGTCTGAAAAGCTTGGTTAGCTTGGTTGTACTGGAATCATAAGCCCCGCCTTCCAATGAGTCCAGTATGCTCTGACTGGTCATTTCCCCCCTTACTGTTCTGTCCACACACTGCCATGTCTATTTTTACAATGGTATCAGTTCAGCTGTATCATTTTGAGTCTGATTCTGAAAGTCGATTCACCTTCGCAAGTTAGACGTTCTACCAACTTCTCCTATCTGACTTTCAGGATCAAACTGATACAGCGCGTGCCATGCTTTCTGGTTGGTGGGCAATGAGGACTGTGTTACTAGATGACATCACCTTGGGGGTGTTTTAGCAGCTGAAAAAAAAGTGGTTTCTGTGAGTGAAGGTTTAACCCTAGGGCATGTCCTTTGTGCTTTATGACTTTGCAGACTGTTTCCATGCTACAACACACTGGAAAAGCATAATAAATCCATTTAAAACCTTCTTTATAAGAGTAATTTTCAATATAAGCTTTGTTATATAATGTGTTATACCTATGACTGTCACTACTACATATTAGGGATGTAAGAAAATACTGAAATATCAAATATCAGGATATTATGTTTAGTGATACTGTATCGATTCTCAAAAGCACAGTATCGATACACAGATTTCTGGCAGACAGTGAATTATTGTGTGTTGTGTTTAACCCTCTGACCACTAGATGGCAGTGTTATAATTCATTTTCAGCTCCACTCCAGTATTAACAAGCAGCACAAGGGCGCAATGATATCGTAAGCACTGGCAAACCTGTTCATATAGTGGTTTGTTTTAATAGTAGGATTTGAAAAATCGCAATACATCACTTTGCTTGCGGTATCGCAATATATATTGTGATACACTGAATCGTGACCGCTTGATCACAATATGTGTTGTATCCCCAGGTCCTTGCCAATACACAGCCCTACCACACACACATACATATAGCATTTGGACTGAGACCTATTAAACTTGTGGAGCAAGTTCACAAATAGTTTTGGCGCCCCGAATGACAGACTGTTTCCAGGTCATCTACGAGCCCTGTGATGTGAGGATATAAGCAGAGGTCATAAACTTCCACCAGGCAGCCGCACTTTTCTATTCTGAGTCCCTGCGGGCCAGAGGAACCAGGGAGGGGGGGCTAATTTCACTTCTGCCTTTTCTCACATGCCATTCCTGGCCAAGAGTATCCAGCGGTCACTGGTTGTCAGGCTGTTTCCTAGTAGCGCTTTCCTCTGCCAGAAATAGCTTACTTTCTTTTAACGCAGTGGCGTCACAAAAGCGGCTCAAATTCTTTTCTTAAGTAAGACAAATTAATCTGAAAACCCTGAAAACACTAGGGCTGTGTACAGGCATGAACCTGGCATTACAGTATATATGTATATCATGATACAAGGGTTATGATTTAAATTGCTGGATGTATTTCAATACTATAAGCAAGGACATACACTGAGATCTCATGTTAGGAGAACTGTCTCAGTATAATATATATATATATATATATATATATATATATATATATATATATATATATATATATATATATATATATATATATATATATATATATATATATTAGCTACTGCTAACATAAGAATCTAATGGTTACAACACTGCTCTCTAGAGGCCAGGGGTTTAAGTGCAACACAAAATGAACTATTAGAAGTAAAGACTGTTTTTGGCCTCTCCTGTAAAGTTTCCATTTTAGAGATACTTGTTTTCCATTGGAAATGATTGATATGCTCATCTAAGCACACGGCAAATTGAACATACTCTTATCACACAATTGAAAATCACAGCATTTCATTTCCTAACACAAAATCAGCAACACGTAGCAGGACATCTGAACCTGTCCCACTGCCATAAATAATTCAGGTCCATTTGGGTCAGAGACATCTGTTTACCGTTATGTCCTCTGTTATTCCCCTCCCCCAGCACAAAAATACAACTGCCAGCCATTCCTCAGAGGACTCGGACATTCAGACTGCCTGACAGTTCAATGCACAAGTGGCTCTTCTTCCAGGTATAGCGTTATTGATTTCTTTGGAATGACTCGGGCGTATGAATCACCCGGAGTATTACGCTCAGGCTCCTTATAGCAGAGCTATAGAGAACCAGCTCTCAGAATAACATACAGAACTCTGAGCCTCATGTACATTTCAGTCATTTCTTCTTTTAAATGAAAGGAACTTTTGGATTCTGGAGTCTTTTAAGTATTATCATTCCCAACAGTCTGGATTTCCACTTGCAAATTCAAGCATTAACCCCAATTCAACTTTCAATTCAGGCTCCGAGTCATATAAAGAGATGCATTTCAGATATCATGTTCCAGCAGCAAAGCGATTCACAACGCGGACAACAGAAACTAATGCCAAGGAGCGATGAACGCCTGCTATAAACGCACACCACACAATGGGAGGAGAGACCAACATTATAATGACAAAAGAACAGCAGCCCAACGCTGGTAGGCTTGTCCCACCTCAAAATTACATGGTATGTCTGAAGGCGTAGGCATGAAGCAGGGCAGACATGGCAGCTAGAGCTGGCTGGGGACACCGGCACCCCAAGCGTGAGAGAGAGAGAGAGAGAGACAGAGAGAGAGAGAGAGGGAGAGGGCTGTGCCGGGTCAAACTAAAAACACACGCCTCCTTTACTCAACACAATGCATGTGGTTCATATTAAGACTCAATGAGTAGAGGTGAGGCAGCTCCAGAGGAATTCCACCCTATTACGCACCGCAATCAGACACAAGGGAGTTACTGTGTTTTACACAGAGTGCGGCTTCTGCTACAGTCCTACTGGAAAGACGGCTGTAGTTCATGGTTGGAAACTGGGCCAATATATTATCATATATAAACAGTTACAAACTAGGCTGAGGTATTTGATGGTGAGAAAACAGCAGAGTCATTAGTTTTGTTACTACATAGTCATTATTTCTCACTCATAGCTCATTGTAACGAACACAGGAGTTTCAAAAGCATGAAATTAGAATAATAACAGCATTGGTCTTTCTCTGCAGAGGTTGAGATATTGTCAATACATATTGTCAATACATAAAATTCATTATTATACCATTTGTCTGGAAAAATAAAAGCAATACATCTCACCGTCTATGGGTTTAAATGAAGTTGAAATGAAGTTTGTTGTCCTTTTAAATTTGCATGTGTGTCCAGACTTTCATTTCTCACTTTTATAACTTTCATAACTCACATTTTACAGTGAAGAAATTTGGCTTTGAGTTACTTGATTTTTAATTTGGTTTCATATGAACAAAAAATACATTACATTAACACAATTACTGTCATTTATTTTACCAACTTTGGGCAAAAAAAATCTAATTTTAAATATTTAATTCATCAGGAATTGATGTAGACTAAAAGAAATGGCCCACAATCATTTCTGAGATGATTGGAGGTTTTATTCTCACAGCAGTAATTTGTTGATGTGTGAATGTTTCCTTTTTCAGTTTAAAAGCACATTCAATCATATATAAAATAATATATTTGAAACTAAAGTGGTCCAGTTTAAAGCTCTAATCTTAAGTTAATATGTTAACCCTAGGCTAACATACAACTCACAATACAATGTGGTACAATTTAATAGCTTTGATTAATCGATTAAACTAGTTCCAAATAGAAACCTGCAGATATTAGTCGAGCAATAACATTTCACTGCACAATTTTAAAATAGTTTTATAATTTTAAAATAGAATAATTATTATTACTTTATAAAAACACCCCACATCTTATTCCTGATTTCTAAAAAGGGCTTCTATTAAGAACACAGCATTATCATTTCTGCACTGCTCCTGAAAAACCTGACAGGAACAAAAGAAACAACACAAACAATCCACCCAGGACAGAATCTCTGTATTTCCCATCTAATGATACTAAAAGAGAAGTAAATCTATTAACTACTGTCAGACAGAGTACATATAATGAAGCCTGACATTACAGATGGCACACTAACAGTACAGACATCAGCTGTATCAGATTTAGAGACCTAAAACCTTGCCACCACACCGAACAGTGATGTGCGTTCATAAATATATATATAAATGTGTGTGTGTGTGTGTGTGTGTGTTTTTATTATTCTTAAAAGTCTACATTCAAATCAGGCCATGAGAAATTAGCTAATGATGTGCTTATCTGAGCATGTCAGCACTTAAAACCACTGTATGTTTAATTAGCAAGAGAGTATGTTTCTATTTTACTGGATTTAATGAAACTTAATTTTTTATTGTGTGTTCTTTCCAACCTTTTTAACAACAGAAACAATAAATATTGTTACACATTTTATAAATTACATAATCTAGTATCCCTCCATGCTGAGTTTCTGCCAAGTATACAGTGTGTAATCTCTTACCTACTCGTGTCTGACAGCCAACAAGTGTTTTACTGTCTATATTTCCAATAATCTCAAGTTCTTGCAGCTTTGCTTTGATGGTACAGCCAACTTTTACATTATTAGTTGTTTTTGTTACTTTACATGGAAAAAAGCAAGAACTGGAGAGCTGAATTTGTTAGAATGTAGAAAACAGAATGTAAATTAATGTCATTATGTTGTAATAAGAAGTGTAATCATGCTATCACACTTGTCTAGTACAGAAAAATGCAAGTAATAAATCTCAACATCTACGGGTCACGACCACACTGGAAATGAAGTTTGTTGACCGCTGCATGTGGGTCCAGACTTCAATTCCTCATTTTAATGACTACATAACTCACACTTTACAGCGAGAAACAAAATGTTGCTTTGGGCTGATTTAAATGTGGTTCCACACGAATAAAATATATTACATCAACACAATCACTGTCGTTTATTTGACGTACTTTTGGCAAATAAGGTCAGTGCATTCACGCCAACACTTTTTCATTGACAGTTTCATAACAGCTATATCTCTTAACACCTAAACTACTCACCTGTTGACATATTAAATTCACGAAGCCATATATACTCTAACAGGTAATGACTAGTCCGTGTACCAGTAGAGACTAAAATACAGATATACTTTGAGTGCACGTCTGTTTGAAGTGTTAGGTTGAGGTATCGCTCTTTGCCTGTTATACATAGAAGCAGACAGCCTGTCCGCCAGTAGGACCAGATTAGATCATGCCTGTGTGGCCATATCCTCTCTGAGGGCTACACTTCCCTAGTTACTTTCTGACATCACTCTGGTGCTATTCCTATACTCAGAGCACAGTAGCTGTAGATGTGCACAGTTCTCACAGCACTGCTCCAAAATTCTTGGAAAATTACCAAACTTATGTAAGTGGTCAAGAGGGCAGCGTGATAAGCCACCAAACTGTTTCAAAACATTTGCATGTGCCGTCCAAGCTCGCCCACTGGCCTGATAAAACCTACAGTGTGTTTTCTAACTGAATATGGCCAAATGAAAACACCAGCTAATCGAGTCCAGCTCAAATGAAAGCCAAGCCTGGACTATGAGTTACGAGATTAAATGTGAACCATTCCTGTAAAACACCAGTAAGTCAACTTCAGATAAAAAAAAAAAAACCAAAAAAAACAGAGAAAGGTCTGTTTCTGTTTCAGTGCAGTTTAACAGCTGGAGAGAGGAATGCAGTGGAAATTCTCCTCTGAGAACATCATGACCAGCTACCTATCAGCATGACAGCATGGTACAAGATGCATATGGTGTGTTCCTGAGGCTGGCTGGGAGAGGACTAAAAGTTTCGACTAAATTTTAAAATACATTTAATATCATCTGCTATAATCCCCAAATTATACTTATAACCATAGAGTACAACTCAATAATTTACTTTCTTCTTCTTCTTTTCTTCTTTAATAGTCTCAAACAAATTGAAGTAATAGTAAGATCAGAAAAATCTTAATATATCACAATATATCACTTGCAATATCGTAGTATATCACAAAATGTATTGTTTCGCCAGGTTCTTGTCAATACACAACCCTATAAAACACACCACTATATAAACAGGTTTGCCAATACTTACAATAGCATTGCGCCCTTGTGCTGCTTGTTAATACTGGAGTGGAGCTGAAAATGGATTACAACACTACCACCTAGTGGTCAGAGGATTAAAGACAACACACAATGATTCACTGTCTGCCAGGAATCTGTGTATCGATACTGTGTTTTTGAGAATCGATACAGTATCACCAAATATTTGATATTTTCTTACACCCCTACTATTTTATAGGACTGTGTATTAGCAAGAATACATAACATAGGCGTTTTAATTCAATATGTATACTGTAATAATATACTGTGATTTTTGCATATAAACTCTTATTTAAAGATCTAAACTGTGATTTTGAGATTCGACACAGTTTAAAAAAAACAATGTTCCAAGTATATTACTGTTTTCTATCAAAAAAAATGGCTCAAGCTTTTTTCAAGTGGCTGCACACAACTTGACTTCACTCGACTTCTAGGGGTTAAAAAGGTAAATTACAACAACGCTGAAACGTTTCACTCTTTGGATCCGCCTTACAGTCCTAACACAACCAACACAAGTCACACCCATAGAATTGAGGTGACCAGTTTATTCAGGGTTTACTAGCTTTACCAAGCCCTGTCATGACTTCACTCTCTAGTGATTAGCTGGGCTGCTTATTAAGGGTAATGCTTTAGGCAACGTTCAGAAGGTGAAGCATATTCCACAAAAAATCTGTATCTGAAATATGAAGAAACTATTTTTTCCAAAGCGGAGAAGGAGCGGATGAGAAGTTCGATGCCACATCACACACCTTACTTAATAAACAGGCTCAGGAAACTCACTTATTGCTTATCATTTTGTAGAAGAAAGAGAGAGACTAGGTGGTAGGAGGTCTACCATACAACTCTACCTAACCAGCTTAAGTGAACATCATCAACTTCAGCTTATGGCTTGAACATCACAACCAGCAAAGAGACACATCACATTTCTACAATACAGCAAACCAAAGTATGGTAAAAATTATGGAACTTATTTATTTTAATGTGTTTGCTGGAAGACTATTAAGAACTTTTTCTGCCATGCTCCTTAAAAACTGATGGAAACAAAAGAAACAACACAAACAAACCATACAGGATAGGCTGCTTTCTGTATTTCCCATCTAATGATACTAAAAGAGAAGGAAATCTAATAGTTTCTGTCAGATAGAGTACATATACTGAAACCTGACATTACAGATGGCACACTAACAGTACAGACATCAGCTGTATTTAGATTTAGAGACCTAAAGCACCTAAAGCCTTGTCACCACACCAAACATAATGTGAGTTCCTAAATATATATGTTTTTATTATTTTTAAAAGTCTACATTCAAATCAGGCCATGAGAAATAAACCCGAAACTGACCTTTAAAATTAGCACACCCCCCCCCCCCCCACCCCAGGGGTGTGTTTAAAAAAACTGTTATTTCGATTTATATCGATCTTCAATTGAATAATCCGATATCGATTCGCATAAACCCGAGATCGACCTTTAAAATTAGCATTATCCCCCACTGTAGCACATGTGAAGGCGCCCCAGAAGCAGATGTCTGGCTACATTTTGGATTCAGAAACCAGGACATATAAACACTACTGTTTTTAGTAATGCCAGGATGAGTGTTCCTTGTACATTTACTCTGAAAATCTCTTTTCATATTCAAACAAAACATATTATTGTAACTAAAATATCCCTAAATGAATCGATATTGAATTAAATCAAATCGAAAATCGAATTGAATTGGATTGAATTTTGAATTGAATTGAATTTTTTCCAACAAAAACAATAAATATTGTTACACATTTTATAAATTACATAATCTAGTATCCCTCCATGCTGAGTTTCTGCCAAGTATACAGTGTGTAATCTCTCACCTGCTCGTGTCTGACAGCCAACAAGTGTTTTACTATCTATATTTCCAATAATCTCAAGTTCTTGCAGCTTTGCTTTGATGGTACAGCCAACTTTTACATTATTAGTTGTTTTTGTTTTGTTACTTTACTTGGAAAAAAGCAAGAACTGGAGACTTGAATGTGTCAGGATGAAGAAAACTGAATGTAAATTAATGTCATTATGTTGTAATAAGAAGTGTAATCATGTTATCACACATATCTATTACAGAAAAATGCAACATCTACGGGTCACGACCACACTGGAAATGAAGTTTGTTGACCGCTGCACGTGGTCCAGACACATCACATTTCTACAATAAAGCAAACCAAAGTACAATAAAAATTATGGAACTCTATTTTTAATGTGTTTGCTGGAAGACCGTAGTGATAATAGTGTACGGGGTGGTACAACAGTAAATTAAACATTCATTTTAATAGAAATAAAATTGCAAACTACTGTACAGCCCTGCTTACTCTCCAGTCGGGCTGAAAGATTAATAGTTTGTATATTGAAATTGCAATTTAAGAGGGTGCAATTTTCAAACCACAAGAGCTGCAACTGCAATTACAGCCTATATTATCAGCAGTGTTTGCTGAAGCTTTAAAAACATGGAGCTTGTGATCTGTCTGTAAATGAGTCAGATCAAAGAAAAGCACACAAACCCCCATGTGGAGGTGAAAAATAAGTCATTCTGTTTTCCTTCATTCAAAATATGTCGCTATTTTATTGTTATAGTGTTACATTTTGTAATAGTGATAAACTAACTGGCAGTCTGGTGTAAGATTTTATGGGTTCAAGCCTCAACCCAGAAAAAAATCTATTTCTTGTCAAAAAATCAGACCTTTAATTTATATTTATATAATATATCACTATTGCTGTTGTAATATTGGTTAGAGAATATCACAATTATATATTCCCCCCAAATCATTCAGCCCCACTGATAAAAGCATCCAAAGCATTACTTTCCAGAACTTTCTGAATGCTAAAGATTGTTCTAAATGATACATTATATAAAGATGGCCAATCATACAGTGCAGCTCTGTATAGGTATCATTTACACATACATTTCCAGGTTGTTTCTTGTTAAAGGAGAAATGTGTAGGATTTAGCGGTAATCAGAATGAGGGATAAATAAACGATAAATAGACGAGTGCGGGTCAGTATGTCTGTGGATTAGTGGATTGTCTGTGGATTGGGGATCTGCCTTAAAAGAGTACATGCAGTTTGGAGTCTGTAGGTTAAATGAAATCATGAGGTTTGGGTGTGACCAAAAATGAATAGGACTCTATAGGAAAAAAAGAGGGATGGAAAAAAAATGGTGAACAGACGAGTGTGGGTCGAACCAACACTGCATTTGTGGTCAGGGGTCTGCCCTGAGTCAGTGCATACGAAATGGTGTCTGTCGGTTGAGCAGAAGCTCAGTAGACTGGCGTGCACTTTTCCATCCTATTCATTCTCTATGGGGGAAAAAAAACTGTTATTAACCGGAATCTGTGCATCCGATCAAAAAGCTGTATACGAGCCCAAATCACACAATCAGACCTGACAATCTGAGGTTGGAACGGAGTTGATATTTTGAAAACTGCAGGAGGAGTGGCCATAATAACTCTGTCTTCATTCGTGCATTAAGTCCTGTAGCTTTGGACTTTATCATGAGCCCTTCATAGCTACACAGAAGCAGGTCCAACGTGTTATGCTGCCATGCTTCTACAGTCGTCCAGAACAGATAGACGGTGCTGGCTAACCCTGTATTGTGAAAAGTCTGATTTTGACAAATGGAGGATCAGATTATTCAGGACAGGAAAAAGCGAGGGAGGGTGGATCCTCATCATCAAAGAACTGAAAACATGAAGAAGCAACAAAAAAAGCTTCAAGGACAGGCGACTCCAGAAAAACCTGATGACCACTATGGGTTCTACTACACACTTAGAAAGGGGGGAGGGGGGGGGGGGGTTCTGGAATCTATTAAATATTACACCCTGCTCTCTTTAGTTTCTGCCAGTACAGTGTGTCCCCCCACGCCCCACAGTATTAGAACTGGGAACTGCAGGTCACTAAACGGATTCCAGCATGTTTTCTTAGCCAGTCAGTGGAGAAGGGGGTGGAGTTAGGTTCTGTAGGAGAGTGTCTTAAAAATCACTGACAGTTTTCTAAACTGGGTTCCTCAGACAGATAATGCTCCTAGAGCAGATACCATTGCTAAAATAGTGCCTTTATGTTTTTAACATGTTTTATAGATTTGCCAGGTTATTTTAACCAGTAATGCAATAAATAAAGAAGCTAATAGCTAATATAGCTGTAAGTTTAGGTTTGGGCATTTACTGTGTTCATGTAATCCATTTTATTTGTGAGTAAGAGCATTCAATCAGTTCAAAGCACCACTGCTTGAGAGGATGAACTCAAGGAACCCTGAAACAAAATGCCAAAAACAGTGCATTTTATGTTGGTGGAGGAGCGCTGAGGTTTCCATTACCCAGCAGAGCAGGCCTGTATCCAATTCTAGGCAAATTAGCTTGGACAGCCCCTTACAGCATAATTCAGCGAAGCCAACTTCTCAAACTGGAGATACACAGAGCAGTACAGTGAGAAGAGGCTATTCTTAAGAACAGGGGAAAAACAGGAAAGGGTGGCCCTTCACAGGAGGACGCTGAAATCCCACCCCTCTTTCAGCGAAACTTCAAAAACCCCCTCCATTCTGGAGCATGGAAAACCCAGCAACCTCACTCCCTCACGCTAAGCCCTCTCTCTCCCTCATTATGAGACTGCGAAAGGGGAATCAGGACACCCACACAAACACCCTGTTCATCCTCTGCCCTGGAGAGAGGGCCAAACACAGCCATGACATAATACCCACTTTAACCAGGAGGAGCGCGTAATGAGGTCCAGGTCCAAGCTGAACAATCTGCCCACAGAGTCTGAAACTACACCAACCCCCAAACCTCTCTCTCTCTCTCTCTCTCTCTCTTTAACTCCCTCACACGTCCTCTCTCCGCCTGCCGCTCTTTCCCAAATCTGTTTCTCATTCGCTTATGACAGACAAAAAGCACATATTACAAAGAGCCGGGCACTGAAGAGCCGAGAGGACCCTCAGTTAGAGAGCAGTAATTTATACGTGTGCTACTCTGATAAGCACTCTTCAGGCCCATTCTGCATCTGGAGTTTCAACCTCAGTGAATAAAGGCCATTTAACCAAGCTTAACTAAACTTAATGCTAAAGTCTTTGTTCTGAAAAAATCCAAATCACATTAAACTGAAAGCTACACTGACAATCACTTTTTACAAGACACGTACCATTACTTAAAATGGTACCTTTTACAGACCACCACTCCCCACCACTTATTAGTGGGTGATCGATAGCTTTTATTTCTGCTTCGGTCACTGAAGCACTGAGGTGTTTAAATGAGCAGCAACACTGAAAGCCTGTGAAGCTGTGGTCAAGCTCTGTTGTAGTGACTGAAATGGACTTGATTTATTTGCAGATTTGTTATGAGTTAGTTTAGACGGCATCAGTAATTCACTGGACCGCTAACAAAAAGGACTACACATACAAACCTGTACTTAAGGCTGTAACGGTGGAACCCCCCTGTGTACTGGCAAGAATGTGGTGATACAATCAATATAGTGATCACAATTCAATATATCACGATACATTGTGATACTGCAAGCAAAGATATATATTGTGATTTTTCAACTTCAGCTATTAAAAACACACCACTATATGAACAGGTTTGTCAACACTTACAATAGATATGCAGCCTTGTGCTGCTTGTTAATGTTGGAGTGGAGGTGAAAATTGATTACAACACTGCCATCTAGTGGTCAGAGGTTTAAACACAATTCACAATGATTCACTGCCTGACAGAAATCTGTGTATCGATACTGTGTTTTTAAGAATTGATACAATATCATAAAAATCCTGATATTCAATATTTCGATATTTTCTTCCACTCCTGATAAATGGGACAGTCGCTTGAGGCTGTGACACAAGGCTCACTCTCATCACAATAGGTAATACACCCGCCGTTACAAGCAGCTAACAGCTGTACAATGTTCCAGAGGCCTACATAACGCTCCTCCGACAGGTAGGCGAATTCCCCAGGTGAATAAGAGCTCTCATCGCAGAAGCCCTGTCTCGACTACACTAATACCTCACGTGAGGTTTGATGTCCTGAGATGTTAATTATAAACATACAGACATTCAGCTGTTACACAGTCATGACTCTTCTTTAAACGTTACCAGTAACTATTCATTTACTAATCCACTTTCTCTTTTACAGGTTTTACAACCTTAGGACCCTGAGGACCCTCTCCCTTCCTGAAGGTGGATCTGCCCAATAGGAATACGAAGCCCCATTTGCCCTGCATTCCCTTCTACACCAGAACAAAAAGGTAAGTACAGAAAAGATTTTAACCACCATTTTAATTTAAATATTTTTAGGCTGATACTGTTAATATCAGTGATGGGCTTACCCTGGGCCAACACTAAAGCTAATGTCAGGACACATTCACCTAGTTGATGTCCATCAGAATTTACAACTTTTTTACACAAATTTACACAGCTACAAGCACCCCAGCAACAAACATACACCTCACTGGCACAAGTCTACAGTGTGAAACTGGCATTAACCAGTTGGGGGACGAATCAGAATTATTTAAAGGGAAGCCTGAATATATATATATACACAAACCCCTTATTGCTCGTGACATGCCTTGCTTTGTTTCTCTACCCGTCTGTCTCTGGTTTTTATTTTTGCCCTCCTGTTATTTCTGTGTGCTTCTGTTTATTTTTGGTTCCCTAGCTCCTCCCTCTCCCCGCTCTCTTGTCACACCCCTCACCTGTTCCCAGTTTATGGCTCCCTTGAGTATTTGTACCCCTCTGTTTGCTCCTAGTCTGTCTGGCATTTGTGGATCTCTGCTTTCTGTGATTGTGGACTGTAATGTTATCTTGTGATTGTAATTCTTAGTGTTTGTTAGTCATGGACTCTCCTGCACTCTGACTCCAGCCAGCTGAACTCTAATTAACAGACTCTGCACATGTAGCCAACTCCCCCGCCTGCTCCTTCATCACACTTGCTGCATCAAACAGTTGCTCTCTCTCTCTCTCGTCCACTAAGTGAAGAACAGCGAGCTAAATATCTAATTTAACTCCAATATGTCGTTGATCCTTTCCAGCTGTAGAGCGTGCTGTTACTCAAGAGAAAAACTTTCTGGATTGTTTTATTTTCGGAAAGTGTTGTTTGCCCTCCTGTCATTTTTTATGTGCTTCGGTTTGTTTTGGTTCCTGGCTCCTCCCTGTCTCCGCCCCTTTGAGGTACCCCTTACCTGTTCCTAGTTTGTGGCTCCACCTCTTCCCAGGTGTTTCTTGTCCTCCCTTGTGTACTCATACCCCTCTGTTTGCTCCTGGTCCTGGTCTGGCATTTGTGGAGTTGTGAAAAGTGCTTGTTAGTCATGGACTCTCCTGCTCCCACCGCCTCTGGCTGCACTCTGACTCCTGGCACGGTTAAGCTGAACTCTAATAAACAGACCCTGCACACGTGTCCGCCTCCCTCGCCTGCTCCTTCGTCACAGTCATTTATAAAAATGAACACAAATGCCAAAAATTCCATAGTCTTGAATCTGTCAGAGGATGCAAAAGGAATGTAAATGCAATCCTTCTCGCGATTACAGGACTGTTTACATTCAAACAGAGCAGCAAAGCAACAGGAACGTCTCTCGGCTTGCGAGGGGTTAATCGTGAACAAATAGGGACTCCTAAAAAAACGAGTTGAACTCATGTGCAGTTCAGCGTGGGCTGTGTAATCCAGGCTGAGTCTCGCCAGCCGCACGATTGCTGAGTTGGCTTTCTTTCACTGGCTTTGCTGGAAACTGGCCTCATCACAGAGGATAGCAGCGTAGTACAGCCTGGCACCTGGCCAAAAGCTTTTGCCGTGAGGGTCTGAGCATTAAAAATGAGACAAAGGCAGCCTTTCTCAACTAACCCCGGCGGCTGGCGATACGGCTAGGCTATCTGTCCAACTGTGGCGAGAAGACTTGTAACATTTGGGATTTGCCACTCACTCCAAAGAGTCCATCCAGGTGGCTGTAAACCGATCAGCATCACTGCCGGAACAAATCAGCACCACCTCCTTCGCCGTATCTGCTGCCGGGGCCATCTCCTTGATTTACGATCTGGGAACACGAGGCACTTCAACATGCCCATCTACGCCTTCCATTATACTGGTGTACTGATTCATATCACTGAACGGGTGAGAAGACTCACATTCATCCCGCTGAAAGAGATCCATCACTCTGGCAGAGGAAACACGGCCTATAAAGCAAGTAAGATATCAGCCATGGATGTAACACGGCAGCCAAATCCAATCTGTGACCACATGTTATAAACACTATGTGGTTTGCAGTGATTTATGGGGAGTTTCAACTATGACCCGCCCGAGGACTCTGCTAATAGGAATCAACCCAGGCCGACCTGACATCTGCTAGCAAGCGTGCCGAATGCTTCAAGTTCAATAAAAGGCCCTCACGTCTTCAAACCGCACACATCAAAGAAGCTGCTCGTTCTGCTGAAGTTCAAATGGTTAAATGTCCTCTAATTTCCAACTTGATCTGATACGGAGAAGAGCCTCCAATTAAAGCCGACACTTTGATCCTGAGATTAGTCTGAATGGACAGCTAGCAGAGGTGGGCAGAGTGGTCTACAGTCACACCCAGGTACGAGCATTACTTCTGTGTAATAAGGACCAAGTACAATTAAATGTGGCCTTCCATCAACATCTGGAGAAGAAGGACACCAGTACCACGTAACATAAACACTAGAAGCCTAAGGGAACAGCTTAAAATCTTAAAAATGTTGTTATGATGTTATATAGTATATGTTATGATATTAAACTTTTAGCATAACATAATAAAAAAACATAATAAATAAAGAAATAAATAGAACACAGCAAAAAAAAAAAAAAAATCATTGCTTTGTGTGGGCGTGGCTGGTGAGCAGCCTGATTGACAGCGCTCTGTCCAACATCCCTGGTCTGCTCCACCGCTCACACAGAACTAACATCATCATCCAGCTTTTTACGTGACGGCAGCTGGATGAAAAACATCACGAATAAACAGATATAAAGACAGACGGATGCATGTATGGATGAACAATGAGCAAATGATTGAATGAACAGACGGAGCAATGCATGAATGAAGGACCCGGCAAATTAATAAAGTACGTATAAACAAAAGAACGTGTGACAGGCAGCTGCAGACAGGTGGTCTACCTGGCTAGCTTTCAATTACGTTGGGTTAGTTTAAGTTCACTAAGTTTCTCTGGCACTAAAACAGTTCAGTGTGGGCGGGGCCAGAGATATCAGTCGTATTATTGGTTCATACGTGATTACGGAATCATTATTCGAGATTAGGACCACCCAGTTTACATGCAGTAGACATTTACTAGACTTTGGGAACATGTTTGTAAGACATGTATATATATATATATATATATATATATATATATATATATATATATATATATATATATATATATATATATATATATATATATATATATGTGTTGTACATGTATATTGTGGCCCAGAGGAACAAGATCAACTTTATCAGCAAGAAGACTCAAATTTAGGTTCCCTGCAGCTTTAAGTATTTTTAAATCTGCAGCAGACCCTCTCAGTCCATCCACTGTCTATTCTTCTATTGTCACTCTTGGTCTATAATAAAACTAACAAATTAGTACATTTATTAAAATAATACTGAATTATTTACATGTAACTGAATTAAACAGTACAATCACTCTTCTCACAAATATTAGTGTCAGCAAAAAATATTAGGAATTGAAAACACACAAATTGTGAATACGAAGATATCAAAACTTAAGTACACGTGACTGAGTAAAAGTTACTGGTTCCTACAGGCACTATTACTAGCAACATAAAGTGGGGGCTTATCCTGGAACTATACTAAATTGTCTTTGGCCAGTGGTTAAACATCTGTATTGCCTGTTTGTTACACAATAGCATAATTACATACTCTTGTGATTATTTTACCACATATAATGTTTGTGATATACATGCAATATATATAAAACATAAGAAAACTATTGTTTTATTGGTTATAGACTGGTTAGCTTTATACTGACTGAAATAAGTTCTTGATGCATCGGAACAGCCACAGAATCTAAAGCTTAAACTGGGCTTCAATTTTGGTCCAAATTCAAATGCAGCTCAAGAAAAATGGGTCGAGGTCTGACTCAAAATCATCAAAACTGACCAGACGGCAACAAAATCCTCTTGAAAACGGCCCATCATCACCCAAAGTGCCAAATACGACCTGCCATTGAGTTTTGGTTGAATCAATACACGGTGAAAATATAAGATATAAGAAATTAATATGGCATATAAGATTAAATTTATTAATGATTTCCTTTAATATCCCAATGTTTTAGCTCAAAATTTCCATCATGCATCATTTTATTTTGTGTGCATCCATCCACCCCAGAATGTGAAACCTGAACCTGATATTTAAGAAACTGTTTAAATATTGCATTCTGCTGATATATATTATCACAAAATTGAAAAAAAACGTAAACTGCCCAGCTGTAGTAAATAACAGCCACGCGCTGTCAGCCCACGTGCTCTGGACCTGTGAGGAATGGTAATTAAAGCAGGCTGTAATCACTCACACTTGTATTTGTAATTTTGTCTTTTAGGGCTGGGTTGGTTTTGTGGAAACTTGGCTCGGGACGTCTTGCTGATGGTCGAGCGGAGACGTTTAAAGACACCCTTCAGCACGTCGTGTGCAGACGTAATGCACAAACCTGCCTGATATTATAATAGCTCTCAGATGTCTCCTGTTGCGTCAGAGGAGAAGCAGCTGATCTTTAAGTCTTCATTAAAACAGGGCAACAGCATGTGCACTGCGGCCCAAGGTAAGCCAAGTAAGTGAAAAATGCTACATCAGAGCAGTTTTTTAACAACACATGCGGTATTGTTTTCACCGTCAAAAGACCAATTCATGCACAGAATTTAGATGAGAGGGTCATTCCAAATACCAATGAAACTGGACAACACTGCACTGACCGCATACCAGGCCATTACAAACCCATTTCAAGCTAATCTAGCGTGTGGCGTCACTCCGGCCAGCGTGAACATAGCCCATATTGTGATTGACAGAGACTGGGGTTCTTTCCCATACGCTGGTAGAGGAGCACAAGCTTGCTCAAGAATGTGTGAAGCTACAGCTAGAATTGTCATCAACATGAAGTCTAAACATAGCCGACAAGCAACCATCTACTTTTAAAGGACAAGTGCAATTAGACTGTCACGTTTTTGGCCAACCAAAAACTGCTGGTTCTATGTAATGTGTAACAGTGGTCCTGTAACACTGTGGGCACTCACAGAAGATTACTCTTTTACACACTACTAGCTGCTTCACACAAAACTCTTTAATAATTATTTATGCTTTTTAGCAACTATATCTTACTCAGAATGTCACTGTTCATATATTTGCTTTTAAATAGCAGTAATCACTGACTTTTATTTTCCTAAATATTATTTATTATAATAAATATTATTTATTATTATAGATGCATGACATGGGATAAGGTATTATCCACAGATAAATGGGGAAAATGCTTTATTATTATTATTATGTTTATTAATAATTAGATTGTGGAATTACAGTGAATAACTGAATCCAATAATTTAGTTTTTCGCTTCATTTGATTGACACTCAAGCTGGACATTCCTATTCTCTTCGTCTTTTACCATAGTGCAGCATAATGGACAACACCACCACCCAACATACAGAAGCGTGGAGATGTAATTTACTTCATGTATTTATTTACTCAGGCAGAAACACCACTGCTATATCAGTAAGAATATGTCGATAGGAGTTCTTAGGCTGGATTCATAATGTGACGTCATGTACTACCACGCCTGCCAAATAATGGATGCATACCAAAATGCAAGGTTTATATAATTGTTGTTCACAGATATATAATATTAATTCAATATCTCCCTTAACGACAGAAATGCATAGAGGCCATGAGGCAGATATTAATGACTGTTATCTTGAGTTTAGAACTTAAATGCCTTCTGGAGATCGCAAGATTAACATTCTAGAAAATTATAACTACATCACTCTGAACAGGGGTGTAAGAAAATATCAAAATATCAGATGTTGGGATATTATGTTTGGTGATAATGTATCGATTCTCAAACACACAGTATCAATACACAGATTCAAATCATTGTGTGTTGTGTAAAAACCTGTTTGTTGTAATGCATTTTCAGCTCCACTCCAACATTAACAAGCAGCACAAGGGTGCAATGCTATTGTAAGTGTTGGCCAACCTGTTAATATAGTGGTGTGTTTTAATAGTAAGGTCTGAAAAATCTCAATATATCACTTTGCTTGCAGTATCTCAATTTATCACAATATATTGAATCGTGACCTCTCCATCACAATACGTATTGTAGCGCCAGGTTCTTTCCAATACACAGCCCTAATACTTCACAGTGTTAAACTAAATCACTGCACTTAATTTACAGATTATGGCATAAACTTGTTTATATATACACTAACCAGCCATAACATTAAACCATCTCCTTCTGTCTACACATACCGACCATCTTATCAGCTCTATTTACAACACAGAAGAAATTTGTAGTCCTACAGTTCATCTGCTTCTCTGTGTGCTTTGTTACTCTGTTCTTTAATGATCAGGACCTACAGAGCAGGTATTATTTGGGTGGTGGATCATTCTCAGCACTGACGTGGTGGTGGGGTGTTGGTATGTGTTGTACTTGTATATGTATTTATTTATTTGCTTCAGCATCAGTTCCAAGGTGCATTCATTACTGGCCCATACATTCCAATAATGTATCAGGGACTCTGAATTTAAAAATCCTATATATTGGAAAAAGCTACCAGTAATAGCTAATACGCTGTACTAGAAACAAACAGCATGACAACATTTTATTATTATTGGGATAAACAAACAATATTTTCTGAGCATGCTGTTGATCTCTTCAGTTGTTAGACGATGACTGTACATGGTCTGTTCTATTAACAAGTTATCATAATTAGTCCTGTTTAGTGGATTTGGTTTTTGATTATGTGTCCGTTTGTCTAAATATTTAGATAATATCAGAGTCAAAGCTTTGTGATGTACTAATTTTGCCATATCACTCCCCCCTACATTCAACAGAGGCACATCTTACTAAACCAAAGTCTTCAGATGACCATAGAGTGTTAGGATGTTCTGGATCACAGAGCTCGGATTTGTTGTCGGTGAAATGAATGAAAAGACCAGAACACATGAAAGTTGGTTTAATATACGAAACTACCAGGAACAGCAGACACGGTGAGCATCTGAGAGCACGTTTCTTTCAGAGGCTCTGTACAATGTGGTTTACAGCAGCGTACTATGAGAATGTTCCCCACAATTCAGGCAAGAAGGCAGAAAAACAAACCAAACCCACAAAAATGTTTTCAAGATTTTTTTTCAGGCTCAAAAATGTCGGGTCCCAGGTCAGCTGAAACAAAACACTCGAAAGGTTTCCAAACAGAAGGAAAAGAGTTTAAGAGCAGTTCAACAAGACCTGGATGAAGGGTATGGGTTTTATGGATGTGAGTGAATTATCTACTGTTCAGTGTGATGTTTACTTTGTCTCCGAGATCTAAACATCGAACTTGACACAAATGTACATTAGGCTCTTGCGTGCTGCCACACAGTCTTGCCTGGCAGTGTCGTTCATTTATAAATGACTTGAAGGCTAGACATCTTGAGCTCCTCTTACTTCCTCTGACGCTGAGATGGTGAAGAGTGAGGAAGTGAAACAGGGAGCCACATGCAGGCCCTTAAAGTTTTAAGGAAAAATAAATACTACAAATCAGTCAACATATAGTTTGCACCTTCTTTGTATAAACTTTCTTAATATTTAGTGTGAACTCCCAGTAAAGATTAAAATATGGCCAGAACTAAATTAAAACAGTCAACAATGTGTGAACTTCCACTTTGCTGAACTCAGGCTAATGTTATGCTTCTTCAGAACTTTAAACACAGCTGAGTGACAGACAATAAACAAACACAAACAGGTTTGCTTGCACACACACACACACACCAACACACACACTCTCGAGAAACAGCACGTGTGTGTAAGAAGGTGTCATCATTAAAATGACAAGAGTCTGTGTAGCAGCTGTCCTGGCTTCAGAGTCTGCAATCAGTCAGTTGGTAAACTCAATCAACCAAACACACACATACACACATACACACACACACACACACACTTTTTTAAAGATGCCACAGAACAGAAAACTATGTTTATAATGTTAGTGATAAATAAGAAGAGCTCAGTATGTAAAGCTGACATGAACATCAAACACTGTTTCTCCTCCTCTAAATACAAATCCTGCTTTTACAGAAGAGGGACAGCAACACAAGCTGATTCCAAAATCCCAAACCGTTACACAACAGTCCTGACTGAATATTAACACCCCCAAAATTTACAGACAACAAAAAAAAAGCAACAGCAAAGGATGAACTAATGCTGCAGTTTGAAGAGGACGTCAAAGGGGATGACTTTTTATTACCTTTCCAAGAAATAAAACTGTCAACAGGCATGACTGATCTTTTAATGTAGAGGCAACTAACTAAGGTTAACTAACTAGCACAAGCCTAGCTAACTAAATAGTGTGAGGATGAAGCTTATTTACACAGAGGTTCATTTTACGCCCATGCTGTAAACACGAACTGGCAGCCTTACACTCCACCTACTTTCAGTGAATTAGAAAACACTAGCTGCTCTTTACACTGAATTACAGTTTCATGATGGAATCAAGTCTTATCACGTGAACGAACATGGAAAACTGCAAACGCTTTTGCAGAAAAGCTGCTATTGTAGACATTTGAGGTTTTGCTCCGTCAGCAACAACATGTTACATCTAAAAATAAAAACTTTAAATAGCAGAAACTGCTACGTATGGATGTATTGTATTGTACACCATCGCTGTCCAAAGAAAACCAAGTATATCCAAAACGGCAACTTTACAGTCTTTACTTTCAATGTAAGTCAATAGAATTTGAATTTTGTCTTACGTGATTTTGTTGTGTTCAAATTATTAGGCGGCGGGTTGGGGGGGTGGGGTTGGTTATCGGGGGGCAATGATATGTATATAGTCAAGACTGCTGGTGAAGGAACTGAATAAATACATACAATGTCTGGGGCATCCAGGAGAAATCTGGAACTAAACTTTGTTCTTCAAACTAACGCTCAAGACATGATCCACTTCTTTCCCAATAAGATATTCATGTTACTCTGTTCTAATCATATATTATGTTTTTACTGGTAAACATCTCTTGGGTTTTTAACAACACAGCATTTCGCTACAACGCTGCAATAATCAGTTCTGAAACTTGACGCACATGCACAGCTTGGTGTAATTATGCTTATCTCTGAGGTGCTACACCCATGTCCATGATTAAAAGCTGTTCTGGATGGATGCTCTGTCTCTCCATCTACACTAGCACTGCCTCTACTCCTCCCCCACTCACCGCTGCGTGTTTACTGTCACTAGCAGATTACAGCAATGCCCCTCTGCCTCTACGAAGGACACGACCGGGACAGCCAGACAACCTTCTCCAGACTAAAATGGTGCCTGGTCACTGCTGTTTTTCCTGATCTAATCAATTAAGCTTCTGTCGTCCTCGGCCCTCCAACAAAGCGTAGAGGGCTTTCCCTTCCACATGCTAGTTTTAATCTGCCTAACAGGCTGCTCAGAGTAAAAACCTATTTTATAAACATCCATTGAGAATATGTAACTGGAATCAATTCATTTGGACTAATAATAAAAAGTAGCCATTGAGGCTCTGAAGCATTGCAATGGTTGACATGCTTGAAACATCTTAGCTGCCTTATGCACAGTAAATCAGGGGCTGCTATAAGTCTGTTACCCACAAACGTTTAGCCTAAAATAGTGCAGCTGGCTCATGAGCAAAAGTTTGGGCGCCCCATGTTTTGTTGGTTTTCTAAGTGAAAGCAAGTTAACATATATTCTTAAAAAGAATTAAGAATAAAACAGAACATGTGCTATAGCTTTTGCACTGGACGTGCTTATTTATTTATTTATTATAAATAAATACTCCTGTATATCTTATGTATATATCTTGTGTATGTTTTGTATAGTCCTTGATATATTTCAGTTATAACTATGTGTATATTTTCTAGCTTGTTTTTCTTTAATATTGTCTATTTATTGTATGTTTGCACTGTTTTACATATATAATGCTGCCCTGCTGTAGAGTTATATCTGAGCCTCACCCCAAGCATTTCAATGCATGTTATGTCCTGACATGATGTGCAAATGATAAATAAACTTGAAACTTGAAACGTATAGTATGGTAAATTCCGTAAGTGTGCAGAATTGTGTTCACCTGCAGAGTACAACAACATGTCATTTGACTGCAGGCACCCAAACCTTACATGCAACTGTACAGTTCTGACTCAAGGTCAGTGTGGAGATTACTGCAATGTCACTGGTTAGTTCTTTATCTTGTGGACATGTCTCGACTGGGTAAAAGCTTTGAGGTGCCTGCTAATGATCAGCCTGGATCAATGGCACAGCACATTGGGTTGTGAGTTAAAGAGTCTTAGCTGGTAGAAAATCACTGATGTTGTTGTACTTACAGTGAAGTGCGAGGACGTCAAACAGGCTGATGCTGCTTTTGATCTGTGTTTTCTACTTTCGTCTGGCTCAATGAAAATCAGATTTGTACCAGAAGCGCAGATGTCCAGTGACCCCAGACTAGCACAGCAGTTACTCTATATCAGTATCAACAAATAACTGTTTTTATCTGCATTAAGATTGATTTGAATTAGCGGTGGGCAGTCTGAAAACATGTTATTATACTGTGATGAATTACGACACAACATAGTTGGGTTGAGTAGCTATTGGTGATCGACCCTACTATTCCAGGCTCTTGAAAAGCATTAGGCTGTGGTTACATAAAAAGTTTTGCTCACATGTGCAGCTTTTCTCTCTAGTTCTTCCTCGAAGAGGGTGCGTCCAAAATCGCCTACTTCCCTACTACCCAGTCAAAAATCAGTAGGCGAGTGTGGCTAGTGTAAACAAATACTCAGTATACTTCGAGCATTTACAGTGGTGGTCTGACATTTGCGTCACAGGACGTTGGTAAGAAGTGTTGGATCTAGTGAGTCCCAGCTTGCGTAGATACTAAACACTTGCTACTACCACTCAGTCTGGGTTCAGTCTAGTACCTACTCAGTAGGTGATTTCGGACGCACCCTGAGATCCTACAGCACTTACAGAACACTGACACCAATGTTTCATTACAATTACAGCACAACTAATAGGGAGGTAAGAAAATATCAAAAGTTCTGTGTTGAATCTCAAAAACTGTACTGACTTATAGTTTACAATCAGAGATTTATTTTAATTCTGCTTTGCGTTTAAACCCTCATCCACTAGATAGCAGTGATCTTCATCATCACACTGTTTTTCACTCCAATGTAAACAAGTAGCGTAAGGGCGCTCCAATATCATCACCACCACCTTGATGTTGTTTATGCTATGTCATCCTAAAATAAGATTTTAAAATCTGTTTAAAAATATCATCTATATAAGGAAGCGTTATCCTTGGACCAGGATACATATCGCCAGGTTCTTGTGATTCCACAACCGTATAATTGAGCCTGTTTAAAAGAATCATTTGTAAGATGGCTTCAATTGTTGAATTCATACTCTAAACTTGTGCTGTTCACTCTTTTCATGAGAAACAATTGAATGCACAGTCCCTCCTCCTCCTCCTCCTCCTCTCTCTTCACTCCATACCAGCCTAGAAGAAACCTAGCGAGTTCAGCATCAAACTTCATACCTTTATATTTTACCACATCTCCTTATCTACATCTTGATAATATTATATGGTGGGCCTTTCACTGATACCCACCCCTATTAGTGTCATACATTATTAGCTGTTACAGTACAGTGGAGTGCTGATCCACACAGATCTAGTTCCAATTTGTTTCAACACTTTTATAAATGCCTGTGAATCAGCATCATGGAAAATACTGGATACCAGCATCAGCCCAGAATTTCCATGTGCTCCCATATTTAAAACACACCCTGAACAGCCAGAGGAAAAAGAGAAGCGAGCACCAAACACAAACTGAATTATTATTATTATTATGGAGTAATAATAGAATAAAACGAGGGAGTATCAGATTTGTTTCCCTGATACTCTATAACAGTGGGTCTATTTTAAGGAGGTACTATTTTTACTGAGGCAGACTTTGAAGCAGTAATCTGGTCGTGGTTTCTCTCTTCTTTTTATACCTCCACCCAGCCTGCTCCGTTCTTCAAACCCTCAGCTAAAACGAGAAGTCCAACCGCGGTGGACGCACAACTTTGAGAGCTAAACTCGCTGTGCAAGTCCGAACCCCCACGCAGCCCTGGCTGGCGCCCCCCTAAAACCACGAAAGGTGGCCTTTCCAGGGGCAGCGGACTGAAACCCTCCCCTCACATTAACAGTAACTCCCAAAACAGACGGAGAGAGAGAGAGAGAGAGAGAGAGAGAGAGAGAGAGAGAGAGAGAGAGAGAGAGAGAGAGAGAGAGAGAGAGAGAGAGAGAAACTGCTCCGAAGCTGCGAAAGAGAGAGAAACGCTCTTTACCTTTAGACCGCCTCTCTACTGTGTTTGTGTCAGTGAGGAGCCTCTCTTTTCTTTTCTCCTCTCCTCTCCTCTCCTCTTCTCTCCGCTCCGCTCCGCTCAGCTCCTTTCTTCAAACCTCGCCAGCGGCGGCTCTCTGCCCACACGGTTCCTCTCTCTCCGCTCCCCGGTAACTCAGTCCAGACCCGCTCACTCCATTTTACTTTCATCCACAGACTCTTTATTTACTCCACAGAAAGACCTACTGCCGATCCAGCAACTCCAACTTCTCACGCGAACATCGTAGCCGAGCCGAGCGCAGACTGAGAGAGAGAGAGAGAGAGAGAGAGATAGAGAGACAGAGAGAGAAGAGAGAGAGACAGAGAGAGAAGAGAGCGTCCTCTGCAGGATCTCAGTGGACATGACTCATTGAGCACTTCTTTAGGACCACCTCCTTGTTTCTAAATGCTTTGCTGGATTAAGCATGGATTCCAATTAAAACCTGCAAGTGTATCCGACTCTTCTGTCTATGCCTGCGTCCACGTCACAGTCTGATCTCCCAATAATCTTGTACTTTCTCCCACCAACCTTGTATTTTCTCCCACAATTCAGTCTGATCTCCCAATAATCTTGTACTTTCTCCCACCAACCTTGTATTTTCTCCCACAATTCAGTCTGATCTCCCAATAATCGTGTATTTTCTCCCACAATTCAGTCTGATCTTCCAATAATCTTGTATTTTCTCCCACAATTCGGTCTAATCTCACACCAAATTTGTCTTTTCTCCCACAATTCAGTCTGATCTCCCAATAATCTTGTATTTTCTCCCACAGTTCAGTCTGATCTTCCAATAATCTTGTATTTTCTCCCACAATTCAGTCTGATCTTCCAATAATCTTGTATTTTCTCCCACAATTCAGTCTAATCTCACACCAAATTTGTCTTTTCTCCCACAATTCAGTCTGATCTCCCAATAATCTTGTATTTTCTCCCACAATTCAGTCTGATCTCCCAATAATCTTGTATTTTCTCCCACAATTCAGTCTAATCTCACACCAAATTTGTCTTTTCTCCCACAATTCAGTCTGATCTCCCAATAATCTTGTATTTTCTCCCACAATTCAGTCTGATCTCCCAATAATCTTGTCTTTTCTCCCACAATTCAGTCTGATCTCCCAATAATCTTGTATTTTCTCCCACAATTCAGTCTCATCTCCCAATAATCTTGTCTTTTCTCCCACAATTCAGTCTGATCTCCCAATAATCTTGTATTTTCTCCCACAATTCAGTCTCATCTCCCAATAATCTTGTATTTTCTCCCACAATTCAGTCTGAACTCCCAATAATCTTGTCTTTTCTCCCACAATTTAGTCTGATCTCCCAATAATCTTGTCTTTTCTCCCACAATTTAGTCTCATCTCCCAATAATCTTGTCTTTTCTCCCACAATTCAGTCTGAACTCCCAATAATCTTGTCTTTTCTCCCACAATTTAGTCTGATCTCCCAATAATCTTGTCTTTTCTCCCACAATTTAGTCTGATCTCCCAATAATCTTGTCTTTTCTCCCACAATTTAGTCTGATCTCCCAATAATCTTGTATTTTCTCCTACAATTCAGTCTGATCTCCCAATAATCTTGTATTTTCTCCCACAATTCAGTCTCATCTCCCAATAATCTTGTCTTTTCTCCCACAATTTAGTCTGATCTCCCAATAATCTTGTATTTTCTCCCACAATTCAGTCTGAACTCCCAATAATCTTGTCTTTTCTCCCACAATTTAGTCTGATCTCCCAATAATCTTGTCTTTTCTCCCACAATTTAGTCTGATCTCCCAATAATCTTGTATTTTCTCCTACAATTCAGTCTGATCTCCCAATAATCTTGTATTTTCTCCCACAATTCAGTCTGATCTCCCAATAATCTTGTATTTTCTCCCACAATTCAGTCTGATCTCCCAATAATCTTGTATTTTCTCCCACAATTTAGTCTCATCTCCCAATAATCTTGTCTTTTCTCCCACAATTCAGTCTGAACTCCCAATAATCTTGTCTTTTCTCCCACAATTTAGTCTGATCTCCCAATAATCTTGTCTTTTCTCCCACAATTTAGTCTGATCTCCCAATAATCTTGTATTTTCTCCTACAATTCAGTCTGATCTCCCAATAATCTTGTATTTTCTCCCACAATTCAGTCTGATCTCCCAATAATCTTGTATTTTCTCCCACAATTCAGTCTGAACTCCCAATAATCTTGTCTTTTCTCCCACAATTTAGTCTGATCTCCCAATAATCTTGTCTTTTCTCCCACAATTTAGTCTGATCTCCCAATAATCTTGTATTTTCTCCTACAATTCAGTCTGATCTCCCAATAATCTTGTATTTTCTCCCACAATTCAGTCTGATCTCCCAATAATCTTGTATTTTCTCCCACAATTCAGTCTGATCTCCCAATAATCTTGTATTTTCTCCCACAATTTAGTCTCATCTCCCAATAATCTTGTCTTTTCTCCCACAATTCAGTCTGAACTCCCAATAATCTTGTCTTTTCTCCCACAATTTAGTCTGATCTCCCAATAATCTTGTCTTTTCTCCCACAATTTAGTCTGATCTCCCAATAATCTTGTCTTTTCTCCTACAATTCAGTCTGATCTCCCAATAATCTTGTATTTTCTCCCACAATTCAGTCTGATCTCCCAATAATCTTGTATTTTCTCCCACAATTCAGTCTAATCTCACACCAAATTTGTCTTTTCTCCCACAATTCAGTCTGATCTCACTGTTGTACACTGTTTACAGTAATGGTATTATTACACATTTAACAGGAAGTGTAAACAGGATAGTAATGAACATTTGTAAAGTGTTGAAAATAAATATAATAAATATAATACAGTGTTTAGACTGTGTGTGTGTGTGTGTGTGTGTGTGTGTGTGTGTGTGTGTGTGTGTGTGTGTAACAGTCCTGAAAGGCCAGTGTACTGTGTGTGTGCTGTTACTAGGAGTTTAATAGTCTGATGGTGTAACAGTCCTGAAAGGCCAGTGTACTGTGTGTGTGTTGTTACTAGGAGTTTAATAGTCTGATGGTGTTACAGTCCTGAAAGGCCAGTGTACTGTGTGTGTGTTGTTACTAGGAGTTTAATAGTCTGATGGTGTAACAGTCCTGAAAGGCCAGTGTGCTGTGTGTGTGTTGTTACTAGGAGTTTAATAGTCTGATGGTGTTACAGTCCTGAAAGGCCAGTGTGCTGTGTGTGTGTTGTTACTAGGAGTTTAATAGTCTGATGGTGTAACAGTCCTGAAAGGCCAGTGTGCTGTGTGTGCTGTTACTAGGAGTTTAATAGTCTGATGGTGTAACAGTCCTGAAAGGCCAGTGTACTGTGTGTGTGCTGTTACTAGGAGTTTAATAGTCTGATGGTTTGTGGGACAAAGCTCTTGTTGAATCAGGCAGTCTTGCACCGCGTGCAGCAGTAGCGTTTGCCAGAGGGCACAAGGCTGAACAGTCCACGGACAGGGTGGGTGGGTTCACTAACTACCTTGAGGGCTCTGTTGAGGCGGCGAGACTACGGATCTTGTTTGGATGGAAGTGAGGATTTTCTCTGCTATCTTCACAGAGGTGCTGCTAGAGTTTTTAAACACTGTGTTCACTCACTGTCCACTCTATTAGACACTCCTACCTTGCTGGCCCCCTGGACACTGTTGGCTCTATAGTTTTGGTTGGTGGACTATTCTCAGTCCAGCAGCACTGCTGTGTCTGATCCACTCAAACCAGCACAACACACACTACTTCACCACCTTGTCATTGTGCTTGCAGTGCTGAGAATGATCCACCTCCCAAACAGTACCTGCTCTGTGATGGTCCTCTGAGGGTGCTGACCAATAAAGAACTTAATGAATTAAGCAAAGAGTGTAGATACTATGAGTTGTACTTAATAGTGATGCTAGATATAAAAATGTATAATGTATTTTTAAAAACAAAGGCAGGACCATAAAACCACACTGTAGTTCTAACTTTTCATTTACTCAGTTGCTTCCTCCCTGAGTCAGGCTATTGATGAACTACAGATTGACTTCCAACAGTTGCAGGCTTTATTTTACGAGCTAAGCACTAAAACTAAACTAATTTATGGTCTTTTCCAGAGCTTGTTCTCAGACTTTAGAATCCATGAAATTCATTCTTTAAGAGGGGACAAAACTTTCTGTCTTCCTACAAGTACTTAGGTATTTGGTTGGATAATAAGCTGTCATTCAGAGTACAAGTTGAGAAACTACTGAAGATTAGACTTTCATAACAGAACTTCTCTGAATCTTGCAGCTCAAAAACACTTGTACGAGCTACGTTCTTAAGGGTTTTAGATTATGGGGATATTATTTACATGTATACTGACTCCTCTTTACTTTGTCAGTGAGAGTCAGTGTACCACTGCTTACGTTTGATAACAAATTCATTGTTTAGCACACATCACTGTGTACTTCATGATCTGGTTTCTTGGCCTTCATTAAGTATAAGGAGACAACAACATTGGTAAATCCTTCTTTACAAAGCTTTGTTGCGTAAACGTCCCTCCTATCTGAGTAATCTTCTAGCATGTATTAATAATTGTTATGATTCAAAAAGGTACTTGAAATCTTATTTTGCACCTTGGTCTTAGAATAACCTTCAGAACAAATTACAGCTTAACGATTTCGCCTCCTTGAGTGAGTTTAAAGATTTGTTAAAGGACTGTATAGTGGAAGCCTGCATTTGCTACACTTAAGATGGATTTTTTAATTAAGATGCATTTTATTATCATGTATTTTGTTGTGTTTGTTGTTTTGTGTTTGTGTTGTGTGAATATGGGGACATACATTGTCCGAGGTCCACCTTTTATGTTTTATGTTCATGTAGCTGTAAATGGTGTGCTATCTTGGTCATGTCTCCCTTGAAAAAGAGATTTTAATTTCAAGGGACCTCCTGGTTAAATAAAGATTAAATAAATAAATAAATAAAAACTTTCTGGGCTGGTATGTTGAGACCACCCCTTAGTTGTCTTGTGATCTCAAGATATCAAAGTTTCTCAAGATCCCAATTTATTTATACTATTAAGATAAATTGGGATCTTGACAATTGTTTTGTTATCTTGAGATCATGCATGACAAGACAAGTCAGCCATGAGCTCAAAATAACAGTGCAGAAAATTATAACTACACAATAGATTCTCTGAACATCCATAGAAACAAAATGTAAAACCAAGTACTTATTTTAAACAGAACCTCCTGAAACTCTCATTTACTTTTTGTCAATGCACTTTTCAAGAGGCTGCTGTGTATCAGCTATGTATTATTATTTACACTCTTTTCTTTCAGACTGCACCAACATGGATAAAGCTTAAACTTGGATGAAATCTGTTACACATATTGCACCAACTTTAAATCTAGTTTAAAAAAATAATCAGGATTACATTTAAATCATCATTTTCTGGATTAAATTGAATCCCGCTGCACAAACTCTGATTTAAACTTAAAGAAAAGGCTGCATACATATAAAGCACCTCAGAAAACTTGCTTATAACTCACTTACCGGAAGACATCTCAACTACCAGTTAGCGAAACCTTTGATGAATAAGCTAAAGAACTTCAGCAGGTAAAAGGTTCCTCTGCGTTTTAAGCCTACAGTATAGACTCTATAGCTTTACCACTATATTATTATTTTACTGTAATAATATATAATTTATTATGCATGCATACTTTCTCATCTCTGATCAAATCCACATCAGCAACACAATCAGAAACATTTTTTTTAATGCAGACACTGATAATAGTATCAATATTAACAATATCAATGTCATAACCATAGCCATACTACCTATCATAGTGGTATCAGTACTGTACACAAAGCTGTAACATAAAAAGCAACAGTAGAGTATTATTATAAAACTGAATATAATGTCAAGAATGATATCAGTGGCTTCTCCTTTAGTGGCTGCTGCACTCAAGTAATAAAGAGAAATAAGAACTATGGCGTGTGAGCACATACTCTGTTAGGAACAGATATTTTGTTGTTTGTTTTTGAAGGCTACTGGTGTCCTGTTGTAGGACTTGGCTGTTAATAAGATTCATTCAGTTTATGTATGAATGTAGACTCACTGGGATCACTGGGTGAAACTGTTGTCAGCAGTTGAACGGTTGCTCACAACTTTCCAAACTGTGCTTCAAACAAAGGCAGTGTTTGTGTGTGCGAAAGAGAGAGAGAGAGAGAGAGAGAGAGAGAATAAAGAGGTGATTGAGACTCTCAACCCGCTCTAGAGAAGTCACAGTCTCCTACACCACGCTCAGCCTCTGACCCGCTCTGCTGCGTTGGACGTTACGCTAACTAGATCTCACATTCCTGAGGAGCACTTCTTGTTTGTGTTTCATATCTAGAAAGTCGTTTCCACCTCAGACGCTCCAGTCAGGTCTCTGGAGAGCGTCTCTTGTTGTACTTTCATACTACTTGCTATGCTTGACTGGGTAGTGGTCTCTCTTTCTCCCCCCCCCTCTCTATTTCTCTCTCTCTCTCTCTCTCTCTCTCTCTGTCTGTCTCTCTAACTTTCTGGAAGTCTATTTTAAAACTCCTGTGTGGTTTAATTCTGTCACCCCATGTGTTAGCACTGCTTTGTTAGCAACGTTTAACAATGTTTTGCGTCACAGAATTTTTAAAAGGTGGTAATTTAGTGGAGAAAGAAAATGTGTCAGAGTGGTTTGATGTGAAACAGTTTATTGTAGAGAAACTTGCAAGCTGAGATTTCTTTACAGTGGTGATTAATGGACCCATGGCTTACAGTGCCTACAACACAAATACAGTCATTTTAGCTAATTAACCAGTGAATACAGTAAAACCTGAGAGGTTGAGTCCACTCATATCAGAGAAATTAATTAAGTTTTGAAAATATATATGGAGTTAAATATACTCAAAACTTGAAATTTAACAAACTAAGAATATTAATCACACAAACTGTATCCTGTTGCTATACTTCATACTCCAACTCTAATGTTCGAATTGGCAGTTGTTTAACACTTGTTACAAACAAGCTGACTACTTAGCAGAGACATTAAACACATTCATGTTTAGAAAAGCTGCAACATGTAAAGTGCATTAACCCACATATAACATGTCAATGTGTTGTTTGTTTACAAACAAGATATGAAGAAAAAGTGAACAGAAACAAACGACTGAAGCTAATTTCTCATTGGTCGTCGCTGGTGAACTTGAGGATTAAGTGCACTTGAATTTGCAGCCAGACCGTACAAACAACTTGCCCGGATTAAGTGACCACAACTAATTACTCCGCTATTGGCTCTTTCTTTGCAGCGTGATTGGTCGAGGCCCTAAAATCACTTGTGGGAGACATGGACAGTAAAAGAGGCTGTAATTATATGATATTAATAAGAATATTATATTAATAATAATATTAACCCACAATATTACACTGGGTTGTTGGGTAGTTGGAACGGGTCTGCTGTCAAGTAAAGGTTGATGAGAAGCGTGGTTAGAAGTGACCTGTCCTTATTGATTGGTGATATTGGTGGTGGTTCTGCTCTGCTGTGTTCAATAAAAGAGCATATTGGTTTGCTTTGTTTTCCATGCCTTGGTATCATATGCTGATGTCACAGTACTCTGGGGTGAATACAAATCTTTTATTTTATCTGGTGATTTGAGGGCATGTAGCAAGTCAAAAATTGGATTAGTGAATTTAGGTCCATTGGTTAAACCACAGGCATCATCATGGTCACTGTGCCCAATGTCAAGATTCCACTAGAGGGGTATAAAGCCCCCCATCATCAGGGCATGAAGCAGTGAAACTGTATTCTCTCAAGTGATGGAGCTCCATTCAATGCCTTTGAGAGAAGTTGGAATGATTCATAACTGATCATTAAACATCACAACCTGACCTCACTATTGCTCTCGTGGCTAAGTACAATCAAATCCTCACAGAAATGATGTAAAGCTGTCTCAGCAGAGTAGAGGCTGTTAGTGCAACAATTTGGACGAACTCTTCATGAATTCCATCTATTTCAAAAGAAATTATGGAAAAGCACAAAATATTTGACCAAGACCAGCAAAACCTGTATATAACAATAGAATAATGTTACCAATAAGCATGAATGGCATTCAACATTCCCAGATGCTGTTTACCTGGAAGTTATTAGTGGAAGAACACAGACTGTAGATCACAGGCTTGGCTCTGGACTTGGTATTGCACTGTAGTATGCATAAATTAGTAAAATTCCCACAGCACCACCTGTTTTTATTTCATGATGGATTGATGGGATAAACCATAATACGGTAGATACAGTATTAGAGGATAACTATAATTACAGGCTTCACTTGAAAAGCACTTTAGAGTCAGCTGAGCAAACACAATCATACACTTATCATCATCGTCCGAAGAAAAACATGGATCTCCATTTCTGTTTTTTTCCCTATATTTCTATATATTGAACACAACAGCTGCTCTTTACATCAATCAGCCATAACATTAAAACCTTCTCCTTGTATCTACACACATCGTCCATTTTATTAGCTCCACTTACAATACAGGTGCACCTTGTAGTTCCACACTTACAGACTGTAGTCCATCTGATTCATTGCACTGCAGTGACACTGAGGTGATGGTGGTGTGTTAGTCCGTGTTTTGCTGGTATAAGTGGATGAGATTCTTAAACACCTCAGTCTTACTGCTGCTACCAAGTAACAGCTGCCTGTGTGTGCGTGAAAGAGAACCAGGAGACCGCTCTCTTGTCTTTTCCCTCTCTCTCTTTATTGTCTCACACTCTCTCTGAGTTATCATACTCTGTTGGCTCAGCATTGTTGTAGTGAAAAGGGAACTTTTTTTCATCTTTAATCACATTAGCTCATAAAAACTACTGTACAAAGAAAAAAAACTACACTTGCAACATACCTGCACACAGATAGCAATCATCAGTACAGCAGTTTGATTTCAGCAGCTGCACATTTTCACTCTCTAAAGGACAAATGGACGTATATTTAGCTGTGAATGCTAACATTTTCACCATGTGTAGTATGTTCTAGCTACTAGCCACTAGTGTAGTATGGTCAGAGAAAACTGTTTAAAAATGCATCTAAAGTGCTTCAAAGTCAGTTTATCAGAGCTGGCTGGTTAATATTACTGATACACAACAATTTAGTTGAGAATTATGAAGATGTATCTCCATAGTTTACTTTATAAATGTCAAATAGTTCCCCTGTGCTTATTTGTGTGACTTACCTCTGGCTGACTTTACACGCATCTACTAGGTGGACCATCAAGGTAGTCGTGTCTAATAGAGTGGACAGTAAGTGGACACAGTGTTTAAAGTGTCTCTGGAGATCCATTGGGGGTCCTGATCATTGAAGAACATGGCGAAAGGGAGCCATCACAGTACAGTTTTTAGACAGATATGGTGTGTATCTGTTTATTTATATTTAGTACAGGGTTTTTGGGTTTATGGACAAGTAAACACTGACTGCCCCAGTATAATCTTCTCAGACGGCCTAAGCACTAAGCTCCAGTCTTTAAAATACAATTGATATTATTATTTTGCCCCAACAACGATTAGTGCTTTTGTGATTTAATATGCTGCCCCCTAGTGGCCTTACAGTGTCAGTACCTAGCAAGATGATCCGTAAAGGCCTCATGCAGTATAGAAAATTGACTTGGAAAGACATGTGAAATATGTGTCTGTGTTTTTACTACAGCCTGCTTATTTACTGTAAGAAGCAAGACTTAAATGTCATTCTTACAATAGAGAGAGAGAGAGAGAGAGAGAGAGAGAGAGAGAAAACTGAAAGAAAATGATCTGAAAGAATGTTTGAGAAGTATGATGTTCACCTGATCAGCTGTTGGACAAAGCAAACTCAGGTGTGCTGCACCTGAATATTTATCAGACAAAATCCAGCAGCAGAAGAAAAAGAAGAAGAAAAGAAGGAGAAGAGAAGGAGAAGGAGAATAATAATAATAATAATAATAATAATAATAAGAAGAAGAAGAAGATATTTTCAGATAATAATAGTGCTGCACGTTGCTTTAAAATGCTCAGTCACTAATTAGAAACTGATTAAGAAGCAATGGTCTTACAGTTACAGCTGCGAACATTATTCTACAATCTTGGTTTAATTCTACTCCTACTTGATCGCAGTACACAACAGATCATGCACTAAACTCCCGGAAGCGTCAGATAGAACTACTGATATGTGGTCAAATATTACTGATTCTATATAATCTAAATAATTCTATATCATCTGCTATCTGTTCTTGTTTTCCCAATGACAGAAAATGGAATGAGACTTGTTTTAGCAAACTAGTAGCAAACTCAGGTGTGCTGCACCTGAATATCTGCAGCCACACTGGACCAGGACTGGAGATCTCTGATACTGAGTGACTGAGGGTGCCTCAAAAAACTCTTACTGACAAAAATGGAAACAAACAAACAAACAAAAAAATAAATAAACAATGTTACCTGACTGGAGACTGCTCCACACCTTTATGAAGATATTGGAGAAGTGGAGGATGAAAGCTTGCTGCTAATTACTATTTTATTAAACAAAGGGTGGGATCAATTTCACACTCGTAAAGCTTAATTAAACGTATAAAGTCAGCGGCTGATAATTGACACACTGCTAGGAACTTTTATATTAAGCAATAACTAACGTAAACTAGGTTAATGAGCAGCCAAACTATTAGCAGTCACTGGCACTGGCTTAATAAAAGTCTAATAATGAACACACAAGATGTTTTATTACAATCTACAATGCTCTGAATAGTATTACTGAACAAATCAGGCAATATCTACTCATTAAATCAGATGATGTAAACAAAGTCTTCTAAACAAAGCATACATGCTGACCTACATCACGATATCCAAACTGAAGAAAAGCTTAAAACCATTCAGGTCACTGAAGCAAAAAGTAAAAAATACAAACGCTGTATGACATATAAAAGATAGAAAGTTACATTTACTCAAATACCTGCACTTTAGTAAAAATCTATGTACTGAGTATATTAGTGAGTAAAAGAATCTACTTTATATTCAGTTATATTTCAGCTGTTTAGTTACTAATTTCTTGTCTATGTTTAATTACATTTATTTAGTTGTTGCCAACGTTTGTACTGTTCTGTGATTGGTCATATTTCTGACTTTGAAGCTTCAGCATTTTATTTTAGACCCAAAAAATAAATAGAAAATAGGAAAACAGAGCCATGCAGACCTTGGTTTCTGTTTTTTACACAAGTAAAGGTACTTGTACTTGAATAACTTGAGGGCTAGGCCACACACCTTTGGTAGTAGTGGAAGTGGTTTAGTATGATTTTCAGTTTTTAAATTATATAGAATTTAACATTTGAATTATATAGAATTTTACCTTTGAATTATATGGAATTTCAGAAGATTATTCAGAGGAATCTCCGGATTTTTTTTAGATTTCTTCATAATTTAATCAGTTTAACAAAGTAAACCCGAGTCTTTCAGTTCACATAAATGTGTGTGTGATTTATGCTGACTAATGATGTTTCATACATTTACTTTATTTCTTTGAATAGATTTAATTTCTCAAAAGTAGAAATCACTGTGTAATTAAATAGTTTTTATGTTTTTTTAAAAGTAACTCTAACAAGCAATAAACTGTGAACATTGCTGCTCATCCACAGGAACCCCTGTACTGGACACCAGAACTACTAAACAGTGGCTCTGGAATAGCTCTGATTTATTAGTGCTGAATCTAGGAATTAATCATGATTGTATTAGTTTGTTAGGGTCAGGAACAGCCTGTTCAGCAGCTTGTCGGTCCCTCCACATTGTTTTTTTTCTAGTATACACTTTGAAGCTTTAAGTTAAGGCTTGTCTCAAATGGTTTCTCACTTGTGACGTTCAAAGGAATACAAGAGTTTTTATGACACCCTTTAGCCACAACCGCATGGATACGGATCGAGCAGCAGTCGCACATTTTTTGAGATACAGACGAGGACCAACCAGAGTGGAGGGGTTTGTTTACAGCTGTCAGACAAAAATAACAGAGAAGAAGATTCAAAAGACATTTGATTATAAGTTTTATTTACTACTGAGCTGTATGTAATCTGAATTGGGCCACTGTAGATAAGCAAATTAGCTCATTTAAAAAATCTACTACAACCAACCAGTCTTGCTGGAAATGGCACTTGCAGAGCCTGTATATCACATAGGAAGACCATACGGCTTATTAATTTATAAAAAGATGGTTCTTTACAAATTATTTAGTAAAAGAAATAGATTCTAACCATTTTAAGCTTAAGTAGTTATTTGCATGGTGTAATCTCTTTACATTGAGGGAGAGTTTGTTATATATGGATCTATATGGAACCCTACCCAGATCTATATGGAACCCTACCCAGAAGACAATAACTCTATATAGCCGCAAAAGAGTGCCTCTATTGTTTTGCTGTCAAGCTTGGGACCCTTGAAGAACCCTTTTTAGTACTTTAAAGGACATTTTTTTCAAAAAAGGTTCTATATAGAACCATATATATTACATTTCCCAACAGTCTGAAAAACCAAAGCACCATGCAAACCACTTAAACATGAAATAGCTCCATCTAGAACTGTTTTTGTTGTTAATGATGTTTTTCAACAAAACATCACTCTTTCAGACACTTGCATTCAAAGATAGACTACAACAAGTCTCTTATTAATCAACACCATAAAACCAGGTGGAAAACTAATGAATATTACACAAGAGAGCGAGTCAGTCGACAGCTGAAAGATGGGATGAGTGAACGAGTGAAAGACTGAATGAGCAATAGAATGAGAAAGCCTCGTCTGGAAAATGCCTATCAGCTTCTTAATTCATACTAAGCTCAGCGTTATGCTCTGTATTTGACTTCATCACTGACCCGACTCCATGTCATTATCAGCCAAGGCAAACAGCCCCCATCACACATCTCTTAATGCAAACTCAAACAGTTTAATTATTCATCAATCGTCCATTACCACTGGCCTTAAACATCTATTTAGTTTACATGCCCTTATTAAGCGCACATTACAATCTGCAAAATAGTAAATGGTCCCTCATAAACAGTGTTTTGATTAATAATGAGCTTTAAGCTTTCCTCACAGCTCAGTTTATTGAGCAAATATTTAAATATTATGACGGCAATAACACATTAATCAGAGATGGAGTGCAAAAGTGAGTAAAGGTGACCTCTGGTGTTCGGTGAAGGTATTACACAGTACACTCCTGAGTTACTGCCAACCTTGATAATACTACTACTACTACTACTACTACTAATAACAACAACAGCAATAATAATAATAATAATAATAATAATAATAATAATAATAATAATAATAATAATAATAATAATAATAATAATTATTATTATTATTATTATTATTATTATTATTATTATTATTATTATTATTATCCAGGAGATATCAGCAATGATATATTTTGTTCCTCTGCCTTTTCTGAATCTTGCCTGCACTTTTCTCCAGTTCTCTTCAACTGATCTTGCTCCTGATTTCATTGCAGTGCTTTATGAGGGAAACTGTACACTGGATTAATGGGAAAGTCATGAAATTCCAAAGGAAGTTTCAGTGTTCATTGACTACAGAACTAAAACATTAACTAACTAAAACTAAAATTAACTAAATAAAACATTTCATTGTGTTGATTACATATTATGGAATATCCTTAGCAAAGTGGAAGTACTGGAGCATCTCATAGTTATAACTGGCGTGAGCTTGGTAAGGTGTTGCTAGGTGATTGCTATAGCATTCTAGGTGATTGCTAAGGAGTCGCTAGGTGGTTGCTATGGTATCCTGTGTGGTTGTTGGGGTGTTACTATGGCATCCCAGGTGAATACTAGGTAGTTGCTATGGTATCCCAGGTGGTTGCTGGGGTGTTGCTAGGCAGTTGCTATGGCATGCCAGGTGATAGCTATGTGGTTGCTGTGGTATCCCAGGTGGTTGCTATGGTGTTGCTAAGTGTTTGCCATGTGGTTGCGTTTGCTAGGTGGTTGCATTAGGATCCCAGGTGATTGCTATGATGTTGCTTGGTGGTTGCTATGGTATCCCAAGTGGTTGCTATGGTGTTGCTAGGTGGTTGCTATAGTATCCCAGGTGGTTGCTAGGGCGTTGCTGTGGTATCTCAGGTTTTGTAGAAGGTATGGTAGCAGCAGCCCCCTCTGTTGGCCAAAACAGGCAAAACAAGACATGCCAGCCCGTCTGCTCTGCTGCAGGTCTTTCTCAGGACTTTCCACTGTGTTTATAATTCACAGTAAAACTGGGGACGATTCCAGAGGCAGCTCCAGTGCTAATGGTGGGCTTGTATTAAGTCAGGGGGCCAGACAGGGACGTCTGGTTTGCATACAAGTACACCAGACCACAATCAGACCAAACATTGTGTAACTGTTGATATTTTAAAAGTTGTGGCATGATTTATCAGACAAAACCCAGCAGCAGGAGAAAAAGAAGAAGAAAAGAAGGAAAAGAGAAGGAGAAAGAGAAAAAAAGAAGAAGAAGAAGAAAAAGAAGAAGAAGAAGAAGAAGAAGAAGAAGATATTTTCAGATAATAATCGTGCTGCACATTGCTTTAAAATGCTCAGTCACTAATTAGAAACTGATTAAGAAGCAATGGTCTTACAGTTACAGCTGCGAACATTATTCTACAATCTTGGTTTAATTCTACTCCTACTTGATCGCAGTACACAACAGATCATGCACTAAACTCCCGGAAGCGTCAGATAGAACTACTGATATGTGGTCAAATATTACTGATTCTATATAATCTAAATAATTCTATATCATCTGCTATCTGTTCTTGTTTTCCCAATGACAGAAAATGGAATGAGACTTGTTCTACATCAACAAATAATAAATTATTAACTCCAGCAGTCAAGACACATGACACAGACTGGCCGAGCAAGGCTGAAGGTATTTGATGTTCCAATGCAATGATTTGAGAGAGAAATCAGAAAGAGAGATCAGAACTCTCCAGGCTGGGATCTTCTCTGTGGTTTCTTATGGATGTGAAAGCAGGACAGGAAAAATAATGACAGACACAAGAAAACAAACACACTCTCTTCAGTCAGAGCCCGGATATCCAACTGAAGCTTATTTTGGACAGAGACAGTTATGCTTGGAACAGACGAAGGTCAAAAAGAAGAGGATGGATAAACAGAATAAAAATAAAATTAAACACAAAAAAGAAGTTACTAAATATGAACAGCTGAAATGTAACTGAGTGAAAAGGAGATTCCTTTACTCACTAATCTGCATCAAAAGTAGTATTATTAGAAAATACTCACCACAGTACAAACCCATCAATATTTACTGAAGTACATGTATTTGAGTAAATGTATGTAGTAACTACTCACCTCTGACTAGTATTACTACTACAACTACTATTGCTACTATTAATAATAATATTATTAACATGACTACAACTACTATTACTACTATTAATAATAATATTATTAACATGACTACAACTACTACTACTAATACTTTTACTACACCTACTACTACTACTACTTCTACTACTACTACTACTACAATTACTACTACTACTTTTACTAGAACTACTACTACTACTATTAATAATAATACTATTATTACTACTACTACTACTACTACTGCTTCTACTACTAATAATAATATTAATCCTACTACCACTACTACCAATGTTTATACCACTACTACTACTACTACTACTACTACTATTATATATATATATATATATATATATATATATATATATATATATATATATATATATATATATATATATATATTGTGAAGGTTTTCATTAAATATTAATGGATAATTGATATAGTTGGATAGTTGATTTTTTTTCCTAATGATGATGTAAACAAGGTAATTCAGAGTGGTTTAATAAAGAAACTTTCAGACTCTAATATCTTTACTGTGGGGATGGGAACCCGTGGTGGCCATGTCTGCAACACAAATATTAGCATTTAATTTAACATCCAAAACCACCAGTGAACCTACATGTCTTCCGAACTGCACATGTAATGTTGACTGTTACATCCTGCGTGCACCTCCCCGCCCTGTAGGTCATTTAAGAACACATTTCAACTCGAAACGATTATAAAACAATGTCTCAGGTGTCCAGCAGCGCATTCATAACCATTCCACATAATGACTTTCTCGGGGGTGAGCTTTTAGACGCATTCAACTCTTCAGACGTCTGTTTCCTGTCAGCACCACGGTGAACAGCTCTGACTGACAAGCTTCTCTAGAACGACATGTTTTATACCAAACCACCCTGAATGACTCTGTTTGCACCTAGATCATATAATTATACTGAAAAGATTATTAGGCCACATTCATGAACACACATTCATTCAGACACACTTCTGCAACTTTTCCAGACTTAAGAGCACAAAGGTGAGACCATGACTGCAGTTTAAGACACATCATAAACCTGACATAGGCTTTGTCTAATGATAGATATAAGGAAGAATGATATTGGTGGATGAGGCCCAATACTCTGTTTGCGAAGTGCTGACCACCAAGGCAGGGCAAGGAGGGGGAACTCTGAGAAACTTGGGGCTGGAGTTCTGGGTGGCTTCAGCTGCTGGGTTTTAAAGCAAGGCCCCCCCTTGCGAATTCCATCACGAGAAGGTGAGGGGAGAGCAGTGGTTTATATAGAGCGTGTAATGATGAAGAGGAGGAGTTTGGGCTTGGTCCTTCTCCCAAACTTAAGTAATTTCATAACTTCATATCATATCTATTTATGTATGTAGATATAATACATGGGGCTGCATGCAGCTTTGCACTGGAGCCTTTTCCGAGAACAAATGATGGCAAATAATAAACCGAACACACATACAGCATGTCTTAGGAAAACATTTATTGGATCTGAATCTTTGGAATGTCCGTTGATCGGAGCTGATCAGAGACAGTAGACATTGGCGGTTCTCGTTTTCGTGATGCAGATGTGGAAATACAAAACAGTGATTTCAGTTTTTAAGGCCTTGCTGTTTTATTCAGGTCAATAGTTTTTTTTTCTTCCTACAACAGCAATTACAGAAGCAGTATTGAAAATAAAAGATTCTTTTTCCTCTTCTTCTCGTAAAAAAAATCAGCACAAAATTTAAACGACAGTAGAAAAACGAAGAGATAATCGATCAGGTAAATGGGCATTGATTTTTTTTGTACTATAGGAAATTTGTATACCTTTTTCGATAATGAAAACATCTCGATAACCGTATATTTCAGAATCATATTAGACGTTCTGAAACTAATAAAAAAAGAACACAGTCTCTTTTTTTTATTCGGATTTCGTTTTTTACAAATGAATGCTATAAACACATAAACTTCTTTAAATATATCTATCAGTGCAACATCGTTTTCTTTTCTGTTTTCTTTTTTTTTTTCTTCTTGACGCTACAGTATGCTTTCTTCATGAAACCTTACTGAAGCTCGTCCCCCTTTAGCTTCAGCTGACTCACACGTAGCATTGAGAAATGGATTCATGGATATGAGTCTGAGAACTACTGGATGATGAGAGGATGAGTTTGTTTTTGTTTTCTTTTCTTTTTTTTGCCACAGAACACAACACAGCACATAAACATACCTAGAAACCTTTAAAACAGGAGTCAGTGGATGGGGACGGTGGAACCTTGTTGTTGGATATACTACATGGTGGTATGACGCTCTTAGGTTTTTAGGGATTTGCTCGTAAAAAGATGACCAGTGCTCTGTTCCCGATGCCAGTGACAACATGGCGGCAGATGACGACCCAGCATAAGATATTTCACGATTCATATTTTATATCAGCAGTAAGTCTTTTTCTTGTGTGTGTGTGTGAGTGTGTGTGTGCGTGTGTGGTGTCTTCCCAAAGTCCAGTGCAGTATCAGAATTGCTAAAGATGAGGTGGTTCCCGTATGTGTAGTGGACAGTGTGGCCCCCTTTAAACTGGGGCGACGGTCCTTTGGTACTGACACAAGACCAATGTCATGATCGGGCTGTGACATCAAGCGCAGAGGCCAACCCCATGACTGCTCAGCCTCCGTCAGACCCCTCTTTGTACCAGGTGCGACATCAGCAAAGACACAGCAGCAGTTCCCCCCGGCGACGGGAGATATGCTACAAATGAAGAAAATAGCACCATTCTTTTAGGCCCCCCCCCCGCGTTCGTGAGTCTCGTTCAAGACACGTAGCCCAAAGTTGACGACAAAGTGCGTTTGAGGTGAGAGGACGGCCTAAGAAGCACTTTGAAGAGGGGGCAGAAAACTGGGGCGGGGGGTGGAGCAGTAGGCAGCTTATTCCAGACCAAAGCAAGGCGACGATGAGCTGTTGTTCTTTTCTTTTTCTTTTTTCCTTTTTGGTATGCTGACAGACATCCAAAACTTGATAAGAGATATATATATTTATATATATATATAGAGAGAGAGACATAAACAGAGATCAGAGTCAGGCTTGCTGATCCCGCCTCACGATAACAGACCTTGATGTCTATGAATGCCTACGATATCCAGGCGGAGCGAGAACAAAGTATAAACATTTATGGGTGAACGTCAGTAATGTTCCACGGAAAATGTGCACAGAGAGGTTCGTCAGAAGAGTCTCGTCTGAGAATGAGTGTCACTGTGTCTGTGTGCATGTATGCATGAGCACTGGGTTTGTCAAACCACCAGCTTTTACACATGAGCTGCATCTCTGGGGAGGTGGGGCGGCAAAGTAACGGAACAGGACGGAAATAGCACACGGTTTCACTTCCACAAAAACAGTCGGACGATTGTATTTACAACACACAACCAAAGGAAAAACGGGATACTGCAGCTTCTTTTTTGTCCTTTTACTTGTTTTCTTTGAAAAGGGCAATAAAATATATTAAAACTTATGTACAATATGTCAGCTCTCATTAAAGCGCAATGAATAAACCGGGTCATGTTTTGCAGATATGACCAACATATTCCGTCTTTTTTCCTTTCCTTCTTTCCTCTCTGTCTTTCTTTCTTCTCTTTCTTTCTTTCTTTTGACTGGTCCGGAACTAAAGGGATGTAAAACTTGAAAAATCAACTAAGGAGGCCAAAAAAGATGTACCAAAGGCACTGACTGAACCATGAGTGAAATCCTTCAGGGCTGGGTAATAGCTCCACCCCCACCCCTCAGATACTTGTCCCCACTATGGGCCAAATACCCTCCACCAATATCAGCCATGGTTCATTAGGGATTTTTTACACATCTCCTTCAAACACACAAACACAACATTTTTAAAAAGCTGATTAGATTTTTTTCCTCCCAGAAAAAAGAAAAAGAAAAAAAAAGATAAATACGTATAACATTTTTCATATATTGGTCTCAACACCAGCATCCGATTGTAGAAATGAGCAACTAAAAATAATACAAAATAATAAAATAAAAAATTAAAATAATTATCTAAATCATCTGTACATATATTTCTGTGTTGTTGTTTTTTTTTTCATTTTCTTAATCCTCATATTCAATGTTTTTTGTACACAGTGTCCCCCTACTGGTAGGTTCTGTCACTGCAGCTCCTGAGAAAAGCATGGCTCAGTCCCAATTCTCCTCCCAAGTGGTTCCCAGAACCTCAGAGCCTTGTCCTCTTCCAATGGGAGGGCGGCGGCAGTCCATTGTAGCCCGCCCCCCCGCCCCCCACTCCTCCTCTGAGGAGAGGTTTTCTATCGTTGGTTGGACGGCTCACGCCTCTGAGTATGAGTTCTGTGAGTTTAGCTTGTCCTTCTTCAGCTTCACGCCGTCCACCAGCTCAAAGTTATAGTTCTCCAGAGCAGATAAGTTTCTGTCGGCCATGCCGCCGTGCGAGCAGGCGCAGTAGAGCACCACGCCACAGATGGCCCCGAGGAAGACCCCCAGCGCGCTCATAGCGATGATGGTGATCAGGATGGGGTCCAGAGTCTTCAGCATGTTTCCAGCTCCGCTGATGTCATTGTTCTCTACGATCTCTGGGAACTCTGTGATGTCCACGACTAGAGAGTGGAGAAAAAGAAGGAGAGGACATCAGCTACAGAGGGACAGCACTGATTGGGTGAAGTTTCTAAGTGACTTTACAGTTTAAAGCAATCTTTTTTCTGGAACTTGGAACTGTACGCTGAGAATTCAGCCCCAGCTATGGGTGCAATATGTGAGAATACACTTACATATGAATTCATAAATCATATTATTCACAAATTCTATAGTATTAATGGACAACTGTGCACTTTTTTTACTTGTCTAACTACATATGGTATACATTTGAAAAGGACACTTACTGATCTCATTGAAGTTGTCTTCAGGCAGCATGGGCTCTGTAGGAACGTCTGGGTCTACAGACACACAAACATATTAAATTCAATGAAATGAAGTGCTACATGCCAAACGTTTGCTATATTGTGCTCTCACAGCAGAGACTTCTCGGATCTCTGCAGAAGATTCTTGGACCACTCACCTTTGCAGTCAGCCATGTTGAGATTGTCTAGGATTTTAATGTCATCCACAGCGATGTCACCCCAGCTTTTCCTCTCCACCACTCCCTCTATCACCACCTGGCAAACATTACAGCATTGACGGTATGTCAGTTTTTCAAACCTATGAATATTTGTACATTGAAATGTACTGAAGTACTGTCCTAAAGTCTTGTCCCTATGAAGTGAACCTTGCATGTGGAGAGCAGGGCTGTGCTCAGTAAGATGTCTAGTCAACTAAGATCACTAAGATCACTTAGTCAAGACTGTGATAACGTCTGCATATAGATGTTTAGACTGCGCTAGTAAACTAGTGTGTCTCCATGTAAGGTTAAGGACTGTTCTACTCTACCTGATGTATTATTTACATTTCCTAGAAGAATTTGACTTTGAAGAAGAACTTCATGAGTGTCACTGTCATGCCAGATGATAGCTGGCCAGGTCAAGACAACAGCCATTCAATTCTCAGTAATATTGAATATATATAATATTATATATAATATTGGGTTATATTTTCAGCCATTACATTCACACTTACCTGGTAGGGTTTGCTTGAATGCGGTATAAGCACACGGCCCTCTCTCCAGCGGTTGCCCTGATGACCACTGACCGTCCAGAGCAGAACATCGGCCATGGCCTGTCCACTCTCCCTCCGCTGTTTGATGTGCAGTGTGCCAATGTGCGAGCCGAACATGTGGTACCAGAATGACATACACAGGTCTGAGTCCTGGCCGGACACCGCTGGACTCACAAGTCGGGCCACCTCAGTGTCCTGTGCTCCGGTAGCCAGTGTGTAGATAAAGTTCCCAGAACCACCTGGAGAGAGACAGCAGGAGCTTTAAACAGGCTGAAGGAGTTCAAGGGAATAGAGATTTTAGACTGTATTTGTCACATACTACTAGATTACATGTGCTTCTTCGTCTCTCTTACCTGTGTGGTCCATGTTTGGGCCGGTATTGAGTGTTGGAGTGCCACTAGACTGGATCTGCCACTTGTACCCTGTCTCCTCAGATGTCCAGCCACAGAACGAGGGGTCATTTGCCCAGCCGAAGTCACATGCAAACCAGAGGAATGCTACAAAAAACACAGGCATGTATGCTTAGACAGGCTCTTGCCTAGTCTACCTATAAAGCACATGTAGGTAAACCTGTTTGTTTATCACATATGACATTGTTGTATGGATTTCTGTTGCTCTGAAAGTCAGTGGTAACTCGTTTGAGCTGAAGAACAGCTGTATTACATCTGTCCACCAGGGGGCAGTAGGTAGCTATGTTAAAAATGAAAGCAATAACAGAAATAAACGGACTCAAAATCTCAAAATCCTGAGGCTATTACAGAATGCGTAGACAGGAGATTCAGTGAGTGATATTTAGAAGCGCATAATGTTGATGAAACAGGCAGAAGGTGTGAAATTGAGACAGTTTTAATGCACCCTGGTGTTTCCTCTATATGACAGTGAGAATGAGAGGAAAATAGGAAGAACAAAGTGATTATGAAATTCCAAAAAAAAAAAAAACAACGGGTAGAAAATACATATCTCAGCTTTGCTATTGTCTGCACTGTGTCTCTGCGTCTCTCAGATGGTATAAACTGCAACACCGTGAGGATTCGGAGTGGCTTTTTTAGGGTATTTGCCCAGTGAGGAGGAAAGAATTTCCCATTAAAAACCACGGCTCAGGCTTTCTGCCACCGTTCCTCAAAATATAGCAGTTTCCAATTAAAAGTTATTTCTCTTTTTTCCATTTCTGAGAGGATTTGGGGTGCAGCAGTGCAAGCCTCTGGCCATGAAGGAGCTTCACCGCAGTCCAAAACGTTCTGACTGTTTCACATCACAAATAAACCACATTCGAAATGGAACATGCAGATCTTTTCAGCTTTAACACATCCAGACCACACAAGTGCTACACACACAAGCCTACTTTCCTCCAGCACGCAGGCTGCTCAATTAGCAAAGAGTCCGATAAGGGACGTTGTTCTCCTGGTCAGGCTTTGGCCATTAGCATGCAGTCTCGTCCAGCTAATCAGCAATTATGCTGAACAAGCAAAATTAGAATGATGCTCATTAGCGGCGGTGCAACACAGAGTTTCACACTAGCAGTTTGTTGTGGTAGCTAAGATATACACCAACAAACAGAATCCTTAACTGATGCCTCATAAACAAAGGTGATGAGTAGTGGACAGAAGGTAGTGAAAGCCGGTTTGCTCTTACCTGGTATGGTGCCCATCCCTGCAGTGGTCTCAGGCATGGTAGTACCACCTGTGCCAAAGACAACATAAGATTAGACACACAGCTAAACATTGATGACACACATAGTTTTATAAGAAGCTATAGGTCCGAACGTTTGCAGACACCTGCTCAGCAATGTTTCATTAACGGGTGCACCTTAAATGAGCTGAATTCACAGAATAGAAATGGTGTCTGGATACTTTTGGACACTTTACGTCATACATGCTACAGCTCACAGATGTTTGGCTCCTTCAGAAAGACATAAGTGAAAGAGATGGCTAATATTATCCCTAGCATACTCAACCCTAACCTTTAACACTTTCTTTGCAGGCTACAGAAGAATGTTAGCAACAGTGCAGCAGAGAAGGTGTACTTGGCAGTGTACTTGTAACTGACTGCAATGACATTTAGCAGGAGCATGTGCTTATTCGGTTAGCAGGAAGCTAAACTTGTTAGCATTAGAGATCAGAGAGAAAACAGAAGCAAGGACATGTGCAGGAGACAAAAGTCAGATGCAGGAGGCTGAGCCTCCTATGTGAGAGAACCAAAGAGGGCGGAGCCAAGAGGTGTGAAAACATGCATAGTGTAATTAGCCTAAGTGTGGCTAAAGCAGTTGGCAGAGGAGAATGTGCTAGCGAGGGAGAGCTCTGCAGTCTAATACTGTGATAGCGTGGTTATGGAGAGAGCGGCAGCTCTGCAGTGTGCGGGTGTGGTGAGAAAGGGCGCAGTCTCTGCAGGCTGGTGTTAGCACCTGTCTGGTCGTAGTCATCACCTGTTCCACTGTGACAGCTGGCCTGCTCATCATCACACTCGTCTGACGGGGTGGTAGGTGGAGCGGGCGTGGTGGGCGGCATGGTGGGTGCTACAGAGAGAAAAAACATAAAGAGAGAGTATTAGACATAGGCATAGCCATAGTTCACAGGGAGCAAAGTCACACAGTAGGAACTATATATAGCAAGAATGGTTTTGACCTTTAAAGCAAAATTCAAACAATTGTTTATAATTTCTGCAGAATTCAGTCATTAACACACCAACAAAGTCATTCAGATAGGTTATATGAGTTATTAAACACATTGTTAACAAGAATACATTTCTTGATGCCTGAGATATTGTTTTCTGACAGGTTTTGGCATATAACCTATTATTGTCAAGTACATGAATGATGGTGAGGGCATATAATAAAACTTGGATGGCATGCATAGGTTCACTGGTGGTTTTTGATACTACATAATGGGTGTGTTTCAAAACCTAGTGAGCTCCTACATAGACAGCATTTTACGTCATAGTATGTGACGTAGACATGTAGGCTGTCCCAATTCTTAGATACCTTAAACATGCTGTCTACTGACGCACCTTATTTTGGCCCGATTTTAAGGAAGCATTGAACGCTTCCTCAGCCGCTAAGACAATCCTATGATGCAACGCAGGCAAATCTACGAGCAGTGAAGTGGTTTTAAAATGATTCTCTCTGGTGTTTTAATGTGTTTCTTGTCATATAATCACACAAAACTGTTTTTTATTTACAACTTTGTAACAAGTTGTTTTGTAGTTTTATACTTAAGCCATTAGCATGTATGCTAGCGGATTTTTAAGCCTCGGGCTATTGTTTTGGATGCCGGCCGGTAGCTAAGCAACCAGCTAAACCACCGGTCGCATGCTACAGTGGGCGGGAACAAGCCGTGACGCAGTCTCTCTCTAACTAGAGTGTCTCAGTAATCTGTTTTATGAGGAGAGATGAGGAGAGAACGCTGCTACTTAAACAGCTGCCTACATAGTCAGTGCCTACTTAGACACTCACTAGGTTTTAAGACAGACCCACTACGGCTATATTTGTGGTGTATATATTATTCTGCATGTGTGACATATGCAGAATATAAATCATTTTGGTCATTTCTATTTGTATCTTTATCATAAAACATTTGCACAATATAAACAGCTACTGACATTCCTACACGCTTGCTCCATTTAGGAAAACTTACAAAGAAAATGCATAACTTCAGCAGCCTATATAACATCCACCTCCCAAATGATTCTATGTTTTCATTCAGACAGATTAATATCGATATATTTCTGGGTTTAAGTTGGTTTAAAATGAAAAAGAATGTTCCTGCACACCATGACAACATACAGTGTTTATGAGCGTATAATCTATTAAATTATTATTAAAGAGTCTTAACTTTTTGGTCTTTTGTGGCTATTCCAGACCCAGTTTACACAATCCGCACAACAACTGCCACCAACCAATTTCATCCCAGAACCTCTTAATAATGTGTCTCCCGCGCTGGGCCGTGCATGTGTCATATGGGCCAGTGCGTGTGTGTGTGGGTGCTGGTTTGGCCATGCTCCTGAGGGCCCTGGCAGGCTTGGGAGCTCCACCCTGGGCCTGGTTCTGGTCTGCGAGGCAGGGAGCCTCTCATTAGTCCTGCATGTGCCCCGCTGCCTGTGGGCTCTCTGCCCGATTGACTCTGTTTACTCACAGCTTGTAATGAGCGGCCCTTAAGCCTGCCGGGCTTTCCCCAGGTTAGAGAGGGAGGCAGGAGAGGGACGGAGGGATGGAGAGAGGAATATAGTAAAGGAAAGGAAGCGGCCTCTGTGGTGGTGGAGTGGGGGGATGGGCAGTTAGCAGGAGGCCAAGTTACTGAAAGGGCTGAAGGGTCAGAAGTTAGCCGCATTAGGCATGTTCATTTAAGCCGTGTGGATTAAAACCTCCTGCTACAGCTTAGCACCCTGCTGTTTTCCTCACAGCTACTGATAGCACTTGTTAGTGTGATGAAATGTGATCTTGGATTTTATGTGCATACCGTAGCTGTTGTTCATAATGTTTTTTTTTTATTTGTTATTAAAAATATTATTTTAAAACAGCAGCTGCATTGCTTTCAAGAAACAGAAATTGACCAAATGACAATTATAGGGAAATTTTGAAACACTTTTATAATTAGACTATAATTAGACACTTTTATAATAGACATCTTTTATAATTAAGATGTTAAATCATTCAGATTGGTTTGCTGTGAAATGTTCCATCCTAGACAAATTAGAACTACTAGTGTTTGAATCATTCGCAGCACTGGTAATAGGAACCAGACATCTGAAACTTTTAATGCATATAAAAGCTACATTACAGAAGGTCATCATCTAAGTTCTGGGGCTCTCCTGAATACAGTTTTTTAATCTCTGGAGCTTCGGCAGTTATCAACTGAGAAAATCTGCATCTGGTGCTTGGCTGAAAAGAACATCCACTTCTAACTTAAGTTATGAAGAACATGAAAACATGAAAAGAAATGTTTATGTTGGCATCTTTTACATTCATTCATACAGAGACTGAACGTCTTAAATATGGGTGGAGAGGTGCATTTTCCAGAGCAAGCAGAGGGCTAAATGTTTAGGTGTCAGTTCTGAAGATACTGCTTTTATTTCTGTGTTTTAGCTAACTAAAAAAGAAACTTGAGAGCCATTCTTTGGCAATAAAAAAAATAAAAAAATAAATAAAAAATAAATATTCAGGTGTTTGGGTCCAGGCCCACTAGGTTTACTGATCATTTTCAATAGTGAAGTTTCACTAGTTTGTCTTTAACGATTGAATTCTGCATACATTTTGGGAAAATCAGTAGTATTCATCTTCAATTAATTTAAAAGCTACGAACATTTCTAATTCTGAGATACAGCAGTGATGATATGCTCATGTGGGCATGGAAGGTAGAGTCGGTATTCTCAGGAGTGGCAACCACTATGTTTGTGTTTGTGTTGGAGACAGACAGACTGATCGAGTGTATATAAACTGTTTTGAATTGCCCGTATGTGTGTGTGAGTGTTGGCACCGTCAGTGAAAACAAGCACCATCATCCAGCTAAAGCCCACAGTGGGATGCCGTAGCTTACATAAGCCGGCTTCACCGACTCCAGGAAAGCCAATATGTAAATCCACTTAACGCTGCCTCAACAGAGAGCGCTCTCATAACACACTGAATGAGCTCAGAGAGAGAGAGAGAGAGAGAGAGAGAGAGAGAGAGAGAGAGAGAGAGAGAAAGACAGACTGAAAAAGAGAAACAAAGACAGGCCGAGACATTTGATTTGATTGTGAGACTTCAGATAATTAAAAATTTCAAATTTCACCAAATTTTGAATTTGAATAAATTGAACATACAGACCTAAGTGGACCTATTTGCCATGGCTATCAAATTCCTGGCGGTTGCTAAGATGTTGCTATGCTGTTATTATGGTGTCCCTGGTGGTTGCTAAGATGTTGTAAGGATGTTGCTATGGTGTCCTAAAAGTTTAATAAGGGGTTGCTAGACTGTGTTGCTAGGTTTTTGCTATGGTACCCTACCTTATTGCAAAGGTGTTGCTAGGCCGTTGCTATGGTACCTTACATGATTGCTAAGGTGTCTGAATTAACATTTTATGAGAGCCATACAAGACATCGGTCCAGAAAGTAAAAGTGCACTGTTCCCATGCGACCAGTGAAAACAGTACAAACAGGTGTAAAATATTATTAATTGATATTATATATTTATATAGTCATTAATTGATTATTAATATTAATATTAATAAATCTTCAAAATTATTGATAGTAAAGAATTATCTATTCTAACTTTCCAAAACTGATTGACTTGAATTTATGTTTTTAGACTGATGCATTTTAAACTCCTAGTAGACAGAGACTAACGGTCAGACAGGATGGGGACAGACAGAGGGTCAGGCCTAATCCAGACAGGCAGGTGGGCTCTAAATCCACTGCAGTGTTGAGAGGGTCCCTGTCATTAGGCTGGACGCACACTGATGCTTATTTAGGCGGGAGGCTTCCTTTGATGGCACATCTGCGGGACAACTGCGCTGATCCTGGTGAAAGCTGAGCCTCCAGGCCACACGTTCTACCCTCATGGGTGGATCCATACAAGTTCAATCAACTCGCATTTATCCCTAATGATGAGGCTTAAAGGACCACACGGAGGAATATTTCCAGATGCTTCATTTCATTTGGAATCAGATGCCCTTTAGTTTGCTGTTGATTTGTCTGCTTGTTTTGAGCATCTTTGCAACATGTAGGATACATATGGGCGGGGTGCAATATGAAAAAGAGGGGGAAAGCAGGAAAGAGAGATATAGAGAGAGAAATATGTCTATGAAGGAGTGCAAGAATGCATTGAACAGGTTCTATACATTAAAAAAAATCATTCATAATTTCAAAGCACCGCCTGCTGAATGGTTCCTCAGGGAATCAGAAGTGATTGTTTTATTGACGTTGCTCCAAACAGCCCTTCATTTTTAAAAGTGTAGTTATAGACCTACCTTCGATCTCACAGCCCAGGAGCTCCAGTCTCAACCCCATGCCTGCTGGCGTAGCTCTGTCTGGATAGATCCTGACAAAGCGCGTCAAGATGGGCTCCACTGTCCTCAACACTGGCGTATCGTAGTTCATATTCCCCTCGAAAAGCTGTGCCAAGGAGAGAGGACAGAGTGAGAGGGTCATTATCCATCAGACATGGAGCAAACTCTCAAAATTCAGTCACATTTATCCTTCGTCTTTCCCCCTGTTAAAGAAAAAAGCAAGGAGATAGTACTGAGAATAAAACAGAACAAAAGGCTTCAATCCACTGATTGACATTTGAAGAGAACATGCAAGCGAAAAGGCCGCTGGCTACCGCCACGCTCCAGAGCAGCAGGACGCCTCCTTTGCTGAAATCTCCCATCCGGCTTTCCCTTCAGCTTCAGAAAGCCTTTCTACCCAGCCTGAGCTACCACAGGAGAATGGAAAAATGAGTGGAGGGAGCGGGAAAGAGAAATTGAGAGAGAGAGGGAGACAAAGAGGAGACACATGCTCCAGCTATAACAAAGTCCAGAAGAGGAGGTTGAAGGCATGAACGGGAATTAATGGGCTACAGTTCTAACATCCTGTCTTCTTCAAGCTCTGATACAAAGAGAGAGAGAGAGAGAATGGGGGATGAGAGAGGTTTAAGAAGGAGGACAGGCTGGTGTCAAGCCTCTGCTACTCTTTAAAATAGGGCACGGTGCCATCTGTGGTGGATCTACTGCCCGAGCTTTGCACTCTGACAGGGGATGAGCTGTGAACACATGCTAAAGTTCTCTAGGTGCTCCAGTAATGCATTTAATATTAGCTGCTACGAGTCCTCTTTCCTTGTTTTTCACTTATCCTATTTAGTAGAAAACTAGAACCTTTAAAAATCTACTTCCAAAAAAAAGTAGACATGAAAGGTTGTTTGAGTGATGCCTTAGGAGAATTACTTTCGATTCTTTCAAGAACCATTCTTGAAATGGAGATTTGTGAGCGTGAGGAACCTTTAAAAGACCCTTCTCATAATAATCCATAAAGCTTAAGGCTTCTTTATAGACGTTCTTTAAACTTTCACACTCTTAAATCTCCTTTTCCGATTGAAGGTAGTTCTTCTATAGCATCACATTTATGGCACCAATTATTTCAAAGATTTCAGTTATTATTGTAATTTTTACCACACTTTTTCTGTAATTACACAATTACATAATTTATTACATTAATTTATTACATACTTTATTACAAACTATGTAATCATTTATTACATGTTATTGCTGGTCACATGTTAGACACATGTTAGTTTTGAAAAGCTTTCAAAATGTCAGCTGGATCCTGATCAGGCCCATTTTATGTTTTTCTAAAATGTTATATGAATGTAATCCAGGTTGTAAAACTGAACTGCCAGTCCAGTTTCTGAATCTGCAGTTATCCAACCAAACCAGCTTCCTCCTGTTTCTTTTTTCCTTCCCCTCACCTTGGGTTTGTTGCCGTTGGCCTCCATCACCATCTTCCAGTCGGACCCATTGTTGCTGTAGCCCAAGCGGAACTTCTTCATGAAAACTTTGTTCTCTCGATGTTTGCCTCCCTGGATGATGAGTCCACGAATCAGCTTCTCTTGGCCCAAGTCCACCTGGAGCCACTCGTCAGTGTAGGGCTGCGTCTGGGGCAGCAGCGTCCAACCTGAGCGGCTGGTCAGCAGGCGAGCGTTCTCCGGGACCCAGCTGCGGTCGGTATGGGAGGAGGCAGTGATCTGGTCATCCGTGATGAGGCCAGAGACCATGCCCAGCATGCCAGAACATGGATACTCTGTATGTGCAAAAGAGAGAAATGAGACTAGGATGAGTGGGATGAAAAGAAAGCTACAGCTGAGGAGAACAGCAAGTCTTCAGCTGGTGTGGAGGCAGAATCTTTAAAATATAATGCATGCTGCCGGATTTGGCAGTTTATTTTTACCCTTAATTGAGTTTAACGCTTTTATGATAACTTTTTATTTTTTTAAGGAAAAAAATATGATTACTTGCCAGTACAATCTTAATCAGACTAACATTAGCTTTGCTATGGCCTGTCCTAGTCCTGGGTGCATTTTCCCTACTCTACACACCTGAGCCACCACATGAGGCCCTTGTTGATTATTTAATGAGTCAAATCAGGTGCGCAAGATAAGTGAAAGCAAAATATCTACATCTTCAGCAGAGTGATTGGAAACCCCTGCCTGACACTTCTTACAGCCTATATAATCTCAACCATATTAAGCGTTTGCCATGGACTATAAAAGGTCATCTATACTGATTAGCGTTTTAATGGCCTCTACAATCTTAGTCATTTTATTGTCAGTTGGTATGTCAATCAATTTAATTCTAGCAATCGCAAAAGCCTATACAGTCTTAACCATAATAATATTAGCATTTGGCATGGCGTATAAAATCTTAACCATATTAATATTACATATTTTCCCAGCAAATACAATCTTAACCATACTAAAATAAGCATCTGCTAAGGCCTGTAAAATCTCAACCATGTCCTATACAATATAAACCATAATAATGGTAACATTTGCCAAGGCCTATACATTCTTAACCATACTAATAGTAACACTTGCCAAGGCCTATACAATCTAAACCATACTAATAGCCACACTTGCCAAGTCCTATACATTCTTAACCATACTAATAGTAACACTTGCTAAGGCCTATACAATCTTAACCATACTAATAGTAACACTTGCCAAGGCCTATACAATCTAAACCATACTAATAGTAACACTTGCCAAGGCCTATACATTCTTAACCATACTAATAGTAACACTTGCCAAGGCCTATACATTCTTAACCATACTAATAGTAACACTTGCTAAGGCCTATACAATCTTAACCATACTAATAGTAACACTTGCCAAGGCCTATACAATCTAAACCATACTAATAGTAACACTTGCTAAGGCCTATACAATCTTAACCATACTAATAGTAACACTTGCTAAGGCCTATACAATCTTAACCATACTAATAGTAACACTTGCCAAGGCCTATGCAATCTAAACCATACTAATAGTAACACTTGCCAAGGCCTATACATTCTTAACCATACTAATAGTAACACTTGCCAAGGCCTATACATTCTTAACTATACTAATAGCAACACTTGCCAAGGCCTATACATTCTTAACTATACTAATAGCAACACTTGCCATGCCCTATACAATCTAAACTATACTAATAGTAACACTTGCCAAGGCCTATACATTCTTAACCATACTAATAGTAACACTTGCCAAGGCCTATACATTCTTAACTATACTAATAGCAACACTTGCCATGCCCTATACAATCTAAACTATACTAATAGCAACACTTGCCAAGGCCTATACATTCTTAACTATACTAATAGCAACACTTGCCATGCCCTATACAATCTAAACTATACTAATAGTAACACTTGCCAAGGCCTATACATTCTTAACTATACTAATAGCAACACTTGCCATGCCCTATACAATCTAAACTATACTAATAGTAACACTTGCCAAGCCCTATACAATCTAAACTATACTAATAGTAACACTTGCCAAGGCCTATACATTCTTAACTATACTAATAGTAACACTTGCCAAGGCCTATACAATCTAAACCATACTAATAGTAACACTTGCCATGCCCTATACAATCTAAACTATACTAATAGTAACACTTGCCAAGGCCTATACAATCTAAACCATACTAATAGTAACACTTGCCATGCCCTATACAATCTAAACTATACTAATAGTAACACTTGCCATGCCCTATACAATCTAAACCATACTAATAGTAACACTTGCCAAGGCCTATACATTCTTAACTATACTAATAGCAACACTTGCCATGCCCTATACAATCTAAACTATACTAATAGTAACACTTGCCAAGGCCTATACAATCTAAACCATACTAATAGTAACACTTGCTAAGGCCTATACAATCTTAACCATACTAATAGTAACACTTGTCATGTCCTACATATGACAATCTCAATCATCCTAGCATTTGCCACCGTCAGTGCAGCCTCAGTTACACTGATACTAGCATTTGCCATAGAAAGAAAGTGATTAGGATGGCGGAGGAGAGCAGAAAGTTTTTAGCTGGTGAACCAGAGTGATAAACAGAAAGATATGGAGGGATGGAGCATGGAGAGAGAGAGACAGTGAGAGAGATGCTGAAAGCCATGAGCTGTCTCAGTGAGCACTGGAAGCGTTCTTGGCAGGAACTCTACGAGGAGCGCAAAAGGGCAGCAAGAGAGGGAGAGAACAATGAGAGTGCGAAGAGACAGTGCCGCAGAGAGAAAGAGGAAACAGCACGTAGAGATAAGCAGCCGTGCCCCTTTCCCCCTTTCCCTCTCGCACTCCTTCACACGCACGCTCCCTCCTCTGTTCTCTCTCTTCCTCTCTCTCCTGACCCCTTGCATATTAACTGACTTGCCTGCGGTGTTTGTCTCCAGGCATCTAATTAAAACTCTCCTCTCCTCGGGTACCTCCACCTTTCAGATCTGAGCTGTTTCTTACCTTTCATCCCTCCCCCCCCTCCAACCTCCTTTTCTTTTGTCTTTGATATTCCCCCACTCTCATTTGGCCTGTTCTCTTTTTCTCCCTCCATGTTCCTTCACGTGGTCTGTAATCTATCTCCATGTTTCTGAACCCGCTGCCTTTGTTTCAGCCTCCGTAATGAGCCGTTTTCGTTCACGCTTTGCTACTTTTTACAAAAAGAGTCTCGAGATTATGGAAAAATCTTCAGTCGCGCGGCTTCGCTCGACTGGCTGGCCACGCGCTGGCGGCCACGTATCCGACTTTTTCCAAACGCTTTCGGGATTCATGACCTGCCAGCAATATCGTAATCTACAATCGGATCCCGCGGAGCAGGAAAGCGTCGGAGATTCGCTTTTGAACGTGTTGCAGATGGACCTAATGCAGTGTGAAATACCAGCAGAACAGAGTCTTCATTCACAGCCCTCGCCTTTGTGGCCATGGAGGGAAGTTCCTGTTCAGGTTTGGAATGGAAAGTGCGCTGGCCCGTGACTCCCAGGGGCCCCGATTGGAGCTGCGTGTTTTCAGACAACAAACGTTTACCGCGAGGCGATCGCACATGTGCGTACGAGGGAGACTGACCGCTCTCTTTCTTCGTCTGCCAGCATTGGACTGAGTATATTATTACTGATAAAAGCCTGTCAAAGGAATGAACTTCTTATTTTTCATCAGGTCTCAGGAGCAGCTGGAAGTCCAGCTCCGAACGGCTCAGGGCGCGCTTTGGAACGAGTGATTTGTTTGGTCTCGGAGACCCATTTATGGAAGTCAGATGTGATGGAAGTTTTTTGGGAAGCTTCTGAGGTGGCAGTGATCGCGGGACACGCCCGGAGGGTTGTGGGCACACGTGTGTCTGTGTGTGTGCTGTTGCGTGAGTTGCCTGTCCGGCTGCAGTGATCTTGATGGGTGTGTGGAGAGGGCGGAGGCTGGATGGCCGCACGCACAGATGGCCTTATTTACAAACAGCTAGAGGAAGTTTATTAAGCACTGTGTGGATGTGGTATGCCCATCAGACATGAAGCTAGATTCACAGAAAAAAGTCTAACGAAACATAAAATAAAAAATAAGGGACATTATATTCAAAAAAGTATTTTTCTAGACAGGAACTTTTATTTAGCAAAACACATGAAATATTTAAATAGTATGAATGCATTAAGTAGTGCTTTTACATGTGTCAGTGTGATTCGTTTACTGCAGTGCTTCTGGAGTTTTTAAACATTTGTAGATGTAGAATCAGAAACAATAGCTCATCTGTTGCTGCACAGTTTGTGTTCTTCTAGTCCTTCATTAGTGGTCACAGGATGCTGCCCACAAAACATTGTTGGCTTGATAGTGTTGGTTTTCGGTTCAGCAATGACACTGAGGTGTAGCACTGCTGTGTCTGATCCACTCACACCAGCAAAACACATACTAACACACATACTAATTAATATAGTAAAAAGTGCTTTTACATGTGTCAGTGTGATTGGTTAACTCTTTCCAGGCTTTTCTATGTGGAAACAACCCTGTATTATTTACAGTTATCGTCTAATATCTGCTTTGATTCCAGGTCTTTATCAAGCCAAATAAATTATTCACTTAAGTTAATCAATTCATGTCTAGGGCATCCAGGCGAAATACAGGTGAAACTTTTCTTCAAACTGACGCACAAGATATTATCTACTGTTAAAATAAGATATTCATGTATGTAGGCTTTTTTGCTTTTCTAATGAGCTTAGGTTATATATATATATATATATATATACATACACTACCGCTCAAAAGTTTAGGATCACTTTAGAATTTCATTTCATGCAATTTTCATGCAATTCACAAACAATATTGTCCATTTCACAAATAATTTAAGTGTTTCTTTAAGTGTTTCAGATGATTTTTTTAAATACAAATGTTTTTATTAAAGTCTATTTTTGTAGGCTTATTTTACATATAGTCCTATATATAAATACACAGGCACACACACACACACACACACACACACATATATATATATATATATATAATCTCTTGATTACTTTATTAAGTAAGTTACAATCTTATAAAAGCTTCTTGATCTAATACATGATATAATACTTAATCTGTAATGCACTTGTATTCATGTTTATGATGAAATATGAAGGCATTATAATATATTATGGAGGGGATCATAGCTTCTCAGAGTCTAGCATTTAGAGAAAGTTACCAAATTTTGTCCTAACCTCTAAAGTTTGTAGTTAGTACAACGTGTAAGAGGACTCCAGCTCATAACCTCTACTGAAGAGACTCAGTGGCATCCCACAGCTACAACCTGCTGCTGCATTTCAGGAACATAACTGCTGTATTATACTGTGACAGGTGCTCACAGCTTACATGTGGGTGGCTTACATATTGTGACAGCTTACATGGGCTGCTTTGAGAGGACGCACTAAGCCTAGGATCAGCTCCTCGCTTTGGAGAGACTGTGGCATAAGAAGACTACGTGGAGTATATTTCAATGCACCATTAAATTCATTATTATCTCTCTTATTTAACTCTGCATGCTCTGTGGAGGGAACATCTGTGGAAACCACTGCACACTCTCATAGACTCGAACTCCAAACTGGCTTTTTAAAATGTTCTTTTGAGGCTTCGGAATCAATACTTAGAAAACCAGGCTAAGCAAGCTAGCCACGCCATCAAAACCCTTCTCTTGCCAGCCGCCCAGCGTGCCCGCATCATCAGAGGGAACCCGCAGCACGTTGATGATGTCAAGAGCGGGCCCCAGCTCTTGTGATGTGTTCAGAATGCGGTGTGCTCGGCCGCCCTGAACATGACTGCCACAGCTGCGCTCCAGCATCGCAGCAAATTGCGCGCACACACATACGCGCAGACACGCTACGGGGACTAAATATGGCCGCATGTATACAGAGTTTAAAAATAGAAGCACTTAGGAATGAAGCGCATGGAGTTGATTGAGTAGTGGGGCTGCATGATATGGGTATTAAACTTGGCACACATTAAAGCTGCTGGATCTTGATGATGATTCGAGAAATTAATTTGAATTTAAATCGTGTGCATTTAACTGCATGTGTTGTTTGTTGTGTAAACAGATCTCTAACTAACTTTTCCTTTAAGCAGAAAGCAAAAAGCTACAAGCATGCCCGTGAGTGCATCTGATTCATTGCATCCTGTTCTTTTCACTGGTCAGGGCCCCCATAGGACCACCACAGAGCAGGTATAATACAGGTGATGGGTCATTCTCAGCACTGCAGTGTCACTGATGTGGGGGTGGTGTGTTAGTCTATATTGTGTTGGTATTGTTGAGTGGATCAGACGCAGCAGTGCTGCTGGAGTTTTTAAACACTGTGTCCACTCACTGTCCACTCTATTGAACACTCCTACCCTGCTAGCCCACCATGTAGATGTAAATTTAGAAACAATAGCTCATATGTTGCTGCACAGTTTGTGCCCACAAGACAATGTTGGCTGGATAGTTTTCTCAGTCCAGCAGAGACACTGAGGTGTTTAAAAACTCTGATCCACTCACACCAGCGCAACACACACTAGCACACCAACACCACATAAATGTCACGGCGGTGCTGAGAATGATCCAGTACTCAAATAATACCTGCTCTGTGGTGGTCCTGTAAATGGACCACTGTTTGTAATTGTAGAACTACAAAAGGCTCCTATATGGTAAGTGGAGCTGATACAATTAACAATGAGTGAAGAAACAGTAAGGTGTATATTTCAATTAAATTCTATTATTGGTTTCTTACGGCGATGCAGAATTGTTGTGATATTAGATGCTAATGGTTGAGTTATTCAGTCCCATGTAGAGAAGCACTTGTTGGACTCTATCGCTTCCGTTCAGTCTTATTGTGTTGTAGGGGCGTTTGATGTAGCGTAAGCTGTTCGGTCATCGTAGCCGGTAATGGTGTGTTTATTGGATGCGAAAAGCAATAAGATTTTTTTTTTGTACCTATATTGTGCAGCCCTAATTGACAGCACACACACGTTCATTCTGCCTCCACGCGCGAGAGGAAAGCGACTCAGCGGGGAAGTATGAAATGAAAGCCTTCATAATCAAAGGCCTGTAGAGGGTGGAGCCATGCCAAAACATGCAGATGAGCATGCAAATGAGGCCAGGGCCAGCTGGGACTGTGCGACTGGTGGGTGAAGAGCCATGCATTTCTAATAAGAGAGTAACATGTGTGCGTTTGCGTGTGTGCGTGTACGAGGTGGAGAGGAAGAAGCTCTCGAGGGGCTGTGCTGGGTTCAGAGGGGGCAGTGAAAGTGGGAAGGTTACACTCCGTTGGAGGAAGAGCAGCCGTGCCTGCTGTGGACAGCATCCATTTTAAATGAAGAACATCCGAAACACAGAGTAACATAAATACGTAATCCTCTTTCTCACATGACCGCTCGTCTATAATGCAACAGCTTCCTTCCCCCTGCCCAAAATTAGCCACACTCGCGTACACCGAATAAACACACGCCAGGAGTGTGAGTGAAATGTAAACTAAGTGAGCAGGAGATTTATTGCCTCATAGAGGAGCTCGTTCACCATGTACTGCTTCTGTGCTCAGCGCTCAATACAAACACATCTGATTTAACTTCATTACATATAAACAACATGCTTGACAAATCACAGTTGGTCCATCAAAAGCCTTTTAAGCCTGGCAAACTGAACAAACGGAGCCTCCCCTGACAAGCAGCAGGCTTTTTATCAACTGATATTGTTTTCAATAGCCTATAATCTATTACGTTTATCTAACGTTGCATGGTTTGCGGTGGTCTGCTATGAGAATTTGCCAGGCATTTTCAAATGCAATTGCTATTTATAGTGTATTTCTGAACCTGCACTGTCCACAAGGTCCAGTAACTACATGGAAAGCAGTGTAAACTGGCCACCTGTTATAGGGGTCTGTACTTTCCAGGAGGTTTTGATCATTTCAAGGGTTCAATTATTAAGCAAACATTTGTTTATTTAAAATATCACTAGAAGATCTGCTTGTTTTGCATTAAAATGTTAATGTTAATGCTACTACATTCATTTCTGACCCGATTCCACTAGGGGTATAACAGCTCAAAGATGACATGCTGAAAGATGAGTCAACGTTAACTACAACCACAGGAGAAGGAAATCCTTTGCAACAAGTGAAAAGGTTAAACATCTGTGATTTTGGGCAGTAGAGCATGATGGACCCATTCCAACAAGCACTAGACTGCTTTTCTAGCCTTCTGAGATCTGGAGATACGGACCCCTAGGCAGCCAAAGCGAGCATGGAGCACTTGGAGACCCCTCAGCTAACTGATAGGGTCTGTTTGGGAAGTTTGAAAAATGTAAGCGGAGAAGTGTAACCCTACCTGAAATCTTGCAGCCGTAAACCTCGAAGCGAAGAGCGATGCCCGTCTCCCAGGTGAAGGGTCGGATCCTGATGAAGCGCGTCAGCGTGGGCTTAGGCAGCAAGGTCTTGGCCACGTCAGTGGGGTTGGTGTTGCCCTGGAAAACCTGACAGACAAACAACAAACCCCACATTAATTATTCACGAGGCTTCTGTAGAGGCTTCACTGAAGGACAGGCCTTTGAAGCCTGCAGCTCGCTTAGCTTCCTGCCTCAGAAACCCAGCAGCCAGACTGGACTATGTTCAGGACAGCTCCCTCAGAAATGATAATGTAATACCGGTTATGTTTATGCACTCTTTATTCGCTATCTACAGAAGCAGCTGCAGAGGCTACAGAGGCTGCTTTGTGCTGTGTGCCAGCGGATCAAAAGCCGCAGTGAGGTTCCAAGCCCTCTCCGATTATGGGGCTGTCCGTGGGGTCGCTGTACCAAGAGCAGCTCATTTAGTGGCTTTGTCACAAATTGTTGTGTCTCCCAGCTGTAGTTTGCACTGACAGCTAAAGTGTGTTCAGTTAGAAAGGGAAATGGGCCAGAGTGGAGGAGAAGGCTTTAGAGGAAAAAGACAAATGAAGTCGCTTCATAAGACATTACAGACTGCTGAACAGAATCAAGGGCAGAGGAACCTGTTTGAATTTATGTCTCGCTCTCTGTCTCTGTTCCTTTGTTCGGCAGGCCCTTGAATCCTTCTGCCATTGTCACCATGCCTGCTGTTACTTTCAATGCCATCATAGCTTCCTTTTGGTGGTAGTTAAAACCTGGCCCCTACCTCGCACTGCTTGAGCTTCAAGCTGCCATTCTTCAGGATGCATGAAAAGCAAGCTTCAAGGCTCTTCTAGTGTGAGGAAAGTGACCCTTGCTGTCTTTAAGCCTTTTGTTCGGACTGTCAGATTTTCGGCATATCCAGATATACGCATTGATTTGTAATGATGTGCACAGCAAAAAAAAACAAAAAACAAGAAAACATATGAAATCCCGTTTTTGGAGGTGGTTTGAAATGTGATTCCAATCAGATTTTTACAGACATGATGTCTCTGGGCGCTCTGGCTGCTCGAACCAGATTTCTTTGGCAGCAATCAACGACCATGTTAAATACAGAGTGACGAAAGTGCTAGGCTTTGCTACACACCAACGTCATTACCACAGCAACCCATGCGGATGGTGATATCTAGACACACCAATCTGATCTGAGTGCCAACAGTGGTCTCTAAAGATCAGTATAAACACAGCCGACTGAAGACAAATCTCTACAGTAAGCACTGAAATGAATCTAGCTTTTATTTAGACATCATGGAATTGCATTTATAGTTTATACAAAAGTTTAAGTGTCCTGATTAAACTACTGATCATTACAATGTAGTGACATACGAGGATCTCAGTACAAATCAATACCCCCAACCCCAGCCCCAGGAAGAGCCCACAAATATAAAACAAAACAAACAAATAAACAAACAAAAAGCACTTAAAAAGACCACAGAGCAGAGGTCTAGCACAGAGTTAAGTGCATAACACAAAAACTGTAAATTTCACCCAAAGGTCAATTACTTATCCGTATTGTCCTGGATTCCAGGTAGACCAGAAATTCTCTCCAGCAAACTGCATGGTATTTTTTCTCAAATTAAATCGTATTTTCTCTGAAGGGATATAGGAAGATATCTCCTTTCACATAGAAAGGCTAGGAGGTTCAGATGTTTTTCATCTAATAGGAATTTGATTTGATTTAACATATTGGGAATATTGGGCCTCTGCAGAAGTTATGGCATATTTTTAATTACATTTTACTTTTTTTCAAATATGTACAACAAATAAACAGACTTTGTTCACCAAACTTTGTAGAAATGTGATATTTAATTTTGTCCATGTAATTTACCCAGGAGTGTTTCATGTGACTGTATGCAATGCTTGCATTACTGTATAGTGTCTGTATCTTCTATCTAGTTATTACACTGACTCTTGTTTTTGGCAGCATTTTGGTAAAAGGTTATGTTTTGGACTCTAACTAGTCTATCTGCACTAGCAAGGTTATGTTCTCTGAGCTGGCCACATAGCACTTTAGCTGCTTTTGGAAAAAGTAAGTAAAAAGTTAGTAATTAAGGACCTTTGCCCAGTTACTAGTTTAGCATGGTGTGCTCGCCCAGGCTGGGAACTGAACCTCAGTGGACCACTTGGATGGCACCGCTGACATGATGACAAATATGATCCCCTTGCACGGTGACCTGTTTATTCTGTATACTTGTATATGGTAGGCAGTGTGTAGCTGTATTTAAAGTGGCTGTAACAGTGGACGCGTGTGCCCGGAGAATAGCTCCTGCACAGTCAGCAGCGAGAGCCAGTCAGGGCATACCACCATTAGCCCATTCTGCACTCCTTGTTGCTATCCGGTCCCTGGGCACGGCTTGTCAGATGTGTGCACGAGACAGAGAGGAACACAAGGAGCCATCCACTCTCTTTAAATGTCACGCCGATGCTCCATTCGACTGCACTAACTATTAAAAGGCTTTTTCAGAGCTGCAACCACAGAGGCAAGCTGCAACCTCAGCGGTCTGCAAATGGGCCCCCTCCTCACAAAAGCACTTTAGAGCACCCAGAGAGAGAAGAGAGAACGCGAGAGAGAAGGAGATAGAGTGAGAGAAACAGAGAAAGAGAGGCGTCAGAACCTAACCTTAGAGCACAGGCTTTAAAAGGAGAATTGTGTACTCCGGTGTGCGGTCAGGAAAGAAATTGGGCCTTAAGGTTCACACACAGAAGCGATTTCTCTCTCTCTCTCTCTCGCTCTCTCTCTCTCTCTCTCTCTCTCTCTCACACACAGGTATGAACCAAATATGCGTATATACATCATCACTATCCAAAGAAAAACTTATATCTCCATTTTTGAAGCATTAGGATGCTAAGCTTGTTCATTGTCTCTCCTATAAAGTTACTATGTTATTATAGTATGGTGAGACACTATTTTGAGATATATGTATATGTCATCGCTGTCCAAAGAAAATATGTATCTCCAGTTTTGGATGTTTTTATAATGCAGCATCTGCCACTTACACTGTGTAAAGATTTCATGATGAATAGAAATAACTTTCAGGTTCCATTAACTTGCATTATAGTAAAGAATGTTTTTGTCCTTTGGGGTGGACAGTCCACTGTTCTGGATTCCAGATGTTAATAACTCAGGGACAAGCAGAGTTCTTCCTGTATATGGTCAACATGTACTCTGAGCATGTGTACTTTTGAGAACATCTTGTCTTCATTTCATGCAAATTGAATGTACTTGTGAAAGATCATGGCTTCCTGTCTCCAGCCAACGAGTTTCGGTGAATGTCAAAAATAGTCTTAGCTTCATTCATTACTAGGCTATGAGTACCGGACCCCGAGTACCCCTTAACCACAGAAGTGATGTAATCATGTTTCTCTCTTTGCTTTTTTGACAGTTTCCTTTTTCAGTGCGGAGCTTCTTGACTTGACACGACTTCATATCATTTCAGACTCTCATTGTCTTCTCACAGTGGAAGGATGGACAGAAACACCTGTGGATTTTCTCTCAGATCTGAGGCAGAGCTTGATGTTCTCCTCTCTCTCAAAGATAAAAGTTTTAAGTTCTGTTTGTCTGATGAGGACAGTAGTGGTCTACTAACTCTTGCACAGTTGAAAAACTTTAGATCTCTTTGGTCTAAAGTTTTTCAAACAATCTCATATGGCATATCTTCCAAAGATTAAATAAAGCTCAGTAGCCGTCCTCTACATTTGGAGAAATTGTAAGATAACTTGAATTTAATGGCTGTTTTGACTGGAAATGAGATAATAGAAAGTAGGGTCTATCAATGTTGCATAGTCCTGCATATGTAAAACAATATTTCTCTCTATATAATCTTTAGATGTAACCCTAAGCTCTCCATCAGCTTAGCAGTGGTAATTAAAGTTGGAATTCAGTGTTAGAGTAAAACCGAACATGCATGTTAACTTGATGGCTGATCGATCAGAGTCTCTTACTGTAACAATAACTACTTTAATTTCCACGCACATATACGCACACATGCACTTACTTTTTCCACTCCTTCGTTGTTCAGCAATTCCTTTGTTCTTGTCTTTCACCCTTTGGTAAAGAAATTCCTACCACAAGTGTTGACATCACTCCTTACAAAAAAAAGAAAGGAAAAAAAATCCCTGTCTCTCTGGCTTCTGTGGTTGCTTTGGAGTTGTTTTTCATCTGTTTTTACGGCTCTTGTAAATGCATTCGGGCTCTAAGAGTTGAGGCATTCCAAGCTGGGGGAATAATGGAGTCTGAGAAACTCAAGTGGGCATGATGTTCTGCACTGCAGTCTCCTCAAGATTACCACTCATGCTAGGCTGCACTTGAAGCGAGCATTGAGGAGCTTCTGCAATGGTCTAGATTCATAGACTGTTCCACATGTCCATTGTTCTGATGTACTGCAGAGCTGCCTGGAAAGTAGCCTTGAGACCTCAATGAACTCTGCTGGCTAAATAAAGAAAACGAAGCAGGGTGCCAAAACTTGTTCTGGCAGGATCGTATTCACTCGTATATCATTTCCTGACACTTTCACTATACGGCAACTTAGAAAGTAATGGTCAACAATTTAAAACAAGCAAGGTTAGAGGATGTCTCTGTTGTGGGTGTTGTACCTTCTGCTTAGAGCCTTCCTTCAGTGTGATCCAGTCTTCACCGTTGGAGCTCACGTCTACTTTGTAGGACTTCACAAAGTACTTCTTCTTGGTCTCCTGAGAGATAGCACCCTGCGTTCCGATAGCTGAGACAAAGCGTAAGAAACCCAGATCCACCTGAAGAAAGAGAGGAAACAGCTGAATTAGCTACCAGCAATTCATATCAACTAATAATATTCCACAATTATGTTCACAGGATGATTTTTTTTTAATGGCGGTGATCAATGTCACATGCTGTGAGCTTCAGCATTTATTGCATTTACAGTTCCTACAGTTACCTGTCTTTTAATGATCTAACCGAGAGCAGGAGCTTCAACATGACTGACCAGAGGCTAGAATACATCAGAGCAGCAGCACTACTTCTTTATCCTCACATGTTGGACTGATCGCAGACTTGATGCTACAGTGACTCACTTTCGCCTCTTAAGGTACAAAGTGGTATTATGAGAGGAGCAGAGTTGGTTAGCATGCTAACTGAAGTAGATAGTTCTGCATCATGATACATATACGTTATTGAGACACCATCAAAACTTTAATTACTCCAAGTTATTTTTAAATTAATTTTGGAATGTTTTAGACTAAAAGTCTTACACACTGCATATTTAGAAGTGAACAAACCTTTGCACATTTTAGGGCACAATTATTGTTTATTTGTCAAATTTAACATATTTAACATATAAAAAGCAGTGCAAAAATGTATTTGTTATTTTGAAAACTTCAGTAAATAAATAAAGGCTGTTTAATAAAACTATGTATTTCAGTGCATTTTCCATGAAGGATGTGTTATTTCCACTTACAAAACCAACAAAACATTCCATTTGACCAAATGTGCACAAACATTTGCATACATCGGCATGTAAATGAACTGCGTTCTGATTGCCCATCCTGCTTTGTGTCTAATTCAAGAGAGCAGTCAAGGTTGAAATGCTCAACCGGACTGAGTGGAGCTGAAATGGGTTCTTTTTACAGCTTCATTTCCATCTTTTGACTTTACAGTTTGGAGAACAAGCAGCACATTCTGGACGCCATTACAATCTTTAACTTTAAGAAAGTGTGCCACAATTCTGCTTGCCCTTCAGAGAGTAAACGTGAGCTTGAACCCAGCATAAAAAAATAAATAAAAATTCAGAAATGATGTTTGAAATTGAGCCCACCTGGCATGAACAGCCAAATCCCATCAGGTTGGGACAAATATTTGAAGCTGTACTGTAAAACATCCCTACTGTATCGTCTACTTTCATAACCTCTCCGGAGACTTATAAGGTATGATTGATTTCATGAATCTCAATTTAATAAAGGACGGCAGTGGTGGTGACGATTTAATTTCCTGTGATAGGACACAGGAGCTTATTGGATAAATGGAAGATATGGTGCTTCGCTGGCTACATGACTAAAGCAGTAAAATAATGTATAAAAGAGGACAGATCTTCAGATGTGTGCTGTATTAAAAAATGAATGCTTCATAAAGGAATCATGAGCTCCGTTGGCATTATGGAGGGCTAGCAGTCAAGAGAGAGCAGGAGAGAGAGGCTAGTGGTTACTGGCAGAGGCTGAATGTGCAGGGCTGTTATAGCTCACAGCTGTGGCAGATTTCTCGATTTGCAGACTGAGCAGTTTGCCTTTCTCCAATTCGAGATAGTCCAGCCTACGGCTTGCCTGCTAAACCTGGGCTGCCTGTGACACGTACTGTGATTCGCACTGTGAGTGTGGTGTTTTATGATAGTACTGTACATCCTGTTACATCTATGGGAAACACATTCGCTTTCTGTGGCCTGTTTCGCTCCCTGCAGGCACAGTCAGACTACGCTACACATGCTAGGCCTAACCAGTGCTCACACAAGCATGACCTGCACTGTGGATTGATTTTGCAGTTTTTGTGCTTGGCTCCTCATGCGGCCTGTACAGTAATTGCTTGTCTCCCCAAACATAAACTTTAAGCAGCACTTTATAGCTATTCATTTCTCTCATACAGTCTATACAAGTATATACAACTAATTCCATTTGTCTCATTGATTCCATTTTAAAGGTAGTGCATCTATAAAAGTGGACACAATATGCTTTATCAGGCGACGTCGAGTGTCTGCATGTGAATATTATATATCAAATATACAGTCAACAATTCAACTCCTCCATGACTGTTGTCTCTCGTTCTCTCATTCGTACCGCTCCCTGATTCTTGTTACAGTAGAGACTCCTGCAAGAAAACTGTTTTCCAAATAGTGGCCTCATTCACCAATATCTTAAAGGTGTACTTGAGAAAGGTCCTAACAAGTCTGTGACAGAACAATCCCAAAAGAAGAAAATGTCCATAAACGTCAGAATCTTTATGAAAACTGGTGGCTTTAAGAAAAAAATTATTCTTAATAATGGTGGGAAACTGAAGTGTTTTCTTTAGCTTTGACAGCCCAAGTAGTTAGATATACAGTCAGATTAAGATCTTACAGACATATAGATACTTTTGTTGCTTAGCGTTCTCACTTACTATGTAACAAAACCAAATCTCTGCACCAAATCTCCCAAAAAAAGTTTGTAATAGAAGTTTAATATGAGTAGTTTGTGTTTGGGCTTCCTTAAAATCTTTAGTTAGAATTTTGAATAGTAAGTTAGCTGAACAATAACTTTTCTACAGTGAAGTTAGTAGCTTACACCTTCTATTGGTCAGTTCCTCATGAAATACTGATACAAAGTGGCCGGTGGCCTTTTGAAAAACTAAAAATGAAAAACATCGACAAGCAATGCTTTTGACAGCGACGTTATGTATTAATCTTTGTGGTTCCTGTAGTGAGTTTGCTGCTTGCTAATGTATCCATAGTTCTCCCATGTGGCCAGCTTAGACTGTTGAAGGTTTTGATTTATAGGTCGTATAAAAGCTGTATTTAAATGAGAGGAGTGCAGTCGTGGATTACTCTAAAGCAACATACTGTGCATGAGCAGCTGGACTTAAGCTGCACTAATGTGGATGATATGGAGGGTCAAATTAGGAAAATGTGACAGTCAGAATAGTTATACATGCAGTACAATCAGACTAAGATTTTACATACATATAGATAATTATATACTATGATGATAAATAGATAGATAGATAGATAGATAGAGTAAAGAGGCTGTTGGATGCTCACAGTGCTGCTGTAGGGAGTGGTACTTTAACACTAGGTTATCATGGACACTATAGTATAGTGGAGTGAACAAGCTCCGAAAACCTATAGAAGAGTAAAAGACGCCACCAAGGACCATCACTTTTATCATCTAGAAATTGAGGTCACGCCACGTGCAAGCCCACTCTCAAGACATACCGCTTGTGAATCAAACGCTTTCGGCAGATTTCAAAACCTGTATTGTGCATCAGGGACATGCGGCTATGAAAGGACAGCAGTCTCCAGGCAGCGCCCATGGTAACCGCACAAGAAAATCCTGGATGGCTGTAAGCGGCGGGATTAGGCAGAACACTGCTGGCTGTTTTTCTTGCAGTGAATTTTATTTTATATTATACAGTCGCTCTACTGTAACTTCCAAGACGTTCACGCTAAAGACAAAAACAGATGGAATTATGTGTACCAATCTCCCCGGCTCCCTTTTTTTTAACCTCTTTTTGGAGGATCTTGAAATGCTGTTAAAAAAAGAAATACAGACTACTGGTTTTGCTGTCTCAGAGCAGGACTGGCTTACCACATAAGGCCAGATGTCCCCCGTTACCTAAACATGTACTCTATGGAATCCTTTCAGTAGGATTGGATATACACTCACATACAGACAGGCGAGGTTGGTATTTGTGTCTGGTTAAAGTTGGGATTTAAAATTTCCATGATGGACCTGTATTATTATCTTTCTATTAAAAAAATGATAGGATTTATATACTTTACTGAAGATCTGGAATAGTCACAAGGACACTCAGTCCCTCCTTGACTGGTGTCTTTAATGTTCCTCTCTTTCTGCCTGTAACTCCCAGTGTTGGGCTTGCTGTTAAAATATACATGGCCTAAAGAGCAGGGCAGACTGACTCAGGAGAGGAGAGGAGAGGAGAGGAGAGGATAACTGATTGGAGATGTGCAATGCAGAAGCAGATTTGAGATCAGAGTGATATTCCGTAGAAGAAACAGCCTGGATCAATTTCACTGACCCAACTGATTTCTAGTCAATGCAGTTAATGCATTACAGAGCGAGAAAGAATACATGGAAAGAAAAGGGGGTGAAAGAGAGAAGGGAATAAATAGAGAGGGAGAAATAGATGATCAGCTTCTCCCACATACACATATAAATAAATGAAGGCTGGTCTCTGACTTTTTCACAGTACTGTACATTTGAGACTCTGTAGCATTAAAGTGGATGCAGCAATAGCACTAATCTAAAAACTGAGTCCATAAACTAATCCACAACCTTGCTACCAATTGCTGTGGCTATGTGAAGGAGCAGCTCCATGGCAAAAGCCCTAACAACAAGGATTGGATTATGGGATTCCCCCAGATGATGGATCCAACCATGTGACGGGGCTAAAAAATTCCAAACGACTGCTCCTACCTTAAAAGGAAACAAGTTCTTATTGTGCCCTGAAACTGGGCTTTTTTAATAGAATGCCACAACCGCACCAAATGCTGCCCTGACCGGTGGTTCTCTATATGACACAACATGAACTCTCAGCCTGGAAAACTTCAGGTCAAACATTCTAGACAGTTGAGTAAGAGTACAAACATTAGTCATCTGTAAAAGTGTGTGTGAATAGGTTTGGAAGTGTGAGCCAACTGTGTTGGAGAGTGTAACCATTGTGAGAACGTGTATAAGTTGGAACCCCTGCTGTCCCTCGAGTATTATGTATTTTCAGGCCACGCTGACCCAGCAAAACACGTGCCAGTTTTCTACTCTCCATTCTTCTTTGCTCTCGCTTTTTTTCCCAGATTTGCCTGCTTACATAAGAGGGAGGGGCTGGAGAAATGCCAATCATCGGACAAATGTGCTAACACGATCTAGGCCCGGAGTGTAATTTACACCTCTCTAGGCCGCACACCCTTTCCCACGACACGCCGCTCGTTTAATCCGACTCGATACAGTCCAACTCGATTAAAGATCAAAACAAACCATCTTGTGTTTCCTCTATGGGAGGAGCCCCAGAAGTGTCTTTGACCTCACATATGGTTTATAGACTTTCCATAACTCTTACATGGGAACATTTCTATTACAGAGAAGCCTTTTTATTCACGAGAAAAGCCCCAGGCAGCCCCTCACTATTTAATGGGGATAAAAAATGTCATTTTGTTTGTATCAACGTAAGTGGCGTACAGACTAAATTAATTAAAGCTGCCTCCCCCAACCCCTCCCCTACCTCCCGTTTAAAAATGGCTTTCAATTAGTAAAAAACTGACAGTGCAATTTAGCTGGGTTATATCTAATAAATAAGTAAACAATCTGACATTAAAAAGCCCACATCAGGAAAACCCCAATTGTATTATTCACTCCACACATATAAAAACTAGGGGTGTGTCTGAAATGGTCCACTCATTAACTCGTTCCCTGTTCACTACATAGACTGCTTTATGTAGAACACTATATAGGGGGGCAGTGAGGGAGACAGTCGAGGTCATTAGGAAGACAAACTTTCCGCCTTTGTGTTAGAACCTCCGCTCAGCTAACCAAAATGAATACAGTTACATGGGAGGAAACCAGAGAGACAGTAAGAGGTTTGAATGGGACAACACTGTCTCGTCCCAGGTTAGTAAAACAGTGGGTGCATGATATTAAAAGGTGGCTTGAGGTTACATATGGCGACATTTTTAATTATTCTGTACTCTCGTAAGTTGTAGACGGTTCGGCAATAAAAAACTGTACAAGTACCGAAGCTTATCAGTACCTGCACAATGGGAAGGTCAGCCGTATACTCCTACATAAAGACGGTGAGTTTTTATTCCTGAAAGCTGGTGTGAACCCAAGTCAAGCCAGCTGCCCGAGCCACTCTGCGTGGGTGTTAGCTACAGCCCAAATAGCGATTTACACTGATCATAAAACAGTTTCTTAACTTGCAAACACCCGACGCGCCTGCTTCCTCTGAGCTTCGTAACCGAAACACTTCTCTGGATAGGGATGCTCTGGCACTGGTTCCCTCCACAGAATGGTAAAAGCAGACAGGTTTTGGGTGGATGTTTTAATTTTAGCGCCTTCAGTCATAGACGCAGGTCCTCTTCTTTTGAAGGCGGCTTTACAACACTCTGATCTTTATGTGCTGTGTTCGTAACACTGTTGTAGTAAACAAAGATGGCCTCCCCAGTGTTGTCATGGAAAATAGCATGAATAAGGAATCTAACACTACAAAATGGCCAAAACCCTGAATTGAACACTAAACGGTAACTAGGATGTGATTTCAGACACACCTCGGGCCTCAAAACATCTTGTTTTAAATTCCGTCTTCTGTTGATGTCACAACTTTCAACATATTTACATATATCCACTGAATCAGTCAACAGCAGTTTAGTTTCGTCCATTCTGAAGCTACATACTGGGTTTAAACTGGACAGGCCATCAGAATGAGCTTATTTAGATAAATCACTTAAGAATAATAATTGTAAGAAAAAGAGAAGTTGGAAAACAACCACGTAAGAATGAATTATGACAGATTTGATACATAATTAAAATCTCATTTGAATGCTAGATCTACTTAAAATGCAGGGAAGATGTAAGATATGGGCCCCTCAAGCGAAATACTATTTAAGATTGTACCATTATAAATATTAAATGGATCGTGTTGCCGGCTGTGGAGGATCCATTCGAAAACAGTTTCCATGGATGAGCTTCAGCGAGAACTAAGCAGATGTCCGTGCTGTATGTGTAATGTTGATGGAAGCTAACTGATGAAGCATGTTAAGAAACTTGATCGCCCTGTGAGTCATGGGCGTACAGTTATGGCCCAAAAACTGGGCCCAATAAAGATTTTAGTAGGCCTAGTTGCCATAGGCCCCACTGTGCCATAGGCCCCAATGCTCCCCGCCTCACTGGTGAACCTGTCAAACTTATTTTGGACCAGTTTTACCATTTTATCTAAATGAATGCAGTTCTACAGCGAGCTAGAAAGAGTAAATAGGGTTACAGTAAAGAAACCCAATTAATATTGTAATGCAGGCTTAATCCGTGTATAGAAAACGAGCACTTTAATTCTTAAATGCTTAACACAGCTCCGATCCTGCATCAGTGGTCCTAAAAATGACCAAGAGCTAGGTGCAAGGACTGGATTTGGCACAGGATCAGCGCTTCCATCGAAGGAGAAGAATAGAGGCTGCAGTCATGGCACTAAATACAAGCAGAGGAGGAACAGAATTAGCCTCATTTCGCTTTGTAGGCTGCCAGTTAAGCTTGGTGTGCAATTAGATTAACGGGGAGAGTGTGTGTTTCACCGCACTGGGGGTGTGTGACAAGAGAGAGAGTGTGTGTGTGTGTGCTTGATGAGACTGCTCTGGTGGCAGTGGATAACACGAATTTGCCGTAATCCTCCCTTAACCCCTTCGCACACTTATTAAACTTTCTCCATAACCCCACCCCACGCTCATTACTTTTTCTTCATGGTGAGCAAGTGGCATTAGCCAGACAGTTTCTTAGGGCAACGACAGCTCTGGTCTGGCTGGCGGAGCCTACTATGGTGGTTTAGTCAGGAGAATTCAAAGGGCCGTGGAGCTTCAAAAGCCGATCCTAACTGTTTGTTTCTCTGCTAATCGCGCTTGTGGGAGGGTTTTAAAAAAAAGATGCTTGTAAAAAAAAAAAAAAAAGTATTTTTCTCCCTTCTCTGTTTCTCTGTCTGTGGAGGGAAAGCAGCAGCATCCTTCCCCGTGCGAACGCGGGGGCTGCATAATTTGGCAACACGGGGAATTACATAGCCCCCTTTTATTCTAGTTTCATTCTCCTTATTTGCATTCCTTCACTGTGGAAAACAGAAGAGGCCTCGACATAGCTGATCATTAAAATCACAGATTGTTCAGTGTGTCTCAAACTCAAATACCATCTGGCATGGGGTCAGCCAGGTGCAGTTAGTGGAGAGGAACCGAAGGGTAGGGCATGGAGTCATCCCAGCCTCGGCAAAGCAAACACAAACCCGGGCTGGCAGCTACCACAGGGCGACGATGTCTTCATCCATCAAACCATGCCTCTGCCTCTTCAGCTTCACCCATCAGCACCTGGGCGCCATGGAAGCCTTCTCTAAAATTCCATTAACTACAGGTATAATTAATTCGCATTTCCATGAAAATTGTATTAGAGCACACCGCGAGACCTATGGGCTCCTCAAAGACCTCCCATTCATCACTGAATTTACCTGCCGGAATTAGACCGTGTTATTTTTAGCACCCCTCGCGCCTTTTTCTCGTGGCGTTAAATTATGCACATGCTCCTGAGAGGTGATCATCTATTTCTGAGACAGTGAGAAACGAGCTGAGCCCGGCTAATAGGGTGGATGATATGCACGTACGTGGCATGAAGGTGGAAAACAATAACAAAAAAAAAAAAAAAAAAAAAAGAGCTTAGAGTTTAATTTCTTCAGCATTTAAGTTTAATGGGCACCACCACAAGCCACTTCAGAGGATTCGTCGATTTATCATTCGCTTGATTAGCTGTTTGGAGTCAGCAGTCTGTATCGAGTTGTTTGGGCATGTCTTTTGTCTCGGGATCAGCCTTGGCTCACGGAACGCTATTATGTGGTTAGCGCTCATGTCTTGCTTGCGTCGGGGGCTGAGCACAATAAGACAACAACGAGCTGATGGATGACTGATTGAGGAATTTGGCCAGCTGTCTCGGTGGGCCATTCTCGTCTCTAAATTGAAGCCAATGCTAGATCACAGCTAATTTCCATGTACTTGCTCCTTGTGTGCATAGATTCCAAAGGGCTCAAATAAGAATTGCTTGACATATGAAGATAAGGGCAAGCGCAAATAAGGCACAGCAAAGATAACTCTTTCAGAGCGCCAGAATGTGACTAGCACAGGTGTGGTGCTAGCAGGGCGGCCCAGTCTGACACCAGCTCCACAGGCTTCATCATCTGAGACTCTCATGTTAATTACAGGCACACTGGCTAATTACTCTTCAGCTGGCAGGGGGACGGCTTCTGTCTTAAAATAGAAGCAGCTAATACTTTAATTGAGGAATAAAAACGGCTGGGCAAAACAATGGAGAACGGACGTAGCTGCATCCCGTTGACCATGGCTAATTGAAAGCACATTTTGACGAGGGGCTAAGGAAAACAGGATACGCTTGAGCGCGCTGTTACAGCGACTGACACTCTGGCCCTTCCTCTCATTCCGACCATTTCAAGATAAACGAACGCTTACTGGCCAGCGTGGAATGTTTTCTTCAAGGGAAGTCTGTAATTAGTGCCTGTTTCAATGGCCTTTGCAGGAATTTCAACCTGTTTTTCTAGCGAAATGAGTCTGGGGCTGAAAACGATGGCATAATGGTTAGGTGGAGGGGTCACTCCGTCATCATTTTCATCTACGGGGCTGGCACTTTCCCCCACCCGGCTCCATCAATCAAGCCAAGACCCGGCTTCCTGCTGAACACTTCGCTATGGTTAGAGATCTGCTGCGGGAGAATATGAAAGGTCTGCACCAAAACATGGGCACTTATTGTTCTGAACGCTCTGCCCTCCTGTCTGACTTCTTTCCGAGAACCAGACGCAGGCAAACATCCTCCCACGGTGCTTGAGGACAAGGACCGTCGTGTCTCTTTGACTTCGTTCCCGATCAAGCCATTTACATGAACAGCAGGATACAGAGAGGCAGTGTCTACATAAATGAAGCGCTGAGCATTCAAAAGGCTGGCTCCATATATGCTAATGAGGGGATATGGACAGGAATGGTTATAAGGTTGTGATTAATAAAACAAAACAAGGCATTCGCCACGAGAGACTTGCATCCTGCTATTAGGAGAGAGGCACTTTCAAGTATTGACAGTTAACTTTTCGCTCAGAATAAAAAATGCATTATTCATGCTCGTGCTTTGATCAACGGCGTCTGTCAGAGCGAGTAAGCTGGACTCAAGACTGCTTTTGCACTCCTGCTCGGGCCTTTGCTGCAGCATGGTGCTTTGCCGCCTGACAGAGCCCAGTCCTCATCACGCACTGTTCTCAAGGGATAGGAAATTGTCTTTCCCAGGGAATCCCTAAGGGGCCCACGGTTTTTTGGGTTGTAGCATGTCTCTCAAAAAGAGACAGCCCTTTCCCCCTGCGAATCTCAATGTGTTGCACAGATGCAGGTGTCTCCTCGGCCTCCGTCATGCTTTGGCGAAGCCTTCCGATTGAAACCAGGCTGGCTCAGCGACTGCAGGAAATGCGCAGAACCTTCCAGAAGGCTGTGATTTGGGTGCGCGGCATGTCAGAAAATCCGCAGCCGATCGATGAGAAGCGCCTCACGGGGATGGGCCTTCAAAGGCAGCTCAAAAAAAAAAAGGGTGCACCCTCCTAAGCCCTCTCTGATCTTTTCAGGCTACTCCACTGCTAGTGCGTGACTTGGCAAAGCTCCCCAAGACCATTCTCTGTGCTTCTCCCATCACTCATAAGATAAAGCCCTCAATGGACAGCTGTCTGTTGGTCTCGACATAAAAACTCTCCATTCATTGGGCTGCTAGATGGATTACTGGGCCCACGAGCTCAAGCAGCAGCTCCATAGTGGACCCAGATTGAATCTCAGCTTGCACTCTGGGCCCTGTTTCTGAAGGAACCAGCATTAAAATACATGGCGAACGCTGTCAGGAACCCTCCGAATAAATAAATAAATAAATAAATAAATAAATAAATGCACACACAAGAGATACCTGAGAATTGCCATTTGGCTGCCATGAATAACACAGGCGTCTGCAGCAAATTGCACTGGGAGGAATTAACGAAATAAATAATGAATTGCTGATATGAGCGAGGGGAAGTGGAGGACGGACGAGAGGGTGATTTGCACATGCGGAGAGGACCGCTCCATTAGAGGGCAAGAGATTGTTGTTGTGTCTCACCGACAGGTTTAATGAAAGCGTAATGAAGAATTCTTCTCTTTTAATAATGCTTCTTATAATTAAACCACTCTACAAGTGCGGGTCGAGGGAGGGAGAGTGAGAGAGTCAGAGAGAGAGAGAGAGTGAGAGAGAGAAGAGGACTTCTTTAAATTATAAATCACTCATCCAGGCTCATTCTCGGCGGGACTCCAGCTATGTTCCCTTGGAAACAGATGTGCGGGGCTCAACTTTGACATCTGATTGGCCGACAGGGAATAGCACGGGTACCGCGGATCGGGGCTGAAACAGAATACGTTTGATTCGCCTGAAATTTCCCCCTGCCCGAAATAAAGCACCCTCTCTAATCAATACTCTTCAGAGGATTCAAAACGGCTGCGAAACGCAGCCTCTCCTGCTCTGTGGGAGACAGTCCATTTAGAGTTTCATTAAAATCCGAAATGACTAAACAAGTTCGGTAAGCGGAGAGGGCTGCTTAATTACACTACATAAAATATGAAGTGGCAAGTGTGAAACGACGCGGAACCGCCACGCTGAATGAAAGAGGCAGCGATTTTTCTCTATTTTTCTCCCACCACCATTCATTACAGAAACTCATTTACAGCCAGTGTGGAGAGTAAACTGTTTGCTGTTTTAAGGTTCCTCCAGAGCTGGATACGTTCCACAACGCTGTGGCTATATCTTCGGGGGGTCTCGTTTTAAGAACTCGCTGCAAAACGCCCGCAGACGCATGCTGTAGTTGTACCGTTTTGAAGACCCTTATGCTGGAATCCTGTGGTCTGTAAAACGAGGAGAGCTGATTATCGATTGCCTTTCAGAGCACATCTCAGTAGAACAGTAGTGGACTTCATTCTATCAGGCTGAAGACCCAATCAATGCCATATTGAGAGGATGCAATAAACCACAAGCCTGCCGAGTCTTTCAAGCCAAAGACTGTTTTAATAGGGAGAGAACTAAGAAGATGGACAGATTGAGAACGGAAAGGGAGAAGAGAGGGACAGCAGACAGACCTCATATTTTCTGGGCTCCACATTGTCTCCTAAAGGCTTTTTCATCCTGTGGCATGAAGAAAATCCCCCTCTCTACATGGAAACCTCTGTTGCCCTGCCACTGCAGCCTCTCGAGACTTCCTCACCAAGACCAAGCACCATGTTTTTTGCCTTACAGGAAGTGCTAGAGAGCATAAGTATGCATGCCTTTTCCCTAGTCAAACGCAGCCTAAAACGCCGTGGTTCCTCTGCCCCGCTGGGCGAAGGGCCCCGTCCATTGATTCAATTAGTCTGCAAGCTAGAACACAGGGCCTCCAGGACAATATTTTGCTAGCAATAAAGAAAAGTTCTTTTGCGGACCTCCCCGAGCAAATATTTTGGCTGTGGGTCGGCTCAGTTATTAGCCCCCCGAGGAGCCAGCTTGGCCCCAAACTTTCCAGACAAGTGAAGATTGTAAAATAAATAAGTGCAGGCCTGCGTTTTGATGGTGCCCGTGAGCTCTTGGGTTAGAGAAAGAACCCAAACATGGAGAAAAAAGCCCTGTGAGGTGCTGCACAGTCTACTGGGAGCTCTGTCATGTCACCACAATAACTGCTGCCAGGAATGCTTCAGCTGGCTTTGCTAGAACTTATGTTATGGGTAGATCAACATCATCCAGAGCATCTTGCTTCTGGTAGTTTAATTGTACAATTCTGACCAAAGCTGGTTAGAGACTGTGTCTCTCAAACCCATTATCAAAGCTCACTGCTGGGCTTGGAGGAGCGCATAGCCTGAGGACTGTCTTGTAGCCTATGATGATTCATCGTAATTTGGGGTTTGCCAAACAAACCGCTGGTTGCCTGCAAAAGGCCAGATTCTTTAGAGATTCTTCCCTTCAAGAAGGAACAACACAGCTTTGCCAAAAGAATCAGTAACACTGCAGGATCCCGTTTAGCTTGGACAGCAATCAGATAATCTTTCAAAGACTGCTGCGCAAAAGTCAGAATCATTTGTTTCATTTCCAGTAAAAATGGACAAGAAGTTCAAGTAATAGATATTTCTGATGAAATTAGATAGTAGATAGTTCACTTGTATAATGAAGGTGATGGTCAAAGGAAAATATGGAATTTGGAATTCAAAACATTACTTATGAAAAGATGGGACTCCCACGGATCATGGGTGACCTCCAAAACTGTCAGATAAACAGTACTGATAGATTTTAAGAGATAAGATAAAAAATCAGACACCACCCAGCTATGATAAAGCAATAAAATAACACTGGTGCTGGTTTAGCTGGTCACCCCATAAGCTGCTTTTGCTGGTAATCAGAAATGCTTATCTTTGCTGGTTTTTCCAGCAAAGAAGGTGGACTCACTAAAAAAAACGAAATAACGTACTTAATGGCCATTTTATTGGAAATTATAAAGGGTAGTTTCAGATTTTTGCCCAGTACTGTACAAAGTACTTTTGGACAAATGAGACTTTGAAACCCAGTCCTAGCTCATGAAGCTCACGAATGTGCAGAAGTTCAGTGCTTGTGCAAAAACCATAAAGGACGTCTTTCCTTCCACAGGACAAACCCTTTTACCTGTAAATGGCAGGACATCTTCTGTGAGTGTGAGAGCATGTATCCTGTCATACCTGAATCCACTCCTTGTTGGAGTCCTCCAATGGGGTCCAGCCATTTTCAAAGTTGTTGAGTCTCGAACGTTCTGGAGACCAGTTGGCATTGTACTGCGATGAGGCCAAAATCTGGTCTGAAGGAATCTCACCAGACTCTATACCCAGTGGCTCCATGCAGTCAAAGTCTAAAGGGGAAAGAGAAGGATAGAATGAGAATAAGAGAAAGAGAGGCAAGTTAGAGACAGGGTCCAAAGAAAGCATGCATCACCTCCCACCTTAAACTACAGGCTTTCTCTGGAGGATGGGTCACTCAAGCATGCAGCACTCTCCATCTCTGGTGACCAGAATAACATATAAGCTTTCTCCTTCTCTCCCTCTCTCTCTCTTTCTTTCCCTTGTCAGGAAAATCTGTTTAATGGAAGCACTTTGGGAGTGTACTACATTAAGACATAAAGCTTTATGCATGAAACATTCAGTTTAAGCTCTTAACAAGAGCAGCGAGAGGAGTTATGGAGAACATGCAGGAAGTCTGCACCCTGTTAGAAAAGTTCCTCTGTAGGCACTTTATGTATCTGGCAAAAGTTAGGCCTTTCCATCAGGGCTAGTGCTGCAAGAACGGAAAGGCCGTTTATCACTCCTAACCGTCCCACCACCCAGGCAGGGGGCATCTCAGCCTGTTTATGTTCTCGTAGGACGACTGACCAAAGGCATGCCGGCCTGGTGGCTGGAGACAGAGAGGTCGGCTTGAGTTCAAGACCTAAACACCCTGGGGCCATTGTCCAGACGGCCACAGACGAGGTTTAGCGGTTTTAAGGGGGGAGATAACTCCAAAGATGAGCTAATTTTCTGACCTGAGGTCAGCAAACATAAACACATGCACACGCACAAACTGACACACTACATAAGTGACATCACACTTTTTAACACTGGAGCTGATTGTATAAACAGGAGCAGAAGCCCACATATAAATGTATATATACATATATAAATACATACATACATACATACATATTGCAGGTATTACTTGGGTAGCACAGTGACAATGACAAGGTATTTGTGAGTTAGTGTGTGTGTTGCATTGGTGTGAGTGGATCAGACACTGCAGTGCTGCTGGAGTTTTTCAACACCTTAGTGTCACTGCTGGATTTAGAGTAGTCCACCAACCAACTACCAACCAACATCTAGCTAGCCAACAGCGTCCTGTGACCTCTGATGAAGGACAAAGGGATGATCAACAGAAACTGAGCAGTAACAGACTTTACATGACTTTACATCTACATGGTGGACCAACAAGATAGGCTTGTCTAATACATTGGACAGGGAGTGGACACAGTATTTATATAGAGTGTGTAAGAATGCAGTGCAGCAGAATGCCTAAAGCAGTACACACACACACATACACAACACTTCATGGCCCAGAGATGCTGGCCTGGGCACTTGTAACAGATGGAGAGAGCATCTGTGTTAGCTGATAGACAGCAGTTTGAGCAGCTCACACTGACTGTTCACACGCTACTTCTCCGTATCTTCACACATGCACACACATGCAAGCACACACACATTGCAAACTCTCGCTCTCACTTCTAATACCTCTATTATTACAGAAAAGAACTCGATGCCCAAACAGCATTATGGTGGGTTACTTTCACTTAGAGCCAGCTTTTCTGTGTTTCTCTCCATTATGTCCTCCACTGCTGTACCGCTTAGCTTTACTCTTTTCAGCCTCTCTCTTAAAATAATCAGTAAATCACTCCAAAGTCAGCAGATAAAGCAGTTAGGTTTTTTGTGCCTCTCTCGCTTGGGGGATGAATATTTAACATCCGGCCATCTCCTCAGTTGTGTATCGGTGCCTCCTCCACAGCACCCTGCCCAGGCGCAGAGGAGAGGAGGAGGCCCATGGAATGTAAATTTATGGAGGTGATAAATAATTGATAACCTGCGTCTGCCCCTCACGGCTCCAGACGAGAAGAAACAGAAACTGTTCTTCAGCACCGGCTCCGGCAGAACAGAGTGAAGAAAGGCATTAAATATGTGATTTCATAGGAGAGCAACAATGAGGTAAGTGCAATTATGGAATAATAAACGTGCAATAAGAAGTGCTTCACTGATTAATCATTTCACTTCATTCCATTCAAAGTAACATGCTTTCTGGACCCTTTCACAGTATTGCATCACTCAGCCTCATTGGTTGGATAGAATTCCAGATTTTGGATCCTGTTTTTCGCTACAGTACCCAGCATGCATCACACAAATACATCACACAACCATTGGGAATCCCTCCAACAGCAATAAACAACTGCACAGATGATGAGGCTAATGAAAAAGGATATTACACTGAGGTTCCCAGCTATCTTGTTTTCTTCTGCAGCTAACATGTACCCATCCCAAAAGTGCTTTCAGCTATTCAAATGCTCCGCCCACCTTCAAGATACATGAGCAAAAGAAAGTTTTTCCTTGTCTTTACACAATAAAATTACACTCTTGGGATCATTCTGGCATAAATGCTTACATTCCTGAATTAAGGTTGAGGGTCCCTTTAACAAGTCTGACTATCTGCAATGTTATAAGAAAAACCCTATCAATCCATTTCCACCTGTTTTTACACTGTGTGAACATTTTACTACAAATAGACCAACAGATGTTACGTTAAAAACATTCTATAATGTCTATGTTATAGTAGGCGCTTGGTAAGTATCAGAGATGAGGTCTTCTTATAAGAGCAACACCATGAGCCACTACATGAATATGGAAGTGTGACAGTAGCTGGAGAATGGAGGATGATTTGTTTAACTTAAAACCAGGCAACCAGCCTCTGCTCAACATTCCCCAATGACCGTGTTTACCCAAGTAGGAGACGTAACAGAGAGGGGGGGGCTAGGCTAATTTATGAGGGTGCGCTGTTGGTGGTACATGTGTGTTGGTGGTATGTTCACAAACGAAATGAATTTTTTAGTCCGACCATCTCTCAAATTGGGGTGAAGAGGTGAAGCCCCTTGGTGACTGTGTTAAAAAAGTGGCAGGGAGCTGTCTGGTTATATGTGTGCATTTGTGTGTGTGTTTGTGTGTGTGCTTGTGTGTGCGTGTGTGTGTGTGTGTGTGTGTGTGTGTAAGCGGGCTTTCATAAAGCAGAGGAGATGGGCCATGACTCCTAACACATTCACTTAATGAAAGAGCGCTGCAGCTGAGCAGGACGTGGTGATTTAATAACTTCCCACGATGCCTCATGTTGTCTGTGTGTGGTGTGTGTATGTGTGTAAGTGGTAGCGTGTAGGTAGGATTGCGGAGCTGTAGAAACAGAAATACAGAATTTCAAAAGTATATATAAGTACGCTGTTCTCTATGAACGAGAAAGAACTGTGAATGTATCATTGTAATTGTGTTTAGTAATCTATAATGCTATCATCTGCCATAACAAGCCACAAATAAATAAAACCTCATTAAAAATGTTCTACATCACTGTACTGGTGCTAAAATACTAGACTGTACACTATTGTACAAAGGTCTTATGCACCTAAACGCATTGTTTACAAGCCTTTATGTTAGGAATAAGTGTATTTCCACCAGTAAGAACACTGGATATCATTAGAACAAATCTAAATAAGCATAAAGTAGATCATATCTTGAGCTCCAGTTTGAAGAACAAAGTATAGTTCCAGATTTCTCCTGGACGCCCCAGACATTGTATGAATTTGTTCAGTCCCTTCAGCAGCAATCTTAATTTAGCTTAATGAAGTACTGAGTAGTCAAAGCAGGTATTAGATGAGAACTGTAAATAATTCTGGGTTGTTTCCACAAGGAGAAGCTTGGAAAGGGTTAAATAAACACACTGACATTTATAAATAGAAGCTTCCTGTCTGGAAAAATAGCTTTTTAGATAAATGTCCCCAAATGCTTAAAACCTTTGCACAGTACTGTACATCATCAGTGCTGGTTCAAAACGTGTATAAGATTTCGTTCAGACAGTAAGCGCTTCTATGTGCCCTTAATAATCCGATAACTGTGGAAAATCAGATTTCATCGGTAATCCAATCAACGTGTTTACATGCACTTGAGTAATCAGATAATAGGCAAATCTCTAGGTTTACATGAGTCAGGCAGTAATCAGCTTTCTGCTTTGCAACTCACCAATAAACTCAGAGATGTAAACATGACGTACCCTGCATGCCACATTTTAGCGGATAATATGTATATACCCCATCTAGAGGGTAAACAAGACTTACATCCTTACTTACACGCTAAATTTCGTTAAGCATGTGGTTGGTTTCAGTCTCAGTCCAAAAGTGCTTTGAAATTCGAAAGAAATCTGAGTAAAAGTATACATGTGTTGAGCTGAAATCCAGACCTTACTCCAATTTAAGAAATTGGAGTGTGCTTTTTACGGGATCAGATAATCAGTGCATGTGAACACACTCAGTGATGTGCTGTGTGGTCTCTTACCATCAGGAATAGTTCTCTCCACCACAGTGAAGTTAGCAGAGAAACCTTCCTTAGCGATGGCGCTGTCTGTGTTGATTGTCAAGGCCAAGATACCGGTGTAGGAGATGATCCTGCCCGGAGTGTTCTGCCCACAGTACCGGCCTATGTATGGACCCACTAGACAGAGAGAGAAGAAGAAGTTACATAAAGTTTAATATAATACAGTCCAATACTCTCAATCTAAATCTATAACAAAGAGTGGCCATTTCACAGTCACGCTAATAAGTGGCTAAAGTTATAGCATCAGAAAGGCGCCACGGAATAATGCCCTGTAATGGAATTTGTGCTGCTAAGGCCAGACTTTGCACAGCTGAAGGACATTCTTGCACGGTGGGCACTGACATTGGCTGACCTCCTATAGAGACGTGGGAAATCCACTGCAAACTTTCCGCACCCCATTGTCACCGTAATATAAAAGCAAAGGCAGAAAAGTGCTGTTGAGCAGAAGGCAAAGGCCTTGGTCCGTCTCTGGCTCCTGACTGTCATAAATTCCTGGGCTCTTTGTTAAACCCACGGCTGGTTTGGTCCTGAGGCAATTGCCGGTCACAGCCCAATAACTTCCCAAAAGTCTCTCCAAAAGAAAGGAGAGGAAAAGGCATAAGACAAACGGAGTAGGAACAAAAAAAAGAGGAGGGAACGGCATAAAAGGACAGCAGTAAACGCAGGGCCTGGCACACGTTCCATTGAGCAGAGTCAATGAGCATGGATCTTATTCCAGAGCAGGCGGGAGGGGGTGCAGGAAAGGTAATTCAAATAAAGAGGCTGACAAGAAGAACTGCATAATTAAGAAAAAGGGGTCATCTGCTCACACTATGGCTCTCTTTCTCGCTTTTCTCCTGCCTGTTCAGTCTCTCGTTCTCTCTTGTCTCTTATCTGATTAGCCGCTCTATGATCTGAGGACAGCGACGGCTTGAGCTACACTCACACATAAAGATGAAAGAAACCTGTCAGGTTGATCTTGCCAGGTTCTTGTAAGAAGTCAAAACATACATTCCAGGTGTGAGTCTGTATGTGTGGTTAGTTTTAAGCTGCTCAAGCTCACCACTGCAGTCTCCAGCCAGAATTATCCTGCATGACTCAACGTTGGCTATGAAATTTTTAAAACCCTCTCAGTGAACCCAGTGTCCTGCATGTTAGCTCCCCAAGAGCAGAAGGTAGTGCAGGGTGTACATCTTGAATCGTGTCCACCTGCGGACCAGTTTTAGACTTGCATTTTTGGAATCTGGTGTGGACTTAGACTTGGGCCCGATAGCATCTTCGCTTAATGCTTTTTGTGGGAGCACTTATGTAGAGGGCTAGCTAATATACTTTTTAGTTGCTCGGTTAGCCTAAGAGATTTTGACAGTCTAATTTCAACACTGGTTTGGATTACCCTGTATTTAAAGCTCCTAAATCTGTGTTTTCTTTTTATTAAAGTCGATCTCTGGTCCACAATATACATAGCAAGTATGTCTTATGAATATCTTCCCAAATATCTGCTGTATTTCACCGTATTTCTTTCCTATCCACGTAAACTGAGCAGGCATAATCTTGGGCGATACTTACATAAGCATTTCCTAACCAATTACAAGGCTGACGTCTCTGGGCCCGCCCACACAAACAGTGTCATAGGCAGAGAAAATTAGCGGCGTAAGGTTAACCCAGCATAACCGAGAGTGAGAAAGCTAGACCACCTGTTTATACACATTCATACGTATTAACATTTGTACTTATTCATCTGTTCCTTCATGCGTCATTCTACCTGTCTGTTCGTTCATATATCTGTTCATTTGTAATATATATATATTTTTTTATCCAGTTACCTTTACATAAAATCTGGATCATGATTTTAGTTCTGTATGATTGGTGGAGCAGGCTAAGAGTGTTGGACAGAGAGCTGTCAATCATTCTGCTTATTACTCACGCCCACACAGTTCTCCTACAGGTCTTATCAATGGTTTTTAAACTGTGTTTTATGATATACGTCTTAGATTTTTCATTTAAGCCTAGCTGGACGTTTAATATAATGTTTAATATAATATTAAAACAAGCTGTGTTACTGTGTTCTTTGGGGCTTTAATGGTAGTGTTTTTTTGTTTGAAAACAAGAACATTTCACTGTGATCCCAAACTTTTGAGCGGTAGTGTATAAGGTTCATTCTTTCTCCATATGGTATACAAGATAATAATTACATGTGGTCAGAAGGTAGACAGAATAACTCTAATCCTAGCCAATAGGGCTGCAAACCTAAAACTGCGGCATGCCTTGCAAATACAGCTTCAGGTGCCGACTCTCCAGGTCTGTAAAACTGCTTCAAGAGTGGGCAATAGAGTGGGGGATGACCCCTCCTTCTCCCCCTGGAGCTTCATGGAAGCCGCGTCTCGCGCCTCCCAGCCTTTCCACGCTAATGCACTATTGATCAGTGTGGCTCCACAGGTAATGCAGCTCGCGTCTGATTCGGGGAAACAAGTAGCGGCGAAACCCCAGAGCCTCGGGGCTTGCCTTTAAAACCCTCTTTTCCGCCTTCCTCATCCCCCCATTTCTGTGCGGCGGAACACACATGGGACGCCAGCTTGACCTCCCAGAGTAATGTGTCTATTTTGGGCCCTTCAGCAGTTGACGCTCACATCTCTGACAAAACTTGTGGTGTTTCTTCTGACTTCCATTTTCCTCCAACACAACTTGATTGCTTAATAGAGTTTACTCTAGAGCCCTTCTTTATGCCAATAAGAAGGAGACAGCGTTCGGAATAATGGCATTTTTCATCTCTCTCTCCGTGAAGAAATGCTAGAACTTTTCAAGACAGTGAGCTAACTCAACTGCGGGTTTCTATCACAGGTACTTTTTCACCTCTAAAAATAAAAAAAGGTGATAATCAAGTGAAATCTAGAGAAAGCCCTCAGGTGTTTGCAGTCTTTGTTCCTGATTTGGATGCCAGTCTGCTTGTTCGAGCCTTGTAGGAGTTTTCACAGATAAGAGGAACAAGGGATAGATGCAGCCTCCAGATCTGTGACTCTCTCAGGGACTGAAAACTCTCAGCAGTAACTGTGCAAATGCTAGGACATAGAAATGGAAGTTCTTAACCCATTAAATCCCCAGCCCTATTATATCCAAATGCATTTACAGGAGATACAATGGCAAACGGCTGCATTATTCTTAAGTTAAAGGAGTGAGGAATGCTGGTCCTTGGCCTTTAGGGGGTTGAAACGCAGTCTTTTAATGTGTATCGTTACATGATGCCTTAGCCCTCATGTAATATATACATTTAACCAGACACTAGCAGCTTTGCTGATTCCATTAGAGAAGACGAAATGGCCTGTATTTATCAGTCTTAGAGGAAGACTTGTCATTCAAGATGTCCAATTAAAAGTATACACTTGGGAAAACACTGATGCTAGAACATATTCTGAGAAGTTAAATATAGGCCAATGTACAAGTAATCTGGGAGAACGTGTACTGTGAGCGCGTCAGACGGGAGTCCAGATAAGGCGTCCGCTATCTGTACCCTGGTTTGGAGGGGGGGGGGTTTGTTTTGCTTTGCCTCGCACAGGGCTGTTTTAGGCCCAGAGTTTCCTTCTATTCTCCCCAGAGATCAATCGCACTGCATTGTTAGAGAGTGATAGCATCTACTCACTCTGATAAATGTGCATATTTACAAGGACAAGGTCACCCCGCTGACCTCTTGCCTGATATACGGGAGGAAGGCGGGAGAGAACTAGTGCAAGAGCGAGCAAGAGAATGAAGGAGGGACCAGTACAATATCTCTATTGTGTTTGTGCCCAAAGAATGTGAAACTATAGGACAGAGAGAGGCTGTGTTATGGCAGTGGCAGCAACTGGGTCAAATGACTGGCATGAGCGGTGAGGAATGAAGAGTTTGATGATCTGTATTTTCATTACTCATAAACTTTTTTCCAGTATGTGCTCACATAAGCGCTCATATAATTAAGTATACAGTGCTGTGGTTAACGTTGTAAGTGTTGGGCTGTTGCTTTGAAAGCTGCCGTAGCATATATTCTATTACTAAAGCACTAAAATAAACACAACATCATTCTTGTAAATATTCATCCCGAATCACAATATATGATATAGATGCATCGGGTGAAAGATATGAATGCTGATATGATATGAATTTTCATGACAATGACAATAATACAGATTGGCCACAAGGGGCGCTATAAGTGCTTAGGTAGTGTTTTTGTGCAGCACTAAACCAGAGAAATCCATGTATGAACCCATCCCAACAGCATACGGAAGTGGTTGGCATCACAGATTTCAAAGGTTAAACAGTTTATTAACAAAAGGTAAGGCAGAAGGCAAAGCGGTGGCTGCTGTGTCAAATAAAAACATGTTTTTGTGCTGATTCATTTACTCAGCAGGTAAATGTTAAAATCCCAAATCGATGCTGGCTCTACATATATTACTGTACAGCTGAAAACTCAACATCCTTTGCAGACTTTGCATATTGCAAAGCCTGGACTCGTTCTCTAGTGTTCAAATTACCATAAACATTGCAGAGATGGCTTAGGCTGTGGGGAGATGTTTGCTATTGCACAGACCCAGTAGTGAGAACACTTCACGCATAACGTAATAGACTACAAATACCATGGGCCTTTGTGCAGGATTAATATCTCCGACCACATGCAACAATACTGTTGCACTGTACAGCCTTGCTCTAGAATTATTATTTAGTTATTCATCTTTAGGCTTATTATTATTATTATTATTATTTTAGTACCCTTGTTTAATATATTTAATGAGAAACTGAAGTCTGGACCCTGAACCTGATGTCAGGTCCTTCAGTGTTTAAGAAGGATCTCTGTACTATCTTCCCACCAATGCTGGACCACATCCACAAGTTACAGGTCATGCACACCAAGGTGTAGCTTACCTCCAGGGAAGCCGTCCCAGATCTCCAGGCGGTCGTAACGGCAGAAGACCCCTGCGGGAGGCTGCGTGTCGGGCTCTAGCTCGAAGCTCTCGAACTCCAGGATGATCTCCGACATCTTGGGGGCGAAGATCATGAAGGTGCAGTCCAGGTTGTTGGGGTATTTTTCGGGGAAACCCGGAGATTTGATGACGCCACTCTTGGAAGTGAAGTTTCTTGAGCATTCTGGGCCTGAGATGGGAGAGAAAGAGGATGGGAATAAGTGATTGCTGGTCTTGTAAACCAGTTTGATTATTTGATGAGCAACATTGATTATATTCATAAAGCTACAACATACATTTGTTATCTCTGCTGTAACAAAAACCTACTATTACTATCCAAACTACTTTAACATATTGAGCAATATTAATATCCTAAGCAGTTTTTGGCCATTCCTATTGGTCCACTCATCATGAAATGTGTACACAACTTAATGAAGTGGTAGGTTTTAAATCAGACAATAAAAAATCTAAGTAATACAGCAGCACGTGATAGCGATCAATTGTTTACAATGCTACTGTTTACAGTATCAGCAACTAAGACTGCTAACATTCAGAAAGACAGAGCAATGACTTAGTGTTCTTCTGTTCTCTGAAAACAAAAAGAGTGCAGGGGTGGGCAAACAGCAGGGGAAAGACGTGGTGGTCCATATTGTTTGGCTCCATGACTGCAGTGTTTATGGCGCGTAGAGGAGGAAGCCCACCCCGAATCCCTGTGGCTGGGCCGAACGAGGGTGTGTGGGCTACTGTGGGTGGAGCATGAGTGGAAAACACAGTTTATATTTTAGGGATTATATTTCTAAATCCTAAGAGGACGTATTAAAGAGAAAACAATCACAGCAAAGTGATTACTTTTTGAGGCCAGGAAACGAGCAGTGACTCATTATAAACTTTCATTCTCTCTCTCTCTCTACCGTATCGCGTGGGCTCCGCATGCGTGTGTACACGGAGCGAATAGTGAAAGGCTTCAATCAGCAGCAGAGGACTGTGGGAGCTGTAAAGTAAACATGGCAGTCAGATCGCGTTCCAAAGCAGTGCCCCCCTCTACATCATTACAAGCCTGTCTAACATATGAGAGAAGAAAATTAAAGCCTTCGGCGCGCTCGCACACATGCACACTTTTATAACAGCAAGTCATAACATTTACTCAAACACCCCTAGAGAGCTAGCTTTCCTCCGGCACGGGGTGTCACTTTAGTTCACACATACAACACATCAGCATGTTAGGTTTACATCATAACCGCCAGATTAACGCGGTATACGGTAACAAGGCACAGGACTCATGACACGAGTGCAGAAATACGTTCTCGTAGCACTGTAATGCACTGACAACACTACTTAACACAGCACCGCTAACAGGGTAGTACAGCCAGGTGGAACTGGGCTTCTTATTAATGACTGTGAGGCACAAAGAATACAATGTCGTATAAAGGATTAAAGAAATGCAGAAGGGAGGAATAAACATATCACAATCCAAGAAATTCCAACACACATTCACTAATGTTGAGGTCTAGACTGGTTTTATTTCTTTGATCTTGATCTTCCCAACTGTGTGCCTAGGGTCATTATCTTGCTGCAGATTTGTTTTCCTCCCAGTTATACAGTTTCCAGAAGGTACTGAGTGATTAACATGTGATTGTTTGTACTTGTCATGAAGCCTTCATTCAAAGAACAAACCACCAACTCCAGATGCTGCTACCAATCCCCAAACTTGCACGGGTCCTCCACCATTCTTTAAAAGTTTGAAGGGTCCTCGTCTAACAATAACATGCTCTATATGCATATTATAAATATATATACATGTATGAATCCATCTTTTTGTCTTTCCATTTGGACCAATAAGGTAGGAGTGGACAGTGAGTGGACACAGTGTTAAAAAACACCAACACACCACCACAACGCCAGTGTCACTGCACTGCTGAGAATGATCCACTCAAATAATGACTTCTCTGTGGTGGTCCTGTGGGGGTCCTAGCCACTGAAGAACAGGGTAAAAGGGGGTAATAAAGTATGCAGAGAAACAGATGGACCACAGTCTGTAATTGTAGAACTACAGGCACTACATACGCTGAGTGGAGCTGATAAAATGGGCAATAAATGTAGATACTAGGTGTGTATATAATATAGTACTTAGAGTGTATAGAGCTTTATCTAGTTTCTCATATATATAGGGAGAGAGAGAGAGAGAGAGAAAGAGAGAAATGAAAGAGTGCGTTAGGCATTAGTGAAAGTGATGGCAGTGTGTTGTTTGAGAGAGTTAAGTGAATATGGCAACGTGTTTTTCTCTCTATGTGTGCCATTTAGATCTCACTAGGCCTTTAGTTCAGGACCATAAGAAGCACTTCAGCACTTGTCCCACACATGCACTTTGCTTTTTCTTCCTTTATAATGGTGAGATGTTTGGAGTTTGAGTCTAAAGTGTGTTGACATTTAGTATTTTGAGTTTTCACTTTTGTGCTTCAATTGTTCACCTCTTGCCTTTTGTTTTAATCATGTTTAAGTTTGTTTCAAAAATGAAGACAGTTTCATTGATGGGTAGTACTATACTTAAGAAGCATTATAAGCTGTTTGACTGCTAGAAGTGCCCACTTAATGTACTAAATGTGGGTGAGTGAGTTACAAGCCTCACAACTACATATATATATATATATATATATATATATATATATATATATATATATATATATATATATATATATATATATATATATATAGTTGTATATGATGGTATATATAACCTTCAATTATGTAAATATTAGAGCATTCTCCTGGATTGTATCCTGACTATCTGCCTGCTTGATCAGTCTAGCTCTTGCTTTTAGAAATATTAATATAAATAAGATTTTTACATAGTGCATGTTTAGCACCATATTGGAAAAAATGGCTTACATAATGATAATGTATTATTACAGTTAATATTCAGTTTTAATGCAATAGCCTTTTGTGTTGTTTGCACCTTCTTAAATGTAAAATTTAGGTTAATAATTGTAGCAGTCCTAATATTAAACTTTATTAGAGAAGTGTCCTGTTCTTTGCAGGGCTTTACTGAAGTCTACAGCTAGTCTATTGTAAGTGCAGCGCCTCGTTGAATCCTAACAGCTGAACTAAATGTGACTGCTTCACTGAATACTCTTGTACAAAGCTTTCAGTTCTATATTTTAATTCCAAGCAAATTAAAGTTACTTGTCTGGCACTTGAAGTGAACTCACACGTGTGGAATGGATTTATGCCCGTGACCTAAATGTGTATGGTTAGAATCCCCCCACTGACCTCTCTCTAGACAATCAGACCCCAGCAGTGTCAGAGAGAAAGCTGTTAAGATAAGAGCACTACACTAATATGTCTTTCTTCTGCACCAAATCAATCTCTGCCTTGCGTGTGCTCTCTCTCTCTCTCTCTCTCTCTCTCTCTCTCTCTCTCTCTTTTTCTCTTTCTTTCTTTCTCTGTCTTGGCCTGTTTGCCTCTCTCCTTCTCTCCCACTCAGGGAAGTAATTGCATGTTATCACTCCACCCCCCACCCCCCCTCTATTTCGGCCAGACACTGAAAGGGGACACGCCGGGGTCAGGGCCGCAGACACTCCAGCCCTTTATGTCTGTGAGTCTGTGCTGGAAAAGGATGACTAGCGCACATACAAGAGATTAAGATATGAAATCTGACAGAGAATTTGACCCTTTGGTCCACTGCTGAGGGTATCTGTGCAGAGATCAGTACTGTAGCCAGAGTTTCACTGGCCGCTACTTAATCCCAGCGCTGGGCCTGGAATTATAATGCTCCACTGCTGTTTACACATTGTGGCTGGGAACACGGCTTCAGCACAGGGCTTGTTTGTTATTGTACATTCAGGACAAAAAAATGGTCTGACTTTGTAGGAAAACCAGAGAAAAACAGGTCGAGCCCACAATGGGATCAACAAAATGCTCCAGCCCTTGTAAAGTGAAAAACATTTCTTGATAGGTTTAGGAATTTATATACTTATAGATTGTCCATTGTAATGTATCTTATATGGTAACTTTACAGTATATATATATATATATATATATATATATATATATATATATATATATATATATATATATATATATATATATATATATATATTGCTGTCCAATGAAAAACAACTCAGAAGTTACAACTTCACAGGACAGAACAAAAACATACTTTACTCTTAACGTAATTCAATTTGGAGCACTTCTATTGGTCCATTCATCATGAAATGTTCACACAACGTAAATGGCCATTGCGGTGTTCAAATGATGCAGAAACCTCAAAATGTACAAAAAAAAAAAGAGATACATGTTTTTCATTGGACAGCGATTATATATATATATATATATATATATATATATATATATATATATATATATATATATATATATCTGTGTGTGTGTGTGTGTTCTTCTTTATATATAATTTTTGCAATTTTTATTTTACTGCATCACATACGCAACTGCTCCCCTTTACATTTCATGATAAATGGACCAATAGAAATATTGAAATACTGATATATAGAAACAGAAATAAGCTCTACTGATTTACACTGAAAGTAAAGACGGTATTTGTCCTGTAAAGTTTTCATTTTGGAGATATGTTTTTCTTTTCTTTTTGTTTTCCTTTATATATATATATATATATATATATATATATATATATATATATATATATATATATATATATATATATGGGACCTTTATTTAATTCCACGTACAGTGACATGCTAACCACAAATACTGAATGGAAACAACCTTCTCTCTCAGTTCTGTTATCTCTTGGTTTCCGGTTGCAGTTGTTTGCGTGTAGCCGGAACAAACTTTACTAGAGTCTTGAAGGGCTGGTGGGTTGGGACGGCGGGAGAGATGAGAAGAGCTAGGACACTGAGGGCCCGTAAAACCGAGCGAAACAAATAAAGCTCTGTGAGACTAGACCAGCCATGCATATCCCATTGCCCCCCCACACAGTCTTTTCCTCCCTCCCTCCCTCTTAGACTCTCTTTCCAACAACTCTCTCCCATCCTTTCACCTTCCTAAAAGAGACAGAAAGAACAGCCACAGACTGGATTTACACAAACACTCAGATTTATGGGGGGATGTAAAAGCTAAAGCGAGTTGTGAAAAAAAAAATGAAGCTTTGCGCTGATTCATGGCAGCTAAGTGCTAATTCTGACGTTAACAGCTAACACTTGCACGGTTTATTTTACTGGTTTGTCCTCACATGAGCACAGCGGGCTTATCTTTGCCGGGTGGTGGACGGCTGAAGCCTCCAACCTCTGTGGAATTTGCTTAGTTTATTTAACAGGCCAGAAGCAGGGCTTGTTAAAAAGATTGTTTGCAGGCCCGTGTAGCGAAACAAACCCCCTCAAGTGTCTCCGATATATTTCCCGCAATTCAAACCTTAAATAAATACAGTTTCCACAGAGCGCCTGGCTTTGGGTTAACTCTGATGGTTCCTTTGAGAAAGTTAGTTTTGTGTGGGCTGTAAAGCAGGCAGACAGACGTGCAGGAGCTGTAGTGAATATACTAATAGGGACTTTAAGCAACTATGGCGACAGCGACGGCTAGAAAAAACAAGAACCTGAGCTGTTCTATGGAAAAACCATCAATTTGACATAGTTATAGAATTTAGATTTTAGAAGTATTTGCCATTTGTGTTTGCACACAGATGAACTGCATCTCTGCATTTAAACTATCCATGCAGTAAAACAACTATCTATGCACTAGTGAACACACTCACTAGGGGCAGCCCTATCCTCGGTACCCGGGGAGCAGTTGGGGCTTAGATGCCTTCCTCAAGGGCACTTTAGTCATGTCCTGTCAGATCAGGGGATCGAACTGATGATCTTTTGATCACAAAGCTAGTCTAGCCCATGACTGCCCAGAAACACAAGACAACAACACTATTCCTTCAGTGGATTCTAGTGGTTGTGATGCTCAAGTTGGTTAAGAAACACCACTATCTGCAGATATCTGTTAGCACTATATGTTTGGGATGTTAGCACTAAGATAATGGAAATTGACATTACCAGTTTACCCCCCTTGCCCAGTCTCTTTTTCACCTCAGTGTTCCATCTCTAACTGTCTGAGACCCAGTTAGGCTGCTGCTCGTTCTCACTGTGACTCAGTGATGTATCTAGCACTTCCAAAGTTCCAAACTTCTATACAAAATTGGTCCACCAAAAAACAACAAATTGGGCCTTTTTTAATTATACCAAACCCATCAGCAGTCCCTATTTAATGTGTCTTCATTGTGTCTTTGTTTTTGGAAGCAAAGAGAGTGCAACACTGTTGTGGTCGAGTTGTTGCTTAGAGATTTGGATTTTGGTTGCAGGGTCACAGTGAATGCCTTCGGCATGATGCTAGCTAGAGATGAGTTTGCGAAACAGTGATGTAGAGATAAAAATGCTCTTTGAGTCTGGTGAGGTAATTGCTAATGTTCACGTTCCATATGTCTTTGAGTGAATTATTAATCTCTCTCACACACACACACACACACACACACACACACACACACACACACACACACACACACACACACACATCCCCTGCAGCTAAGCTGACAGAGGTTAATGGGCATGAGAGAATTAGCAAAGCAGGATTTGGACACACTCCCCAGCAAACATTAACTTGGAGTCACAGAGGTGGGGCTAACACAGACCCACGGACGGAGTTGCTGACACAATATTTAGTCAGTGTTGCTGATTGTGCCCCATGAGAAGGGGGATCGGGACCACATACAGAGTGAGTTTGCTTTTTGGGTTTCGGTGTGTGTGTGTGTGTGTTGTTTAGAAGACTATAATGGTGGCATGGGGGTTGCTGTAGAGTGACAGGGGTGCTTTGCCAGATGTGACCTATACCACTGGCCCGTGCAGCACATAAAAACCCAAGCAGACTGGGTACGATGAATAAGCTGCCCTCAACCTTAGTCAGTGCTGTTGACACAGGTGCCATCGTAAAAGCACTAAGATAGCATCAGCATGATAAATGGCTGGGCTAAATGCGAGGGCCGATGACGCTGCCTTTCAGCATGCCGAAGCAAGAGTCACTTGTTTTCCATCCCTTTTCGCTCCATCCATCCGTTCGGTGTCTTACGAGACGCACAATAACCCCATCATACCTAACATTCTGTTGACAGTCTGTTCGGAGATAGTGTCTTATTCTCTCTTTTATCTCATCACAAGCTGCTCCCAGGTGAAATTGGGAAGAAAAGTTGAGGCTGGAGAAATTAGAGCTCTACGTTCATCAGCACACAGATTTTTAACCGTTTCATGTTACCAGGTAGTTTCTGATTCAATGCTTTGACAGACAGACAGTCTAAGTTACACAGTCAGCTGGCACAGGTGAAGCTCAGGCATGCATACTATGAAAGTATAGCAAAGCACAAAACTATTATCTAATATTCCTCTTTTATTTAAGTTATTAATTTGCTAAATCATCTACTGATATCAACACTGTTCCAACTCCGCTATGTTCAGTCTGATCAGGAACAGCGTGCTCATTTACAGCTTTTTAATCAGACATGGTTTTCATACAATCATCTTTAAATGACATTAAAAGATTCCTCATAGGAATGAAATGTGGTAATAATAATCATAATAATAATAATAATAATAATAATAATAATAATAATAATAATAATAGACTGGCGAACTGTCAATAGTGTACCCCGCCTTTGCCCGATGATGCTGGGATTGGCTCCAGCCCCCCTGTGACCCCGACTAGCAGGATTAAGCAGCAGATAATGGATGGATGGATACTACTAATAATAATGAAATGCAAAAGTTTCTTGATTATTATTAGGACACAGGTTCCTTAACAACACCCTAGGAACAACCTTGGATACCATAGTAACCACCTAGCAACACCTTAGCAACCACCTAAGATATTGTCGCAACAACCTAGAACTGATTAAGTGGCATAAAACTGCTTTTTCTTCAGGAATATGTATTTGTTTATTAAGGTAACAATACAACAACCACAGGTTTCAGTCTGACCAAGCTCTTTATATGACAAGCAATGCAACAGAAAGATCATGCTACTGCTGCGCCTGATACCATTTACACCTTGTATATACTGAAATGAATTTGACTTCTAAGTAAGCTACTAAAGTTTATTGTGCTCTTTTTAGGTCTCAGACTTGTTTTTGGCAATTGGACAACAAAAAAAACAAAACAAAACAAAAAACAAAAACAAAGGATAAGGCATTGTTGGCATTTCTTTTTTACTTCCGTCTCAAAAATGCTTCGCATCTTGGAATTTTCTGTATCATTACATCCCTACCCTTTATTTATTCATCTACCTATCCATCAATCCATCCATCCACCCACCCACCCACTCTCGCCTCTCCTCTCCTCCCCTGCCATCATTTGCAGAGAGTTGGCCTCTCTGCCTACTTGGCCAGGCTTGATGTGGCTCGGAAAATTGCAGTGCTGTTAACTGGAAGCATATGCTTCCTTTTTTTTCTTCTTCTTCTCCTTTTCGCTCCTCCAGGGCCCTTTTAGGAGATGCTCGGGGAAGACAGCATGACAAGATAAGTACAGAGCCCTCTTTTTTTGGAAAGGACACACAAGCATGTCATCTAGAAACCCCTGCAAAGGATCCCATAAAGGGCCTATTAGAGGAGGGGATCTAACACAGGGATGGGTTTCGGTGGCCGTGTGGAAAGAGTGGCCCTCATTACATAACGGCAACCTTAGGCTTGATTGCGCTCAAAGATAGATGCGGTGAAAGGTGAGATCCTCACCATTTATCTCTCCCGCTCTCTCTCTCTCTCTCTTCATGTCATTCTTGATTGCTTTCTTTTCTTTCCTTTTCTTTCTTTTTCTTCTCATCAAAATCTGGACTATGGCATGTTTATAGTATATTCTGGAATAATGCTTTAACAGAACACAGATCAGTTTTTTATTTGTCTACACATTTTACTGCCTTTATCTTCATTTAATTGCAGAGTTTAATATGTTGAAAAGAAACTACACATGAAATGTGCCTTTTTTGTGTCGTAAATAATAAAAGCAACCAACATTAAAATTCACGAATGGCTTTTTATTGTAATTTTCAAGAAACTGGGTATAACAATGATCTCAAATATCTGATCTCTGAAGTACTCTTAATCTGCGTAGGAATGTTGCCAGACTCCACAAGTCAATAGAGCAAACTGTGCCCTTTCCGTTGAGCCCTGGCTCACACTGGGAGCCAAAGATGCAGACCCTATAATCACCAGTCACCTGACCTGTGGTGTTCTCTGAGGCATCCATGTTGTTAGTGCCATATTCACCTTACGCTTCTTTTCTAGATTACATAGACAGAGAGGCAAAAATAAAGACCCTGACCTTGGACTATGTTCAGGTCTCCAAACTATGAAAGCTGCTTGAACTTTAACTGATCTCAGTTTACCATAGCTGGAGCTTTTCCTTATGTCTTAAGTCTAGTGGGCACCGCTACCCTGACATCTGTGTGGAACCATTAGATTGACAAGTGGTACCGTACACACACAGCAGCACCCACATGCATACTGTACAGCAGCTGATACTAGCCTGCTAATCCTAGCTAATTCCAGCTAATCTGTTTTTCTTCAAACAGTACCTCAGCCTTGCTTTTCTCAGTTCATTAGTCAGTGACACAGATTCGCCTCATTTTCCCTCTCTTACTGACTCTCTTACACTGGCCCTCTCTCTCTCTCTCTCTTTTACTCTCTCTCTTGATGTGTATGAATTGATTTTTTTAGCTGTAGGCTGGGTGCTATCACGGTTTGGACAGCAGCAACAGAGCAACACGCCGCCGTCTCCAAGCATAACACCATTATTCATATCACTCTGAAGCAGCAGTGCACATCCAGGCTAATAAGCTAACAGCTAACAAAGGAAGAAAACCTCAGAGTCCGTATGCCGCCAACCTATACTCAGCGCAGCCATATTTCACATCACTCTCTTTCATCACAAAGATAAAGAAAGTCTGATTCTGCTCAGATACACCCCTCGTGAGGTAACTGCTAGCACCAGCCAACTGAACAAGAGATTTATAGTACTGTGTCATTATTATTAGTTCAGATTGTTGTTATTATCTTATGATTGATTGCTTTAGCGGTTCGGTACAGCAAGCTATCATTACACTAAAGTAAGTGCTGGGCTGAAAGGGAGCGAAGACTAGCTGAGGTGGAAATCAGTGGGCCTAAATTTTTTTTCTCTGCCTTTTGCCGTAGCTGGTTTCTTTCACTTATAACCTGCTTCATTTCTTTCGAGCGGACATTTCTAATTTCTACTCCATTACGTTTCTTTAAGTGAATTTCACTGCACTGCAACATCTTCCAGGAGACCAACGACAGACTGGTTAAAGCACACGTCCATTGCTCCAGCTGCAGCGCTAAGCTTGACTATACATCATTTTAGGCTGCTGATTACTGAAGTGTTTCGTGGGGCGAGAGGAGAGAAATGCAGGGGATTCAGCAAGCTGTATAATAAATACTAATCAGAATCTCCTGCAGCCAGCCAAGGCCACGTCCCCGAGGCCTGCCAGCTTGTGCTGTTTGCAAGCCCATCACAGCTGAACCAAACTGACGAAGCTGGAATTTGCCTTGAACTACGAATTAATAAAATACCGCAATGTTTTCCAACCTAATCTCTTCCTGCTTCATCTGTAGCATGATGTCCACCACTGCAGACTATCATCTTCACACATTTTCCTGTAACAAGCGAGAGTTATATATGCACTTATGACAGAATCCAGTGGGCAGGTGCTTCAGCTTCAGTTTCAGCAGTGCCCATTGACTTCTATTATAACTGTGTTTTGAGTCAACAGCGTTTTTGTTCTTTACTAAGCTCATGTCTATGGCAAGTGAGTGAAACGCCAGGCAGAGAATAGGTTGACTCTATTCATCAATTTTAGATCATGATAATTATAATTATAATTGCTTTTATTACAGTTTATAATATTATTGTGATATTGTATTATTAAAAACACATTCCATGCATGTGATGTACTGTTTTAAACGTTATTCCTTTAGTAGGAGTAGTTATATGTGGGTAGTTGGGTATTTTGGGGATTTCTGTCTTTGGAAAAAAGTACCTTTGTGTAATAGCACAGCGGTCTGCATTCATTTCTGAATTCCTGCCACCCCAAACCAACAGTCATGATGCACATCAAGTCTTTGGTTTCCCAGCATCTTCTCATGTACATGTCTATTGTAACTGAATAGTTGCTTTTACTGAAAAAAGCAGTGATCAACAGTGGTTTCTACATGAATACAGTATATTACATCAACTCAAGTGTTACCAAAAGTGATGAATCTGAAAGAAAAAAATGTGATGGTAATGTATTTTATTCATGTGGAATTGCCACATTAGGTTGATAAGGCTGACTCTAGTCTTTTAAAAACTTAACATTGTGATAACCACTTATTCTTTTATCATAGCTTACAATATTATCATGATATTAAGAAAATATGCACTACATGCTCTTTAGTAGGAGTAGTTATATGTGGGTAGTTGGGGATTTTTGGGGACTTCTGTCTCTGAAAAAAAGTACCTAGTGGAATTTTGTATAAAAGCACATCGGTCAGCATTTCAAAATGTTTTCCCAGCATTTTAATGTGCATCATTGGTATTCTCTAGATTCTTCTCTTGTTTATGTGAAGGGTAGCAGAACCTCAACACTCTAGAGGCAGAATAAATAACTCTAAAAGAGATGTGAAAACAGAAAGCACGGTATGACAGAATAGTGTGTGCTTGTGAAAGCAGAGTTGCTCTGTGTACTTACAACTTTTGGGAACCTTGAATTTTCTTTGATAATAATATCTGTGTATTGAGTAAAATATGTGTACTGAATATTGTGTTGTAGCTTAGAATTAAATATCGATGTTTTCACTTTTATTTGGGGGGATTTTGTGACCTGATATGAAAGACTGCACCAGCTGCTACACACAAAAGCAAACACAAACACAAACAAACACTCACTACAGATTAAAATGAACCCTGCTGAGATATCCATCTTATCCTGAGGTCAAACAGAGAGTGCTCAGAACAGAAAGTGGGGTTAATTAACAAAAGTGGCATCTGCTGCACCTGTCTGGGTCTGCCACACATTATACATAACACACACACAGACACACACATGCACACATACACACACAGTCGCCGCTTATGCTTTAAACACAGGAAGCAGGACTAAACAACAGGAAATTCTGCATATGCTTTCGCAAGGCCTTCTAGGGTCTAAAGAACAGGACACTGCAGGGAGGCATTTTATCATGGTTAAGGAAGGAACTCCTTACATTTGAGGAGTTATCATCTGATCTGATCTCCTCGGGCATTGCTCCGAGGCACAAGAACTAGGAACAGGAGAAAGTCTCTCCGCCACTTGCCTTCATCCTTATAAGGCCCTCTTTTCAGCCTTCCTGTTCAATCCATTCCTGCCTGTGTCCCAGCCTTACTGATAAGCCTGTGAAGCACAGGACGGCCACCACAGCAGAAAACAGTGTGGCTGTAGAATGGTGTACTTTATCGACTATCAGGTTTTGTCAAAAGTTGTGACTTTTGGTTTAAGAAGAAAATCCACCCTAGAAATGTAGTCAGTCGTGCTGGATTGAGGGGTTCTGCTATTAGAGTTCGATGCTTACCGGTTTTGAAAATTTCGTAGCGGATGGAGAAGCCAGCGCCGTGCGTCTCGTAGTCCGACACAAACTTGATGAAGAGCTGGTTCCCGGACGAGACCACAGGCGAGGGTGCAATCTTCCCACAGTACTTCCCCACCAGCTGCCCCGTCTCATCCACACCATCTCTAACTTCCACATAGTCATATCTACAGAAAGAGAAAGACAGAGAAAGGGAGAAAAATCATTATTTACTTGTTACTCAGTAACTATTCTGGTAATGGTAATGAAACTAATATATATGTATATATATAGTTATAGTTATATAGTTATCATTTTTTAATTTAAAATGTCTTACTATATTTAAATTACTTTACAACTGAATTTTTAATTTTATTTGAAAAAAAGGGTTTCATATTATTGAAATCTGCAAACAGCTGAATGGTGATTCCATACTTTTGAACTATTGAACTGCATTTCATGGCAATTCCAAACTTTTGACAGTTTTCTTAAACTTTTGAAAAGTGATTTCAGTTTTCCAAAACAGTTTAAGAGGCATTTCAAACAACTGAACATTGATTTCAAACCTTTTAACTGTAATACTTAACTATTAAGGTGTAATCCCAAACTTTTAAATGGGGATTCCAAACGTTTTGAAAACATTTTGAAAGCCAATTCAAACATTTCAACAGTGACTTGAACTGCAATTACAAATTATTGAACTAAAATTCCATACTTTTGAACTGGAATTCCAAATTATTGAACTAAAATTCCAAACTTTTGAAGAGCAATAAAAAAAATTTAAATGCCGAATCAAAACTTTTGAACTGTAATTATAATATTCAGAATAATGATAATGATTCCATCAATTTGAACAGTTGTGTGACCCATCATTGTGAAGGCTCTCAGTCTTAGTCTTTATCTGACTAGACCTCTGTGCTGCAGCTGACTGACCGCATGCTATACAGGTTTCCACTTTAATACATATTACATACAGTATTACAGACTGTAGCAGCATCGTGAGTTACAGAAAGTGGCCAGTGATGATTTACACATGCTCAGTGCTTATTACTACTGCTCTCTAAACAACACAGCTGCTCCTCAACAGACTTCCCACAGGCCTTTCTGGCCGCGTAGTACTATGAGTGAGGTAGACAGGAACGAGAATGGATCATCCTGCATAGTTCTTGTATTCTGAACGCCTCTATGTGTATGAACACAGGTAAAGACAAAAGTGTGGTGTGAACTGAGCTGCTCCTTTTCTTTGTTTTCTCTCCACACACACACACACACAGAGACACACTTATGTGTCCCACTTCTCTCTTAAATGGAATTTCAGCCCTACGGCTATTGGCGTGGGCAACCACCTAATTGAGTCAGCAGCAGTTCGGAAGTCTGTTACACACACACAGACGCGCGTGTCTACACAAAGGGGAGACAGAAACACACACACACGCAGGGATCTTGTGTCAGTTACACAAGCCTCGCAATAGAGGGTGGTCCTGTCACAGGCAGTAAGGAGAAACTGGAAGTCTCGGTAGGCAGCACTGTCTAATAAGAATAATAACACCAATATTTATTTCTCAGTATGCTTTACAAAACACGGATAAGATAAAACACTGCAGTTCCAATAAAATAACAGGTAATTATAAACTACATAAGACTCCAGTCTATTCTCTAGTCGACCGCAGCAGCTCTGAGAAGCCAGTCCATTAGGGCAGAACACATCCACACCGATACACTGTACTTTCAGCGTAGGGGTGGCTGAGTTTGACACGACTGCCAGAAAAATCTCATCTCCGAGCCGTTTAATCACCTCTGACGCCAGTAAGCGCAGTAGCAGGAGTAGAAGAGGGAAGATTCCACAGGGGCACTGGTGTGATGCATTCCTACTTTTAGACTGTGATGTCTCTGGGCTCATTACAGACACATGCTCGACCTAACAGCCATTTTTCTGCACTAATACAGAAATCCGACTGTTGAGACATGCCTTAACATGCACGCCCAAAGAACAGTCTCGAATTAAAAATGGAATTATTTTTTAAATAGTCCAGCAGCATACAATTTTACCCTCAGCTGCACACCTGGCATCACTATCAATCTTATTTCTTCTCTTCTGTCTCACCCATGCCTTTAGACTTCAGATGTTAAAAGGTACAAGTGCCAGGCTGCTAATGATCCGCAATATTTATAAATGTAAGTGACACACTGAATTCAAATGCAATAAAAAAGGCTATAAGAAAATGCCTGTTAGGGGTTAACGGTGGTCCCAGAGACGGAGGGAGAGAGTGTGGCAGGAGGCCTATTTCTGCACTGGGTTGATGCTGCTGGTGGGATGGCCTTTTTTCACACTGCAGGGGGTGGTATGAGCCTGTGTGTGTGTGTGTGTGTGTATGTGTGTGAGTAAATTGAGAATATGAGAAACGTGGAGCTCTCTGAAATTGGCTCCCCTGAGGGGAGGGATGGGGCGGGTAATGTAGCGATGACTTCACCCATGTGCATGTGTGTCTGCCTGCTCTGATAGCAAAGCCACAGCAGCATATCACTCAGAGCAGATAGTGCTGCTAGAGGACCAATCTGACAGTGCATCACATGCAGACTGGATACAGTATATATATATATATATATATATATATATATATATATATATATATATATATATATATATATATATATATATATATCCCTTTTGTATCTTTCCCTCTTCAGTCCCAGTCATGCCACATTAACAAAAACACTATCAAAAATTATGAATACAAGGATTTGTGTTCAGCATTTCACATACTTTGCTGCACTACATCTAATTAAGCAGGGCTAATGATGCTCTGTTAGTAATAAAACATGCAATTGGTCAGGCATTCCTTAAGTGCTGGCTGAAAAGCATTTTGCAACATAATGCAACGTCATTTATCACAATAATCATAAATACTGTGGAATTGCCCTTCGCCACTGCAAAGCAACGGCATATCTCAACTGCAGTGTATAGCAACATAACACGGCTCCATGATTTGCTTTAAATTGTGTGGCTCTAATTCAGACGCCCCCAAAGAATGTGCACACACTAGCAGCCACACACAGAGACAGAAGCTTATAAATTATGCACACACAGACAGACACACACACATACACACACACATCATCTCTGAAGTGGCTTCATGTGAGCGTGCAGTGATCATGTGACCGCGCAGTGACCTCACTCTGTTTGGCTTGGGTGTGTTCGCTGGCGTGTGTGCAGTGCTGTTGTGTTTCGCGTTCTCCAAACCCCTTCCTCTCTGAGGCAGCTGTGGAAACAGCACTGTATCTCCTCCTGCACTAATCAGACCTCTGCTCTGCTGCTACCACCAGCACCACAGACACAGAGCACGCCTGCTGGTCACCTGCTCCGCTACACAGCTCACACAGAGGACAGCACATGCTATTTTTTCCTGGGTTAGAGTGAATCTGAGGGGTCTGGCCACTTTGCTTGGAGTTTTGAGAACTCTTGCCAACATTTACACATATACATATCATTGAAACCAATGACATTTATTAGAGCTGCGCCAACATGCCAATGCTAATCACTAGGGATGCACCGATACCACTTTTTCCTTACCGATACCAATACCGATGCCAGCTTTTCAGGTATCTGCCGATGCCGATACCGAGTACCGATACCGATACCAATGCCAACTCGGACTTAAATGCTCGATATATGGCTATAAAACCTGATATTTATAGTGTTCCACTTTTTGTATGTTGTATTTTTTTTATGTCTTATCCTGAATAAGATATAATAACCATTTACTGGTTGAGTAACTGCACATTAAAAAGTTTCAGAGCTATAAAAAAATAAAAATTGCCACAATGCAGAAACACGTGCAGCCATTAAGTCAATAAGCTTCATGGTATCGGCGCTCTCTATTGCTGATACCGATACTGTGTGTAAGTCCAGTATCGGTGCCGATACCGATACGGTATCGGTGCAACACTACTAATCACATTGATAAAATGTGTACAAATACATTAAAATAATGTATTTTACAAAATACAGTAAAATAAATGCACTGCATATATTGGTGCAGTAATCAAGCATTTCCTACATGCTCTGCTCTTCCAGAGTTCACTTGCTTAAGCAAATATCTGCTGATACCGATGATCATGCCTGATTATCAGCCTAAATGTAGGACTAGCCAAAACACATGCTTCAAATTTGGCCAAGACACGTGTCTGAATTTGCTTGTTTAGCATTTTTTGCATGAGCAGCATTAGCACATTGTCTTTTTATCAATAACAGCATGTCATACACTGTAGAAAACCATATACGCAAGCCTAGTGGGTGTTTTTAACATCTTATTAGATTAGACATAGATTAGCGCAGCTGTGTTATACACTTAGAGTAAAGAGGGAAGTTTATTACAGTCCAATTATAATGTATACATTATACATTTGAAGTGAAGTGGAAAATGTGAACATTTGATTTAATTTGATTCAGTGAATCGCAGGTGTTTGAGCATTTGTGCATTAGCCTGGTTGGGCTGGAAAAAGATCTCAGAATCAACTTCAGCTTCACAACAGAGGCCATTGATCTCGTTCAGTGTGCTCTTTCAATATTATTATGATTACAATTATTACCCATTCCAAAACTCACACAGTTGAGTCACCACTTTCAGATGCATTTTAATACCACTACCCCACACATCACCCTCCCCGCGAGCCCGTATACTCCCACGCACCTATACTTTGTCTCCAAACCACTCAAGCCTAGCGCTGGTGAACATTCAAAAAAAAAATTGATGCTGCCCAGCTCTCCATGGCAGATCAGCAACTGAGACTGGCATACAGTGCCTGACAATTTTCTGGGTCTACAGAAACCTATTTTGTCCTCACCGGCACCATGACAGGAGCGCAGACACGCTATCAGATCCCAGCAGCCAGCCGGAGTGGCATAACTACTGCAGTCACGGCTGAGGAAGCACGATGCTTCGAGACAAGCCTTCTTTAGAGCATCGTTTTTCAGCGCGTTTCGAAAAGAAACAGAGCAGGCCTGCTCCTACTGCCTGCATAGGAAATATTAGCACCTCCAGAAAAAGCTGTTTATGGTGCTTTTTAGTCGGGCTTATCACAAGCACTCCTCACACATGGACCTTGTAAAGCTGAGCTGTGAGTCGGGGGGAATGAGATGCAGATGGAGACATTGCCTCTGGGCTCATGTTGCTTACCAGGATAAAAACAGTGAGTTTTAGTAACATTCCAGGCACGTTCTTCTGTGTGTGCGCGCGTCTGTGTGTCTGTTTCTGGAAATTACTCAGTTCAAATGTGCGAAACCTAGAGTTGCACGATATATCGTTTGTTAATATCATGATCGTGATATTTATCAAATGTGCAATGATTAAGCAAACTTATGGTTTCATGTAAAACCCATCCATGCAGTGAAACACCCACATACATACACACAAACACACTAGTGAACACATGCGCTAGGGGGCAGGCTAAGCACCCAGCAAGCAGTTGGGGGATGGGTGTCTTGCTCAAGGGCACTTCAGCTGTGTCCTGTCGGTTCAGGGTTCATTGAACCAGTGACCTTCCTATCACAAGGCTAGTCTCCTAACCTCTGGGCCACATGATGATCAGGCATCACGATGTCTACAATGACAATATAAACATTTTATTTATTATCCAAGACCACCAGGAACCTAATGATTTGTATATGTAAAAAAAGGTTTTTCTTTGGGGGGTTTATGTATTTTGCCTCTCTGCACCACATGGATTTTAATATATGTTTTAACCCAAAACCATATCATTGAACTATCACAAATCAATTCCTAAGGCCTCAGCTTTGGATGTCTGGTTCCCATCAACACCACTGTGAATCATTCAAACTCTGAAAGCCTCTCACTTTTTTGATGACTGTTTACATCTTTACATCTGAATTTATTAAGTAATGTACAAATAAAAGCTTAAAAAGTCATCTAAATAACGCAGTGTGGTCTTTGCAGTCGCAATATGTAACAATATCATTGGTATCCTGTCCACATAGAACAGCTTTAGTAAAGAGAGCTGGTGCATCCTGTACACCTTCAGCTGCAGTTGATCTGCAAGCATACAAAGTTCCTAGCCCAGTAATAGGCACTGCTCATCTGGAGGGCATTATGGGATCGCATTACGGGGCCTAGTTTACTGCCTACAAGTGACTTTCTCCTGCCAAACGGAGTCATGTGAAATGGAAGCAGCTAATCTGTTTCTGTAGACACCTGCAGGGGTTTAGTTTTGTACAGGAGCTTGGCATGATGAGTGTGGGTCGTTCACAGAGCCAGAACAAGCAACAAGGCCCGTTTTTATAAAAAGGAATCGCTCCCCGGAGCCACAAGCAGGAAAGCCAAGCAATCTCATCAAACTAGAGCCACCCGATTCTTCAGTTCAGACAGCACTCCAATCCACCTGCCCCTGGCCTCAAATCTCTCTCTCTCTCTTTCTCTCCTCGCCCCCAACACCCTGCCTCCGCCCGCTCCAGCTTCCTCCCCCAGAGGACACGGCAGACACAACGTTTTTAATGTGTTTTTCTCTCTCTTTTCTCTCTGCCCTCCCAGACAATATCTTTGGCCTTAACCTGACAGACATTTGTCTGAGTGTTGTCAGCAAGCGCAGACCACCATCAGTCCCGTCAGACCCTTTTCTGCTCAAACGAGAGCGTGCACACACACACACACGCACATATCCTCCAACCACGATAATGGTGAAAATGGACTGCCAATCCAGAGGGGAAATTAAAACAAAAGGGATGAATCTAATTCTCCATGACCTTCGCTTCGGCGCCCCACAATGTATTAGCCGGCCCGTTTGTCTGAGGGGAGAGCGCGGAGCAGGCAATCCTGAAGTGTCAAATAAGAACATTAGCTCCACTTCACACGCGCCTTGGGAAGAGACAATAAACCACAGACTAACAATAAAACAGAGCTGGGGCGGGACACAGTCCGCCTCTGCTCGAGCACGCTGCCATTCAATGTCGGAGACGCATGCCGAGAAGTTAAACGCGGCTACGGTGTTAGCATTTCCAGCCTTATACAACCGGACAGATCATTTAACCTGCCTCTGTGGATGGAGGGTCAGGTTTAATGCGACCTTATTGCTACAGTCATTCTTTTTGTACACGCTGAGGTGGAGCTGCCTAAGTGAAGGACATGTCTCTTGTTCTCCGCCGTCAAATGGCAGATGCTAACGCTAATCCTCAAGCCTGAAGCATTTTTCAGTGTTTCTCTGGATTAATCCAAATTCGACAGCCACTCTGGGACTGGGTGACCTGGCCTTACTCAGCATTAGCTTAGCCACTACAGGCCGTCAAACAGGTGTCAAGGGTTAGCATAAAATGGCTAGCAAACTGTCATTTAGCCAGCCAACATGAAATAAAGTGTATCTGGACTTTTTTTTCCTTCCCCCTTTTTCCTTTGCTGTTTTAACAGTCCGGGCCTGGAGGGGACATGCTGCTACAGCTCTTCACTGTCCAGCTACTGCATGTGACATTCATTAACCCAGCTGGCTGTAATGGGCTTTCACGGCCGCTAGCCGTGCTTAGCTCAGTAATGACCTCGTCGCTGCCCGTCAGTCCGTCGCTGTGGCACTATGACAGACAGGGAGTGAGGTGACAGGGGCTCAACCTCACTGCGGCTGCAAGAATGATGGAAACACTCCCGAATGGAGTTATTAACTTCGGCGATCTCAGATGGGGGGCCCAGAAAAGAGAGGCTAGATTCGTGACTGAGAAGTTAGATGCGTTCTTTGGAAGGTGTCTGCTTAAAACTGTAGTCCCGCACTGACGCATGCCTGCAGAGCAGGGTAGTACTGGTTTGAATCAGTATCAGAATATATTTCACATATATCACCATATTTCATGACATTTAATATATATATATATATATAAGCCATGTCTTACAGGCCTAACACGGTTTTGTTTTGATTGTTAAATTACACTGCGTCAAAGTGAATGATGCACACTTAACACACTTTTTCTGAATAGACACTTTATACCATTCGTAGTTGTGCCCTTTCTTTGACTCTCTGGCGTGAATAGTTCAGAGCTTTTAAATGGCAAGCGCTGGATTTCTTTATAAGTTACTTCCAGCACAGTCATGCCATGAATTTGCTTATCACTAAAGTACGTTAAGACAAAGGTACGTTAAGTCATTTGTAGGCAAATCACACCGCTGATGCAACTCAGTGATATCAGTAAACATTAGCACTGAGCACAGACTACAATGTAGAGAACTATGGGTAGAGTAACAAGTCGCAACAGCAAGGCAGAAAGCTCCTGTTCCCTCTTAACAAGATGTAAAGTATGAGGAGTGAAAGGGCTATGATCTCACATGAGCTGAAACATATACACACTTGTTGCTCTCACTGCATGCAGGGGACAAAAACACGAAACTGATATTTTAAAGTCTAGTTTAAATTAATGCTTAAACTTATGTTGTTCACTCCTACCGCTATAACAAACAGCCCTGCTTTCGAACAGGAACAAATCAAGCAAGACAAATGCAATGAACTGTGATTTAACACACATCTAGGCTGCGCTGGTAAAGGTGGCGGATGTGAAAACTTAAAAACAAGAAGCTGAAGTGCTGGAATGTAACTGCCACATAAATTAAGGTGGAAAGATTAAGGAGCTGATTCAGCTTCATGGAAAAGGCATGGAAAGGGTTGCTCTGTTTCTGCTAAACAGGTGGGTAACATATCCTTGCTGTTTTTACACAACCCTTAGATCAGTACTATCGTAACAGCAAATGTAGCTACGACCTAGCTTATGTTAGTTACATTACTTGCTGCGTTGTTGTTTGTTGTAACGCTACATTGTGGTATATGTGTGTCAATGGATGACGGGTTTGGTACCCTTACAAAAAAGAAGTTTATTCAAGTGTACCATTAGTTTACTTCTTTTAAACTAAAAGGAAGTGAGTATGCTTTCAGTTTACTTTTTATGTACTTCTCAGTGATATACTGAACACAGTTATACTTAAGTATGCTTGGTTTATACTGACAAGTATAGAACAGACTTGGTATATTTGGCCCTTACTTGTACTTAATCTTTTGATTGAGATAGTAGAAGTAAGTATTCTTGCTCTGCACAAAAACACATCCAGTACAATATTTATTTAAAATTTGATTTATAAAAATGTATAAAGATACAAATATGTTTCTTAATCTGAGTGTGTCTTGTTTATTTCACGTGTGTCCACTGGTGAGTTAGTAAACATTGTGAAGTTCTATTTTAAGTAGAAAAAAACCCTCAAACCTCAAAAGTCATATACTTTAAACTACAACAATAATATAAGCAGTAAAGTATGAGTATTATGTTTAGTTCACTAAAAGAAAACTTACAAGCTAGTAAACTAACAGTAAACCCTTAAGTTTATTTTAGTGTAGTTGCAGTACAAAAGATGTAAACTAGTTGTATATTTGGTTTATTACTCTTACACTTAAAATGTACTTAAAAGTATAAATTTAAAAACTAGAAAGTGTGCCAATTTAGTCCCAAGAAGTATTAAAATAGTTCATATACGAGTGTACTACTAGTACAATGACATCAGTATAGTAACTGCATAAAGTATACTTAATAAAATGAACTTTAAGTATACTTATTTTCTGTAAGGGTAAATATGTTTGTTAGCCTTAGGAATGTGCATCCATGAATTCTAGAGACAGAGCTTCTGCAGCAGCGCTGATGGGATTGGTTAATTTTGATACTGTTGAGTTCCAATATCAGCACTAGTTCTCAAGAATCATAACCATCAGCATTGTTGTACGTCACTGGTTTCCTGGTAGAGTGAAATGATATATCGACCAACACTACCATTAGTATGTGATGCTGTTTGATGTGTCACTCTAAGGCCAGGGTACCACCCAGCGGTTTTCCAATACTAAACCGATTAGAACCGACACTTTTAGAAGTGGGTAGTGAAGAAAGGGTGTGCATATGCGCTTGCGGTGGGGGCTGGTGGTGTACGGCTGAGGCAGGGAGGAAACACCCTCGGTTTAGCGCGTATCAGGACCATATGACTCTTCCATATCAAAGGCGTGCAGCGGCCCTCGCGGGCTCCGATCCGTATTTTTAGAGTCTAGTCGATTTTTCTCGAACGCAGCACAGCAGTCTGCACCCCATGCCTTCATAAACGGCGATTATGATTAACATTGATGGATCCAGCATGCCTGCTTTCATTAGTCTACCTAATTACACCGCTCGGAGATTCCACAGATTTCCAACAATTATATTAACGAATTTAAAGCATTAAGGGTTAATTACGGCATCTGACTGGTACGCAGACACAACGATCTATTGTTAGGAAATATAGCAGCCAGAAGACGGAGAAGAAGAGACAGACACGGAGAGACGAGAGAGCGGGAGAGCGAAATTTGCTGGAGGGCCTTCGATCCCGTCTCATGTGAGGGGAAACTGCAAAACAAGCCACAAAACTCTCTCTGTTTGCAAAGCCCTGCATGAGCACGCTCTGTGGGACAGTGCAGCCAGGGCTCCACGCTTATCAGCAGCTCCTGAAAAGCAGCGCACTCAGACGACGATGCGCTCATGTCTTCGTAAAAGGCCTAAAGGAGCAGCAGTGAAAAAGGACAGTGCGTGATGATGAAGTCAGACTTAATTCCACATACAATTGTCTTTCCCTCTCAATTCCACAGGGCATATGTTTTATTAAACGCCTACTAATATATTTAAAGCTGTGGTATTTGATGTTCTTCCGTAATGTTCATGCACAGCGTCCTCTGCCATCTCGTTCCCGGTTCCACCAAGTACCAAGTGCTTTGTTGCAATACATTCTAAGAGCCGCAGATGGGATATTACGCCATAAAACGGCTTCATTTGCCATCAGACTTCCCACTCTTGTTCTTAAAAGAGCATGAGCGATTAATTAGAAGCGCTGCCCAGGGGCAGAATGGCTAATATGCATTCATAGTTCCAGTTCGCTGTGGTATTTTGTCTCCATCGAGCTCACTAAGACTTCAATTTATGCTCTGCGCACACACACACTCTTGCAGCTGCGAGGGCTCAAGGAAGTCCCGTCATCTGCCTCTTTAACTACATGTCCACCAGAACAGGATGAAGATCAATCTTTCACACACGGGCAGGATATGATGAGGAGCGGGACCGAATTAGCTGCAGCCTTCACCTGAGCGAGCTCGCCTGGAACGAGCTGACATGAAGCTGTGCAGTTTTAGTTCCTACAATGATGCGGGATTCAGATTACACTGTGTAAAGACTAGCACGTCAATGTTTCCAAATCTGGTAACTGCACAAGCTGCATTTCATTTAATAGTAACCCTGGTGCATTAGAATCTCCGCGCATTAAAATTGTTATAACAGCACTCCTCAGCAAAAGGAGCGCACTGAGAAATCACAGAAATTTCCCCCGAGTGCGGCGCTTTGGAGCGGGCTGAGCAGTCGCAGATGTTGCTGAATCACATGGTCTGACAAATATATACTTCTTAAAATCACACGCGGCTACTACTCCAACACTGAAGTGCCATAAGGCACAGTGTATATGCTAAATGTATAAGTGCACTGTGATACTCTGACCCTACTTTGTAGACAAGATCTCATAAGAAATGGTTTTGGTTCCCTAAGGAACCATGTGTGAAAACCAGTATTACGAGTGCGAAGAACTTACAGGCTTAAAGTTCTTCACAACTGGAGCCAATCCTAGCTTTGTCGAGGCGAAGGCAGGGTACACCATGGATGGTTCGCCAGTCCATCGCATGGCCTACACTCACGCACACCTACGGGCAATTTAGAGTGACCAATCAACCTATCATGCACATATTTGGACTGTGGAAGGAAACCGGAGTACCCGGAGGAAACCCACTCAAGCACCTGGAGAACATGCAAACTCCACACAGAATGACCTGGACCAGGAATCCAACCTGGATCAGCTTGCTGTTAGGCGGCAGTGCTTCAATGGGGAACCTTTTTAAAGAACCATCACATAATTTAAAGACTTCATAGAACAAGAATCAAGAATTTTGGAGGTTCTTGAATCTTTGAAAAGATTAAAATTGGTTCCATTCAAGGCCTTTCAGCTTGTAGTACTTTGGAGAACCATCTCTGTAACTGAGATTTGTGAGTGTGAAGAACAATTTAAAGAACTCTTCTGAGAACCTCTACATTGCATGGAGGTTCTTTAAACATATCATTTCCAAAAATGGTTCCATTAAAGATCTTTCAACTAATAGTTCTTTGGGGAACCATTTTTGTAAATGAGAAAAACCTTCACTCTATACCAGTTTAAGTGTTCCTTCATGGACCTTTACATTATGTGGAGGTTTTTAAATCTTAGCAAAGATTCCTCAAGAATGCTTCCCTTACAGACCTTTCAACTAATAGTTCTTTGGAGAACTATCTCTGTAATAAGATTTGTGAGTGTGAAGAACATTTTAAAGAACTCTTCTGTGAACCTTTACGTTGCATGGAGGTTCTTTAAAGCTTAAAGATTCTTCACACTCAAAGACATCATCCCCAGAAATGGTTCAGTTAAAGGTCTTTCAAGTCATAGCTCTTTGGAGAACCATTTTTGTAAATGAGAAAAACCTTCACATAATGTAAAGACTCTATACCAGTTGAGGTGCTCTTCTGAGAACCACATTTAAAGTCCAAGAAAAGAACACAAAGGAAGAAAAGAAAAAAAACCTATCACAGTGGATAGGACAGCAGGTCTCCATATAGGTTTTATCAAAGAGACTATTTCTCCGGCCATAAATGAAAGAATAGTGTTGGCACCTGATAAGAGTGTATTATTATCATCCCCAGCTCTTCTTCTTGTTCAGGCCAGGCTCAGTGCTGTTGTTACAACGATGATAAGTCAAGGGTAGAATGCAGGGGGGGTTACAGTGTCAGGGGCAGACACACACCATCTTCCATTAAACACACAATCGTGCCCCGCCATCGGCAGCTCCAGGCAGAACGTGATGTTTCAGGCCCCAGCGCTAATGCTGGATGGCAGGAAGAGAGGAGAACACACGCAAGCTTCTCCTCCGGCCTGTGTGTGTGTGTGCTCTAATGAGGGCAGAGCCTGATTCCACAGCACGCCAGCGGAGGCACACAAGGAGGAAAAGCGAAGCACAGAGAGAATTAGAGTCATTTTAGCCAGCGCCAGCAGCACAGTGGGTAACTCCTATGGCCCCTTTGGCCCACACACAAAGACACTTGCAGCCAAAAGTATGGACACTAATACAGCACAGCACATTCACTGACAGTAGCATGTATACACAATGCAGTACTAATTGAATGAAAAGCAAATGCCGGCTGATTATCTGAGATAGCAAGCAAAGAACGGAAGAAGGAAACTGACCAAAGTACTATTAGATATGCTTATCTACAGGAGCCCTGTTGTTAAACTGAAAAACAAAACAAGAAGGTCTGTTGTGGGCATCCAATTTAGCCGAAGATGGGTTCGGGGAAAGCCTGTGTCCTACTGAACTCGAAGCGCAACTAAATTTAGACCAAAACTACGGACGCTCGTGTATGTGCCTACGCCGTAGGCCACGCAGGAGAGACAAGCAGTCAATTACAAAAGCATCAGGCCCATTTATTTACTGTAGTGCCATGAACACTCAGTGACGAGTAATGGACCGAATACAGGCAGAGAGGAGGGGGGGAGGTCAACCAGAGGTAAAAACCAGGGTGGAGAGAGAGAGAGAGAGAGAGGGACAGAGGGAGAGAGAGGTTACTGGTTAATGAATGAGAGTGGGAATAGCCCTTAGGCTCTGGGCGTTGGGTGGGCTATGGCGTCCACCTCCTCTCTTCTCCACTTGCTTTCACTCATTAATTCACTCACTCGCTCTTTTACTTCCTCCTTCCTTCCCTTCTTTTCTGCTCCTACACCCTTTGAATGGATGACTGAGGAAGGCAGGGGGGGCGGGCGGCTGGCACTGGCTACTTCCGATCTTTCGGCGTCATGCTCTTTGCTGTTCTTTCTATTCCAGACTCTCTTTTCTTAATACTTTCATTCTCAATCAAACTTCTAGAGCCATTGACACTTTATCTGTTACTGTAAGTGACTATTGTTATATTCTTTTTTTATTCTGTTTCTGACACTAACTCGAGGTAGTTTTTGAGATATTGACACCGTACCAATTCTGGAATGTTCTGTCTGATCAGGAAGGCAAAGAAGGAATGAAATGGAAGCTTAAACTACATAAACTCTCAGCATTTTCAGTAACACCTTCTAGTTGTTACTGCTGTTGTTAAAGGTGCTAATTATACATATAACAACAACAACATTAATAATATTATTATTAATATTATTATTTTAAGCACACTGGGACTAATTCAATTAAAATACTTGCAGGTCTCTTCTTACATCTTAACCCCTCCTGTATCCTCCACCCCCATCCCTCCCTCTGGGATCATTCATTCACTGAGGGTGGACAGGGAAGGCCACACTCTTTCTGACCAGGTCAGCACAATAACTCATACGCATGGAGGAAGCCCGAAAGTGGGTCTAGTAAGTAGAGAAACAGTCACACAATACACTTGTAAACATTCACACATAACCTTTAGATGTGCTTATTTCTGATCGAGAGAAAGAGGAAGGCTGAACAAAGGGGAACTCTAAACTCTCCCACGTTTGTTTCGGTGTCCAGCAATGTGATGGATGGCCTTTTCCTTTGGACGTGCACATCATTACCGTTACTCTCCCTCTCTCTGTCACTCCCTCCCTCCCTCTCTGGCTCTCTGTTCATCTTTTTCTCTGTAATGGGGAATGCGTCCAGGTTTTGGAATTGCAGTGAAGAGTGCACATGCTGAGTGAACCAGGTGCCAAGCGCTGCCTCTTTTCCGCTGCAACTGGTGTGGCCTGCTAGCTGTGTCTGTGTGTGGACGTATATATATATATATATATGTATGTATGTGTGTGTGTGTGTATGTGTGTGTGCATATGTGTACAAAGTATTAGTGTGCCACAGTTTGATCAAAGTTTTGGTGCCAAAGACAGTGCCAAAGTTTGGAGGGCAAACTGACCTCCCTGTTCACAAACCCACACAGGCTCTGCCAACTTGGAGCTTTCTCGACTGATAATGAGCCTAGCCCTCTCAGCATGACTAGCAGACCCACCAGAGAGGAGAGGAGAGGAGAAAAAAGGAAGTGAGAGGAGAGAAGAGGTGAAAATAGGAGGTGAGAGGAGAGGACAAAATATAAGGGGGGAAGAAGAGAAAATAGGAGAGGAGTAAAAGTAGAGGAGAGGACAAAAGGGAAAGATGAGGCGAGAAGAAGCGAGGAGAGGAGAGGTAAATGAGAGGAGAGTAGAGTTTAAGTAAAGGAGAGAAGGTAAGGAAAAAAGAGAAACTAAGAAAAGTAACGAGAAAAGGAGGAGATGAGAGGTGAACAGAGGAGACAAAAGGAAGTGAGAGGAGAGGTGAGGGGAGAGAAGAGGTAAAAATAGGAGGTGAGAGGAAAACATATAAGAGGAGAAAAAGAGAAAATAGGAGAGGAGTAAAAGGAGAGGAGAGGACAAAAGGGAAAGATGAGGCGAGGAAAAGTGAGGAAATGAGAGTAGAAGTTTGAGTAGAGGAGAGTAGGTAAGGAAAGAGAAGAGAAACTAAGAGAATTACAGAGGAAAGAGGGGATGAGAGGTGAAGAGAGGAGAAAAAAGGGAAAAGGGAGGAGAGAGGAAAGGAGTGGAGAGAAGAGTAACAGGAGAGAAGAAAATGAGACGAGAGGAGAAGTTAGAACGAAGAGAGTGGAGAGGAGATAAGGAAATAGGAGGTATGGCAAGGGGAGAGGAGATGAGAAAAGAAAACAAAGAGTGAGAAGGGGGAGAAGAGGTAAAAAATAAGAGATGAGTAGAAAGAAGAAAGCAACAGAGGAGAAGAGGAGCAGAAAAAAGACAAGAAAGAGAGGAGAAGTACAGAGAGCACAAGAACAGGACAGAAAAGAACATAACAGGAGAGAAAAGGACAGGAGAGGAGAAAGCAAGCGAGGAGAGAAAAACAGGAGGCCCACAGGCTTGATTTGATGCCAACAACGTGACGCTATCGGAAAACACTAGCGTCCCACCATGAGGCTGACTTTAACGCAGTTAAATTTACAGCCTACGTGACAGTCATTGTTGCACAGCAAAAATTATACCGTGAGAAAAAAGCCAGCACTCACACTTACACGCACACGCGCAAAAGAAAACATGCAGTGCGCTGCTGAAAGAAAAGATCAAGAGGCGAGCGAACGAAGGGCCTGTGAGGGGCTAGAGCGGAGATCCTTGGACTCCATCAGAGAGAAAGCCCCAAGACCATCCATCACTGTCGGCCCGCAGCCGTCAGACTTCACGGCCAAATGAGGGTGGGGAAAACAAAGATGGACAACCCAGAGCGGCAAAGAGTGGGTGAAAATAAGAAGAGAAAGAAAGGAGAGAGAGAGAGAGGAGTGGAGATATTTCTCTAGACCCACCACAAACAAATTCACTAGCTGAATTCGCCTACAAAATAGACCCACGCCGTCCCGGTGTGAGGCCTGAGCAGAGTGAAGTCACGTCAAGTGCCAGCCAGAGCCAGACCCTGAGCTTGAGAGCTTTGGGGCTTTACCCTGTCCTGGGCTGGGACCTCATCAATCAAAAGGCAAAGGGCCATTTGCAAACCCGACAGCAAACTAAACAAGGCCAGCACGCACTGACATGACGCATTAGCGCTCCAAAAGGGGCGCATCAATTAAAGTCGCGCCCACAGGGCCCCTCGGAGCCGTTTTGCGGAGGCAGAGGGCATTAAGCACCCGGGCGTTCTGGGACTTTTTAGCCAATCTTGGAGGTACCCAACGCCCTGGCAGCTCACGAGTGGTAATTACAGTTCATTCATTTTCTCCTTTGTTGCTGTTATTACCGAAAGACCACAAAAACCGAGCTCTGCCTTCAATGCTGTGCGCTGGAAGCTGAGTGGAGAAGAAAAACCTGTTGCTAATAAGGCTTCGCTTCATATCCAGATGAGCTTCTGGAACAGAACGTGGAATTAAATTACAGCTTTAACGTCAACAGCCTCCTTCATCTGCAAAGTAGGAAAGAGAAAAAGAGGGCCTGGTGAGGAGCTAATCCCGAACCTACAGATCCAGACTGAAGCCTAGAGATTAGCATGTTGTTCTTTCATCATGTCATTCCGTAAAGCTCCTTTTGAGGAGACTGAGAAGGATTGGAAATCAAACGAGCGACAGGAATCTCTCGCCTGGGCCGGCTTTGAGCCCGGAATGGGAAACGGCCACATTGAGGAGCTTGTTCTGGGCGGAAACCTTGAAGAGCTCTGGATGGCCTGTGCCAGAAAGGCTGCGTAGAAGCTCTAACATACCTTAGAAATAGTTTTTTCAGGGAAAGATTTGTGACTTCTTTTCTACAGAGCCTGCAGAACAGAGCAAATCCGGATCCAATTTTATCAAGCAAACCTCACATTAAGAGCACACGCCTGTTCATTTCATTCTGTCATCCCGTTCGTCTCGTCTAATTCCCACCTTTCTGTTTTTCTACTGCTTTTCCGCCTTTTTCATCCCTCGTTCCTCCTGTAGCAGTGTTTTTTTTGCTATTCTCCAAATTCTTCCCCTAATTTTCCCCTCTGCTTTTTCCTCGAATATTCTGAGTCTAACACTTTCCACTCTTCCTTATCCACGCGCCCCCCCCGACACCCCCCCCCACCCCGCCCGCCCAAACCCTCGTCTCTCCTTCCTCTTCTCCAGCTCGCAGATCCGCTCATGCTGAGCAGCGAAGTGGCGGAGAGAGAGGGAGAGAAAGAGAGAGAGAGAGAGAACGCATGAATCAAGCCAGTGACAGAGCAGCAGGGTGGACGGCAGATGTCGCAGACAGAGAGAGCTTTTCAATCAGCCTGTCCTTCCAGCACACGGCCAAGGTGAAGCACTTCACCGGCAGCTACCCCGTCACACACACACACACATACACACACACACACACACACACACACACACACACACTGCACTTTAATCCCTCTCATTAACCAGATGACTTTAGAACCTCTGACTCAGTGTCACACTTGAAGGTGAGATGGGTGAGAAGGAGAGAGGGAGGGAGCAGGGGTGTTAATCTCACAACCGCTTGATTTAATGCATCATGAAGTCTTTCATTTCATCTGGTTCAGAATTATATTTTTTAAAACATGCTGAAAATGGATATATAGAAAAAAATTTTAATGTTTGAAAATAGGTTATACATTTTATTTGGATCGAAAAAGAACCCATAAAAAGAGATTCTATGTTATATTTGAGAAAATAAACAATACAGAAGCATGTAGGTGTGTATATATAACTCAAACTCAAAAGTTTAGTTTATCAGATGATTAAAGTCCTCTGTCTAAATCTCCTGGTACGGCTGCCAATGCAAGTTAAGGATGTTATTGGGCTAATTGGTTGTTAGGACACTCTTGCTCAATTGTGATGCACAGCTGAAAAACATTCTACTAATAAAAGGGAGCACAGCATTCTAGGTTAGTTTAGTGTGTGTGTGTGTGTGTGTGTATGTACCACCAGAAAAGTGTGGTGCCAGTGTGGCCAATAGTTTAAGCAAATACAAGCTTAGCCATATGTCTATGGAAACAACAAGAAAAAAACTTTCTTGAGGTTGTTTAACTTGGTACTATGTTTGTTGTTGTCAGAAACTTTACACTGCCTCTGTTCTGCCCTATAGTGGATGTATTGCTTACCTTCCACGCCAACACAAATGGAGTAAATATGTGGACAGTGACAATTATTTATTTTCGTATGCCTTTATTGTACCTTTAAGATTTAGACCATGAATAAACTCGTTAAATGTTCTTAGCATTAAATTGATTTAAAGCATGTTATTTGCTTGACTCTGCGCTTTGGTTTAACCTGGCTCTTTCCATTATACTACTTACTACTTGTTATTGTAGCCGTCCCCATATCATGTGCCAACCAACATATGCTTTCAAAAGGTCATATGAGTTGTCACACTTATGTATATATATCCCTTGGCGTTACTAAAGAACCATTGAGGAAGCACTATTTTAAGGGGGGCCTTGTACTCATACTATTGAATGCTATTGATAAAGATTAGTATGGGTTAAAAATGTAAGAAGATAAATGGCTACCTTCAGACTAAGGCATTTTCACACACCCTGGAGAGTGAGAGATAGAAAGAAAGAGAGAAAGGAAGAGAGAGGGGGGATTGTGCTTGGCCTTTTCACTTCAACAGAACACATGACTTCCCCACAAAACAACGCTGTGTCCAGGTCTAGTCTGGGGACTTTCCCTGCTCAGCTGTTTTAGTGTGTGTGAGTGAGTTGAAGAGCGTGTGTGTGTGTTTGTGTGTGTGCGCACATATGTGTTGCAAAACACTGCGCCCAGAATGCACTGAGACACACAGCATAAATCTGATTTGGGACCAATGGAGAGAAATAAACAGCTTCCAAACACTCCAAATTGCCCAGAGCCCTGCCAAACGTCCACGACGTAATGGGCTGCTTTCGTCCCGCACAATCGAATTTAAGCCACCCAACACTTCAGCTTCACGCCGCGCGCTGCCTGTTATCGGAACAAACAGCCCTGGCAGTTCTTCGGGAGGCCACGTTCGGGCAGCTGCACCTGTTTTAGACCTGTTAAACAGGACAGAAGCCGCTCCCCTGGCTCTGCCAGCCGCACTGGAAACAGCCTGGCCAGTCACGGCGCTGTGTTTGATCTCTCAGTCTGCCAAGAGCTTCTCTGACACTTTCGCATAAGCAGACACAGAGCTTATGTTCGTTAATGGGGGGCTATAAGTATCCGGAACAGTCCGTGTCAGGCCGGTCCTCCTCCACGGGCCCCGAGGTCAGAGCATTCCCTGTTTTTAAAAAGCCCCGTCAGCGCGAGATGAAAGAGGTGCACTGCATTCCTCCCTTCTTTATGTCCACCCTCCATGACAACGGCTGATGAACGAGCATGCTGTCCGGCTTTCACCGTGCTTGCTGAAGGGCAAAAGCAAAAGTTGCGCAATATATGATTGCTAATCATTAACATGATGTTGGCCTTTACAGAGCTAAAAAATATAAATGGGCTCTTTTTAAAAAATCACATATATTCTGTATGTGCTATGAGCAGTGCAGGGCAGATCTGATGAAGTCCAATATCACAGTATTGTTTGATTGTATGTCGGTATCCAATAATATAAAAGTTTGCATTGATAAAGTTAACCCCTTGGCCCGAAGATCAGGGACTTTTATGGCGGTCCTCATTCCAGCCATGGTGCCACTCAGTGGGGGAGCAGAGACTCCCAGGCCCCCTGCTCTGCAGGAGTCCACACAAACAGCACATAAAGACTCAACATGGGTTAAAAGTGCTATGAGGTTCCAAAGGAAACACTAACCACTTGCACTTCTCTGGTTAGGCACATATTTATTTTTGTACAATGCCTGCGCATGAAGCCGTCCTACATGTATTACATATGCAGGTATCTATATGCCCCATCTATATATATATATATATATATATATATATATATATATATATATATATATATATATATATATATATATATATATATATATATATATCTGTCTCTTTCTATCATATCTATTTATGCAACAAACAAATCAAAAATTATATATATAAATATGTATAATCACCGCATTTACTTTTCTGTTTTAGATTTGTTGTCATGGAGCTTTTGTAAGATAGGACACACACATACACACACACACAAACAAAACCCTTGAATACTCTCTTTACAGCTGATTCAGATCCACAGCGGGACTTCTTAACACTATAGCTGAATAAAACAGCAACCTGTGGCCTAAATCTCATTCAGTCTTCTCCAACTACTTTAACCAAGCCCACGTAAATCAAAGCTCCTCCGCTAACCAGCTGCACCTCCAACCTCCACTACAGTGCTCCAGCCCTGCTACAGGATGTGCATTGTGCGTTAACTCAGAGGAGTGTGTTTGCTTTCCCAGCGGGGTGTGTGCTGCTCTGCAGGCCGAGCCAGCGGGACAGCGAGGAGGCAGAGTCTCAGGGACAGGGGGAGAGGCTGCACTCCGAAGCTTAGGGTCTCTGCTGAGCCGCAGGGGGCTTGAGCACTTCTAAAACACTGAGAGGCCCGGCGGCGTTTAATGACTTCTCCCGGGCCTACAATGGGCTTTTCTTAAGCACGCATTCCCTGAATATTACTGCCCCGAACTACGCTTTCTCTCCCACACGCATACAAAACTGAGAGCTCCATTGACCGTGCTGAGTTCTCAGACAATCCAACAAGCATATTAATCAAGCTCTGTCTGCCCCAGTTCAACCTAGGTCCCGTAGGGTAGGGGCCCTTTAAAACTCACTCGTCATAGAAGCCAATAGACGCTATGCCCACTGACTTCTATTATAAGCAATTTTGAGTCAGCGGGTTTTCCGTTCTTTTACTAAGCACAAGAGACAAGTTACAATTATTGTCCATGGTAACTGATTGTGTGCTGCTGTTGCAGCTCACAGAGCTTAGGCTAAAGCATGCTGGGGTATTCCTTTAAAAGTTGCTATCTAACAGTCGGAGAAGAATACGTTGCGTTCGTGTTTGGTCAGCAAATCTGAGCGCATCAATGATTCATGACGCTGTCAGGGGGATCTCCTATCTTGCAGAATGCTGCTTTTGACACAGCATACGCAAAAAAAGAAACTACAACCTCGCAGCGTGCCAAGCGCCGAGCCTCAGAGAAACCCAGCCAGCTTTAAGAGACGCGCTGCGTGTGCCAAGAGGTATTTCTGAGCCCAGTGCTGAACGCCTCGGTCTGACAGAAGCAGCAAAGCTGTCTCCCGTATTCTCTGAACGCTCAAACTAGTGCTGTTCCGCTGTTTGCATTCAAACTAGGCCCTTCTGGGGGAAAACAAAGTTTCTGCAATTTTTGCAACCTATAGACAAGCATATGTGAGTGTGTGTGTGTTTCGAGACTTCTGCAGCAGACAACTCTCAGATGAGGGAGAGCCAAACACGTGTAGAGATCCTAGAAGCAAGTCAGGAGAAACCTGCTCGCTCTGCAAGAAGCGTGGGAGGCAGTGAAAGGACTCCAGTTCAAATATTTGTCTTGACAGGGTCAGCTTTCTCCTCGGACCTCATGGGCGTGCAACCTGAAAGGATTTCGAAAAGACGGGAAATGCAAACACGGCCCACAAAAGAAAAAGAAAAAACGCCATCCTTGAAAACCACTCAGGGCCTTATCTGCTCCACACTCCTTCTTCTGTCTTCTCTTAGTCTCATGTTTCGTACCAATGAACACATTACAGTAAAGGAAAAGAAACGCAGTGGCTGCTATTTTCCACCAGCGCCTTCTTGTTTGCTTTGTTGATAACGGACATGTCAGGAACACGGAGAACATGTGTGCTCCATTTGCCGCTAATTAGATTGCCAGCGGCTCGCTGAAGCGGCCCATGTAGCCTCCATCAGATAAGGGGGGCCATTTCGGACATCAACAGTTTCCATCATGCGAGGGCCCTTAATGTGAGTCCGGCAAGAGTCGAGAAAACACTCCCTAATCTGCAGACACCAGACCCGCCGAGCAGATGTCCATCTCCACTCTAAATCAAATCAGCAGAAAACACATATCTACTGTCTGTCTGTGGCCTCCGCTAAGTTTTCTCCAATCAGTCAGAGGGAAAAAAACGAAGGGGGCTCAAATAAAGGCCACGGCAGTTCTCCACCGCTTAAGGAGGAGATCATCAAGGAACCGAAACCCAATTACCACTTTGGTCTCGCCTTGAAACCGAAATGTGAACCACGGCTTGTTTTTTTTCGAACGGCAGAAGGTGCTCTGGAACGGTTCGAATTCTCCTCATCTTCACCGGCCAGGCTAAGTTTTTGGGCCGCTGCGGTGGGCTGACTGGATTTCACAGACGTCTTTCCAGGTTAGCTGTTAGAATATGCTTTAATACTGTGGTTTACAGTCCGTGACCGCTCAAACGGGGGTGAACTGCACGCTGGCCCTCCGTCAAGAGTAATAAGGGTACTTGGCAACGGGGCATGTAAAGCAATATCTACAACATCCACTAACAAATGAAGGAGCAATAAACTAAATATCATGTACCAGGTTTGAGCTGGGACGTAGAAAAGCATTTGCTAACTGAGGAACGGTTCGCTGCGAAGTGGCCTGAAATGGCTTAAGGCACTGTGTTAAACTGCAAAATAGATGCCCAGACAAGAGCAGGGGAATGTACTTCTTTCTCTGCTCGCAGCCTCGGGCACTAACTCCTTAACTCAGCGTATTTAAACAGAGGAAGCTCGTTCCCAGATAATTTCATTAGGGGCCCAAGCACGGTGTCCTCACCATGTGTCCATCCACTCATCTACTCAATCTATATGAGTAGCTCTCATTTAAAGACTGGTTGTGGGGAGAGGTGGGGGGGGGAGAAGTCTCTGGGTAGAGAAACCTGAGCCTCCAGAAGAAACGGACCCCTTTTGTGCAGACAGCACTGGGTCATCTGAAGCTGTAAATCTCAGTAGGTTTACAGGGCTGTAAAGAGGTAAAGATCCTGATAAACGGAGCCACTAATACGAGACTTTCTGTGAACACAAAAGGGCTCAGGACGGAAGACTATCTGGGTGGAGAGGATAGTGTAACAGAGACGTGCACCCGCGACAGTCCACCGACAACATTCTCCAGACCCTCCGGCACAAACAAAGGAAGCAGACGGGCCAGAGCGGCGAGGGAGGGAGAGAGAGGTGCACCAACTCACATTACGGATAGTGTTCAGATAATCCACCCCACACCGACCGCACAACAGGTCAACTCCTGAATCGCTCTTGTCATTCCATAAATCACCTGACAATGGGCTGTATTTACTGACCTCAACCATCTCTTTTTTTCAAGCACTGTATCTACAGGTGACCCAAAAAGTGCGGCACAGTCAACAGGACGCTCTCATTCAACACCTCGTCATAAATCCACCTTCACAGAACAATATCTGGGAGCCAAACAGCATGCAGCGCGCTCTGTAGCCCGAGCGGGGAGGGGTGGGGGTTCCGCGCGCGTGCGCTGGGTGGCGCTCGTGCACGCGGGAACGGCAACTCACTTGCACTCGCGGTCCTCCAGGTCGAAGTGAGGGTTGAAGTTGATGAGGATCCTCTGGTGGGCTCCCGGCGCCGTGATCACCCACACACACTTCTGCGAGGGGTAGTACGAGGCTGGGTAGCCGGGGGATGTCAGGTAGTTGGCGCTCGAGATCCTGATGTTCTCGCCACATTTATCTGCACGCGACACACACATACACGTACGGAACAAACGGGAGATGGTGATTAGAGAGCACGTGGGGGAGAAACAGACGTGAAACAATCTTGTGAATAGTTGGTTAGTAAAATAAAAAAGAGGGCGACCCCGGTTAGACTTTCAACTCACGCGCTAGAAGGGGTTTTAGGCACGCGCGTCGCTTTTTCTATTGGACGTAGAATGTCATTCGGTATACAAGTTGTTAATTCATATTGATATTTTTTTACTTTTAGGCAAAATTAACTGACAAAACACCTCCACTGACCTCCTGTACTACAGAACTTTGAAGCTCACACATGCTCCTCTGACTTGAAGGGGAACTCCACCGATTTATCAATAGACTTTTACACAAAACGCTCAGGTGAAAACAAAGTAATTGCGAGTGGTTCGATGTGAAATGCTTACTAATAGAAAAAACTTCAAAGTTAATATTGTTCATAATGGTGCTGATAGGAACCAGACGTCCACCTCTACAAGCTTCTTCACAGAAAGTTATTATATGAACACTCTGTGGCACAATTTATGATGTTCTGTAATAAACTTTAAGCTTAAATGTATTTTAATATATGCGTTGTACGGCAAAATAGGCCCCAAAGAAAAGACTATCACTTTTTTATCATTATTGGTGTTACACATATAGACACGTGTAGGCTCACTGATAATATTGAGTAGCAAATAAAAGGACTATGCTTGTGTTGTATACGCGGTGACCCCTGTTTTCTATCAACCTTATTGTAAATAGACTCAAACAACTGCACACCAAACCTGAATCACTCTGTTTACATCCCAGAAACGTAGAAAACTGGTGGAATTGCCCTTTGTCTGTTTAATCCACAGAATGTAAAACTATAGGAGAAGCGTTAGGAACTGAGAGGAACTCCACTCGGTCCAGACCTGTATTCACCCTCATACATCACTGTTGTGTAGGGTGACTGATTAATATGATTGCAAACAAAACAAAAAGCTTAATTTCACTTCTACATTTGAACTTTTTTCCAGTTCCGTTAAACACATTATACAACCTCCTGAGTATCAGTATTGGAATCTTAGGGGAAGAATAAAGTCAGAAGAAATAAATCCACTCAGCAGATCTGAAAAGCGACGGAAAACTGATTTTAACGATCCAGCTTTTAAAACCGGCGCATGCGCTTTACATACAGCAAAGCCAGCAAATACAATCTCGCGAATAACATATTAAAAATTAAAAACAAAGCTGTTTAGGGCGCTGAGATAAAAAAAATAAAACAGGTCTGGTGGTTGAAGTCAATGCAAACGGCTTTACCTTCTTTTAAGCTATAGGTCAGTGTAGCGTTTTATAAATCATATAGTTTAAGTCTATAATCAGTGAGGGGTGTTTTATATACTGACCAGCTGCGTGGTCAGCACAAGCGCTGTATTTCTAAACCTGGCCGGTCCGGTCAAGCAGGTGATGAGGAGCTAGCCTGAGCACGGACCTTCTCCTTCAGCAAGTTTCTTATTCGCCGGCGTCTCCTTCGAATTTTACGTTCCACCTTAAATGGTGTAGCAGTTACATCGTCGTTTAAGGTGGGACGGAAGGTTCGAATAAGACGCTGACTCTGAACTTCAGCTTTTTCAGCAGACGCTTATAAAGCAAGAGTACTCACCGTTTTTGAAAGCCCTCGCGACCACCAAGACTCCCGGTAAGAGCACGAGCGCTAATCCACAACAACGCATCCTCGGTTTTTTTGGCTTACAGTGACCAAAATAAAAAAAATGTGCCAAAAAATTTGGGATCAAAACAGAAAAATCCTCAGGCTGTGAATATTCCTCGGACAAAAAAGCTGTAAAAAATAAAAAATAATGTAAATAAAAACTCCCCCCTTTCCACCGGGGTGGCGTGTGTGCGTGAGCGGCAGCGCGAGCGTGTTGTTTCAGGTTTCTCTCATTTCTGTCTCATCCTGCCGTTCAGCTCCTCTCTGCTCTCGCTTCATCCAGCCGAGCTCTTCTCTCCAGCTTCGGGGCTGCCATGGTCCTCACACACTCTCACACTCACACAGCCTGGTGAGGAAATAAACACACACACACATACACACACACAATAAGACTCGATCCGACTCCGTTTAATCCTCCACAGCAAAACCAGACAGGGAGAGGGAGAGCGGGAGAGAGAAAGAGAAGGGAGGAACGGGGAGAGGGAGGTGAAGCTCCCGCGCGCTCCGCTTGGAGAATGAGTGTGTGAGAGAGTGAGCGCTGTTTAAGACTCGCGGTGTGACAGCAGAGGAAGGAGCTGCTGCTGCTGACACAGAGACACAGAGACATGTAGTGAACATTCAGCAGAGAGCACAGACTTAAACAGGGAGACCACCCCCCACACCTCCCACCCCAAACAAAACTACTGCACTCGCTGACGCTCAACCTGCATTACACTCAGTCTCTCTCTCTCTCTCTCTCTCTCTCTCTCTCTCTCTCTCTCTCTCTCTCTCTCTTTCTCTGTCTCTCTCTCTCTCTCGCACACACACACCCGCTCACACTCACTCTCCGTTTACCTAGTTCCTCTCTCTCTACCTCTTCTTCTGGTGGTCTTTATCACGCTTTCTCTCTATTTTCTCTCTCTCTATCTGTTTCTCTCTATTTCTCAATGTTTTTCCTTCTGGTAGTCTCTCTCTCACTCCCTCTCTGGTTCGTTTTATTTCTTTCTGTTTATCACATTCTCTGTTTTCTTTATATCTCTTTCTCTTTTTATTCTCATTCTCTCTCTCTCTCTCTCTCTCTCTCTCTCTCTCTCTCTCACTCTCTCTCTCTCTCTCTCTTTCTCTCTGTTTATCTCCTCCTCCTTATCACTCTCTCTCTATTTTCTCTCTCTATCTGTTTTACAGTTTCTCTCTATTTCTTTTGGGTAGTCTCTCTCTCACCCCCCCTCTCTTCCCTGGTTCGTTTTATTTTTTTCTGTTTATTACATTCTCTGTTTCCTTTATATCACTTTCTCTTTTTATTCTTTTTTCATCTCTCTCTCTCTCTCTCTCTCTCTCTCTCTCTCTGTTTATCTCCTCCTCCTTTTGCTACTCTCCCTGTTTACTCTCTCTCTCTTTCTCTGTCTCTCTCTCACACATGCACACACACACACCGTGGACACTGTTTTTTTGTGCCAGTCTTGACCACCGCGCGCGCGCGCGAGAGAGAGAAATGTCAGTGTACGCTAGCCCCTCCGGATCGACTGAGGGGATGTGGCGGACAGTGATGGTCCCGATTAGACACACACAGCCCGGATACGGTGACACCCCAGCCAGGTAGCCGAGCTCGCGCAGCACAGTGACCATGATCACCGTTCACGTCTGTAACCGCTGGTGTGGAGGGTGAAGGAGTGCCTCCAGCCTGTCCTGGAGTAAGTTGCCTAAATAAGCGCGGTCAGAGTGTTTGGTCGCAGTTTTAACGCCAACGTGCTTTCGCGTCTACGGTTAGTCGTATAGCGGGCACGCGCTCGTCCGCAGCTATATACGCACGGACTCGATTACACTAAACGGCGCGCGGGGACGTTTCCCTCCTCGCCGCGTCTCTCCTGCACTTTCACTCCATCACATCACTCTGCATGTGAGCGCGGCGTGTCTCTAAACCACCAACATTCACCACCGCTGATTTATACATCCACAACAACATCACTCCGCACTTGCCTTCTAAGTCCAGAGTATAAATCCAGTGAGGAGGTCCTGCTGCTGTATAATCCACTCCGCTCCGCGTGCTGACCTGACTGGCGCTCCTCCGCGTAAACGCGCTCCTCCAGCATCAGACTGAGCAGTGCCAGGTGTCTCTTCCCACGACCGCTCACTCTTTATCAACTTCGCACACATCCATCAGTGGAGGGTCGGTGGGCTTTGAGAGCCCAACCCAGAGGGAGAGGGAGGGAGAGAGAGAGAGAGAGAGAGAGAGAGAGAGAGTCATTGCTGGCTGCGGAGAAATATTGGCTTGTTCATTAGCTTGTTATCACTGGTTTAAAAATACAATACACAATGCGTATTATTATTATTATTATTATTATTATTATTATTATTGCTAACGTTGCGTTGTGAGAGTTGTAAGAGATTCACATCTGTTGTTTGTAGCTAGGCTCCCTCGCCCCACCTGTAATACGACGTGCCACGCCCACGCGTGCTACGATTGGCTAATCGTAACCCCGCCCCCCTGCGCTAGGGCTGGCTCGTAGTTCATTCTCAGAAGCGGTCCGCCCAACAGGCGGGGTTACAATTAACCAATCACTGCTCATAAAACGAGATCATGCCGGCCAATCGCAGCGCAGGGGGCGTGTCTGACTGGAGTACGAGTAGGTGGGGAAAAGAACCGAGCGGTGGTCTGTTGCGCGTCTTTAATGAGTCTGATGTTGAAGGGGATGGTGGTGCGGAGGTCTGACAATATAGATTTTAAAGGCTTGCTCGTGACAAAACGTTAAGAAGTTACAGCCAGTATTTAGCAAAGAATGCTGCACCCGGCGACTTCCAGTGGCTGCTGTTCAGTAGGCTGGTCGCAGGAGGAGGAATGATTTGGCACTGGTCAGTATTCAGCCGTGCATTTGCTACATGTCTGCCGAGCAGTGAGCTGCGACTGACAAATCAATGTGGACAGCATGTCCAGTCCAGGCAGTGGAGGAGAGCCTGACACTGGAAGTGCACAGCGCGCATTTATTGGCTCAGTTACCGCCCAAATCACCTGTGCTTGTTAGTTTTTACCCTCCTCAATCGAAATACAATGGCGTAGTGGCTCAATATCTCCTCACAGCCAGCTGAGGAAACGAGGTGAGAGATGGTCCCTCCTGCAGGTGGAGTCCTACTCGAGTGGACAGATAGGGTCAGTGAACACGCCCTGGACGGAGCTTCCCGCTGCAGTCACTCACAGTGCAGCCATTAATTGTGTTCAACAAGTACAAAACACGTGATTAAAGCCGATGTTACTTTCAAGTGACTTGTTTTCTAAACTACGTGGGCTCTCTATTAGCAGCGCTGTGATTCCTATATGGTTCAACAAGTGATGTACCTCTTAATTAAAGTTATCTGTCTGCACACCAGGCTCATGTGTTCCTTTCAAACCGCAGTGTGCTGAAGCACAAAGCCAAACCAACCACAACAACAAACACTGTCATCACCCAATTAGTTCTGTACTGCACTGTTACTCCAACATACCTCTTTATTCTCACAGCCCAAAGAGAGTAATATATTATGTGCTTCGATGTTTGCTTTAAGTCTATTTACACAATCTCAATAACAATAACAATTCATGAATTAATTAATTAATTCATTCATATCCTAATATAAATACTTTGGCACTACCAGAAACAGAAGCTAGTGCTGATACCTAGAAAGACACAAAATACAGAATTAAGACATAGTGTAAGTGCAACACAGTGTATTTAATATAACACAATACAATAGATTACTGCTTCTCACAGATGTTTAATCAGTGTTTAAAGACATTAATTCATTAATTAATTTATTGTTTTTTTGAATAAGAAAATATCTGCTGTCATTCATTCATTTATTCATTAATTTATTCATTAATTCATTCCTTAATTCATTCTTTCATCTTATGAATAAGAAAGTACCTATCATTCATTCATTCATTCATTAATTCATTCATTCATCCATTCATTCACTCATTTAATTTAATTACTAATGTATTTCTTGATTAATAACATTCATGTTACTATGGAGAAAAAAATCATAAATTCATTCACTTATCCATTTATTTATTAATTCAAGTGTTAATTAATTTGTGCATTTATTCATGTTTTGAATGATAAAACTAGTGCTTTCATTTGGTTTTTATTTCATTTTTCATTCGTCTGTTAAATTGTCCACATAAACAAATTTTCTTCTCTTCTTTAAAATAGAGGACATTCATGTAACACTATATATGTTTTTCTGTGATGTCACAACCAGCACGTTTACAACAAAAGTGAGATATTGGCCCTTTAATTAATTAATTAATTCATTAATAGATTAAATCATTCAATAAATCCAGAAATATCTGCATTTGGATATCACCCACTCACTCACTCACCCACTTTTTCAAGAAACAGCTGCTTACATTACTTTTATTTATTCATTCACTCATTCATTTATTAATTATTTTTTTCTCTGATGTCACAACCAGCATGTTTACATATACCTCGCGGTTCCATATCCAACACTAGCTTCACCCAGCTGGAGGGTTTTAGCCCAGAACATCGTTCAAGCAACAGCTGCTTACATTTGTTTATTCATTCACTCATTCATTTATTTAAGAAATTAAGAGAGATCTGCTTCTTCCTTCCTTTCTTTTTCCCTTCGTACGTCCCTCCATCATTTATTCAGTTTAATGAATGAATGAAGCAGATGTTCCTTAAATGTTTAAGTGAACGGGAGAATCACATTTCCACTTGAAGGAATCTGTAATGAAGGGCAGTTGTTCTGAAAGTCTCCTTGTGCAAGCCGGTTGTGTTAATCACTGTAGTGAAAAGTGCTTATCATGGGTTTATGTGAAGAAGGAGTTTCTGGTTGGTGGTTGATGTTTTACTGGGGTATCTGACCTCTGGGGTTATCTGTTACTGTCTCCACATGTGGCCAGTCCACGTCACTGACCTTTGTGTTTCTGCGCAGAAGAAACACAAAAGCTTTAGACAGCAGTCAGCATGTGCTCATCAGGGACCAGTCTAGAGAACTCAAAAGATATGATGATCAGATCTACCTCTGTTGTGCCTGCTTTTGAAAGGCCTGTTTACAATGTACAACTGACAGGGCAGATGCTACTCTCAGTGAGGGAAGAATACACTTAAAGGGATGGGGGGGGGCAAAAACATGACCCCATAAATCACAAGGGATAAAACTTCAATAGGGATAAAACACAGGCGCTACACGAATGCTGAGCCAATCCTACCACACACGTTTACTTTGATGTGATTGGGAAGAGCACTTCAATTTAACAGTCTCCATCTCAACCCAGTAATGAAATGTTTCCTGAACAAAGGAACGCATCCGTTTATGACCAATCACTATTGGTAATTACAGCCGTTTTGCAGATAGGATGTTAAAGAGAGAGAGAAGGAAAGAGAGAGAGAGAGAGAGTGAAAGAGTTGGTATAGGCTCTTTCATCAGGGCCTACTAGTAGAGTGATGTCTCTCGAGGGTAATATGAACCTGGAACAATGGAACTGAGTAATTTCACAAGGTCTACCTCAGCCGTATCTGAAATGACGGTGATTGCGCAGGAACAATGCGCAGCCCATTTAAAGGATTTGTTCCTGCGTATCCTGAGTAATCTTTAATACATTCCTGTGGAATAATTAGCTGTGAACAAAAGCGCTTGGTGCCACCGAGAGACGCCCCTGTTGATTTCGTTAATTCGCCTTTTCTTTCATTCCGCAAAAGTTGCCTCCCAAAAAGCAGAGCAGACGTTCATTCATTCATTTAACACCAACCAGCCATATAAACTCATATTTGTTTATTGACTGACTGCATGGCTGTCTTTCTCTTTAAAAGGCCTTAATGTCCGTGTTCCAGGCGTCCAGAGCGGCTCAGTAAAAGTCATATTTCCAGCTTCTCCAAGATGAGATGGCGGCGGACGCCAGTCTTGACCCCATGTTTAATTTGCCCGAGTGGAACCGAGATGGTTTGTTTATTTTTGAGATTTCGAGCCATTATTGCTAATAAAACAGTATTTACCACGAAAAGCCTTTAATGTCCACGAACGTTGTGGTTTAAATTACATCATACAAAGCTAATACATGTGAGTGACAGGTACTAGGGAGCGTCTCGGAAAATGGCAATATCTCAAAGATTGGCCCTGTGTGTTTCCACTAATGTACAGAATGCCCTCTAATCATGCTGTAAGTCTGTTGTTTATACAGAGCCACAGGCTGCTCGCTGGTTCACAGCATCCTTCTTTTTGCCCCAGATACATAGAACTCACATAATATGTACCTCACTGTTGGAAGATCCTTCAAGCCCTTCAAATTTGCAAGAGCAGCTAGTAAAACAGGCCAAAAGTGAAATTACCATGTAACTTAGTTTTGGGAGCTGGACCACGCCCTGATTATCTCTACCGACTATATATACACCCCCATTCTCACTCCATTCCCACGTTGAACAACATCACACCCACCAGCTCCCTAACTCCTCCCCATATTTCATTCTTATCCCAAAGATTGGGGGGGCACCATTCATACACAGGCACCAAAAGCCACCCAGAGTCCCACCCCCTTGGCTCATTTCCGAGCGTGGTCCATGCTAGCAAACCCTTGTCTGTTACGTATGTCACTGTTGAAAGCAGTTTCTTTGTCTGAAGAAAGCGGTGAAGAACAGGCATTATCCTCGTTAACGCTTCACACTGCTAGCTGTAATAATTTGCCCTAAAAACATTTTCACACTTTCACTGTCAGCTTGGATGACAAGAATACCCACCTAAACAGGTAGGCGTGTTTAAGTGTGTGATTGTTTTTGTACTTTTTCACAAGGCTTTGCAGGAAAAACAGGGTGAGGTTAAGATATATATCGTCACTGTCTAATGAAAAACACGTACCTTCATTTTTATCATTAACTCATTCATTAATAAGTTAATTAATTATCTCACTGTAAGACTGCAAGATTCTTCAAGTCCTTCAAATTTATAGGAGTGGGTAGTAGAACAGGCCAAAACCCTTGTCTATTACGTATGTCACAAATATATTTATGCCCCGCAAATATACATACAAGAGAGCTACAGCTACAGACTATGATAAGAAATATAGTTCCAAGTCGTGATGTTCTTACTTTTCAAAGTTTTCCCAGAAACCAAACTGTCAACAGACATGTTGATGTTCAACTATAAACAGACAAAAGCTGGTTTGCTAGTCACCAGCTTCTATTTAGTCAAATGTTCTATTCCACTATAAACGTTACAGCGTTACATGCACCAGAATGAAAATTTGCCAAACAAGCGGGCAAGTTGTTAGTTTCTTCTGCACATTTCACTCTGTACAGTTTCTCACACACTGAATAAAGGAGGAGCAGGTCCACCTATATTAGCATTACAATCACAACAGCAACCTGTAAGTAGCAGCCATGCTGTGTGATTTTATAACTTATTATTAAAGGAGATCATAAACTGAGAGTTTTATAGTGAGCAACAACTTTAATGTACTTTGTGTTGATCTTATGATCGGAGGTAAGTAGCTTGTATAGATAACTGGTTTATTTTCCCATCTGTGTCTATTTGCCATGTTGCTTCTGTGTGATCATCATGGTGTCTCACTGTAAACCAGCCAATCAGAGTTCACCAAGTTATTCATACCCTCAGCATAAAGGTAAAACAGGAAAATTATTTCATTCAAGGACCAAATCACAGGGTGTAAACTGGTGTGTAAAATCACTTCTGGACATTTTTCACCCAACCATCTTTGCAGACATCAGAGGACACTTTACAACACTGACTAAATTAATTCTGTGGCACCTTTAAGCTGATCAGCTGATCATGTTTGAGAAAGTTCTTTCTCCAGCAGCACCGCCAGCTACTGCCTTTCTAAACCTGTACATGATGGAGTCATATAACCAATAAATACCATTCTGCTTCAAATAGACAACTAATAATACAAGACATAGGACAAGTTGGACATTTATGGTGTTTGATGTTTTGCGGCTTGGTGGTTAATTTGCTGGAACCGCAATGAGATTGGAACCTCGCTACTCCATTGGAAAGCAAAGGGGAAGGAAATCGAGGAGGCTGGAGTGGCATTTCTTTTTAAGAACTGGGTTTTACGCTTCCGTGCTCACACTGGGATTCTCTGTAGTAGCAGTTTCTTTGTCTGAAGAAAGTGGTGGAGAACAGGCATTATCCTCGTTAACGCTTCACACTGCTAGCTGTAATTATTAGCCCTAAAAACATTTTCACACTTTCACTGTCAGCTTGGATGACAAGAATACACACCTAAACAGATACGTGTGTGTGTGATTGTTTTCGTACATGTTTATAATGTTTTGTAGGAAAAACAAAGAAAAACAGGGTGAGGTTAAGATATACATCCTTGCCACATCAATGAAATCAATTTTCTACATTTTCAGCAGCTGATGTTTATATTATGCAAATATTTCATGATAATTGAACCAATAGAAATGCTTCAAAATAGCTTGTAAAAAAGTAAAGAAAAAAAAATTCTCTTCTGTAAAATTCTCAAATTGTTTTTCATTGGACAGCAACGAGATGTATGATGTAGTCGTATCCCTGGGAAAAGATTATACTGTGTTTCAGGACAGTCAAACTATGGCGCTGAAATCAGCATAGAAAACAACTAAGAAAAGCTAAAAAAGACTGGAACTGGGTGCAGAACTGTCCAACACGTTATTAAAACCTGGAAGGAGAGCAGAGAACCTTAATGAAAACTTAATGAAAAAATAAAATCTTGAGTGAGTGTGATCGGCCATCACTTAAGTGCAACCGACGACAAATCTATGTGTAATAATGAAAGTAGGAGCGTTTCCACATTGCACAACAAGAATCGGGACTAAACAGTTTGGAGGACATAAGAACAGTACTTGTTAGGGGGGCTAATCAGAAAAAAAGGCTCCAATTACCTAGGAAGTGTAAAGACTGGACTCTGGAGCACTGGAAAAAGGTCACGTAGTCTAATGAGCCCAGACTGACCCTATTCCAGAGTGATGGGCATATCAGGGTACGAGGGGAAGCTCATAAAACAAGTAAAAAACATGAGGAATCATTTCACTCATAAACTGTCCTGACCTTGACCCCATCTGAAAGTCCTGGGATGTGCTGGGGAACATTTTATGGAGTGGTTCAACATTCCTGACACGAGTGCAAATTTTCAGAAATCAGTGTGACATTGGATAGAAAATAAAATGTTCTGATGCTGCATAAGGTTGTCAGAAACCATGTTATGATAAAGACACACTGTAATAAAATGTATAAAAAATGTATATGTAAATACATATATATATATATATATATATATATATATATATATATATATATATATATATATATATATATATATATATATATATATATATATATTGTCGCTGTCCAATGAAAAACAAGTATCTCCAAAATTGCAACTTTACAGAGAGACCAAAAACATACTTTACTTTCAACGTAAGTCAATGGAACCAGAATTCTTTCCAAGCTATTTTGAAGCACTTCTATTGCTTTATCCAATTTTCACACACTGTAAACACTGGCGTGTTCATGTAGAAAACTCAAAATCAACAAAAATCGAGATACATTGGACAGCGACGATATAATAATAATAATATAATTTATACCTAATGGTCATTATGTATGGGTGGGATACTTTCTATTGGAAAGCATTTATCTTAAACCATACCTCCCAAATTTAGGTTTTCAACTTTTTAAATGATTTTTTTTCTTTTAAAGTCTTTTTGGAGGACAAATAGAGTTTTAGTTTGTAGGCAGAACCTTATTTTAGCCACACTTCTAGATTTTGGAGCAAGGCGTGAGACTGCATCCCCTTATAGCCACATAGTGAGCACTGCTTTATCTAGACATGAGGGTGGAACATTAAGGATTGTTATTACTGAAACACTTATTTTCTGCAATTACATGGACATTTTTGTGATTTAAGGTATGATTTTATGTGCTCAGAGACGTGTTTGCTAGTCATGTACAATGTACGTTTTTAAGTTATGCTCGAAATGATGAATATGACATCATATTATTGCATATATACAGGATTTATTATTATTTCATGACATATCATACACATATATCATACATATGAGATTCAGATGACGGTTACTCATCTCCTGCAGAGTCGTTTCTACAGACATTCTATAAACCCCCTTCAGTCTCCAGTAAATATCTGCACACAACTCACAACTAGCTAGCTCGCTGCTCCATATCGAGGCTTATTTTTGCTTCTAGGGTCTTAAGAAATCCGCAGACAGTCCCGGTATTTAACAGCCGTATTCCTCTCCTCCGGGACTGTAGCATATCAAACAGAGAGCGGCGTGAGAATCAGAGCTTGCTCGGAGGCCGGTGTCGAAGGTGAGGAGAAGTGTGAGAGGAATTAGCTTAGCATTGTTAGCTGCTGGAATATTGCCACCACATTGTGACAGGAGCGCAAACAGCCGTGTTTTTCAGGGGCTTCCCTAATTCAAACAGAAACGGTGGCAGTGTGGGAGGAGAGCGAGGGAGCGAGGGGGGAAGAGAAGCAGAAAGATGAGAACGCCTTCATTAGAAAGAGAAACATTCACCACCATGACATGTGCTGAAGCAGAGCGGATGCGTGTATAAATATGCATAACCTAGCAGGCAGATATGGAGGCCTACTCCAGAGAGGGAGGCGCAGCCGATGGGTCGTGAATTAATGATGAAGCAGTCAGTTTGGGCTCAAGACAGAAAGAGAGAGAGAGAGAGAGAGAGAGAGAGAGGCAGAGATAGATAGACAGAGAGAAATAGAATGAAGAGAAAGTGACAGAGAGAGAAAGACACAGACACATTGGGAGAGAGAGATGAAGAAATTGAAAGAGTAGAAAACTAAGTAGAAATTGAAAGAATGATGGAATGATAAAGAAATTGAAGGGAAACAACAGACAATGCGAGTCAGAGAGAAAAATAAACGAGAAAAATGAGAGAGAGCGAGCGATATATAAAACAAAAGAAGTGAAAAAGAGACAGAGAAAAATGAATATTCTTCTGTTTCTCTCACTTTTTATTTAAGAGAGAAGGAAAAAGATGAGATTAGAGAAATATGGAATAACAGAAAAAGAAAACAGAGCAGGCAGAAAAAAAGAGGAAAAAAAGAAAGAAAGAAAAACGACCAAAGAAATAAAATGATCGAGAGACAAACAGACCGAATATTAAAAGAGATAAGTAGAGAAGAGAGAGAGAGTGAGAGAGAAAAGAGAGCAAAATATAAAGACAGGAAAAGAGAGACGGGTAGAAAAATAAAAAAGAGAGAAAAAGTAATCTTTTACAGAGGGAGAGAGAGAAGGAGAGAGAGAGAAAGAGAGAGGCACACAGAAAGAAAAAGGACAGACAGACAGAGAGACATAAAGAAAGAGAGAGAGGCACACAGAAAGAAAAAAGAGACAGACAGACACAGAGAGAGAGAGAGCGAGAGAGGCACACAGAAAGAAAAAAGAGACAGACAGAGAGAGAGAGAGGCACACAGAAAGAAAAAAGAGACAGAGAGAGAGAGAGAGGCACACAGAAAGAAAAAGGACAGACAGACAGACACAGAGAGAGAGAGCGAGAGGCACACAGAAAGAAAAAAGAGACAGACAGACAGAGAGAGAGAGAGAGAGAGCGAGAGGCACACAGAAAGAAAAAGGACACAGAAAGTGAGAAAGAGAGAGAGATAGGCACACAGAAAGAAAAAAGACAGACAAAAAGAGAGAGAGAGAGAGAGAGAGGCACACAAAAAGAAAACAGACAGACACAGAGACACAGAGAAAGGGAGAGAGCATAAGGAAGACCGAGGAGAGACAGAGAGGGGCAGAAAGACAGAGAGAGAAAGAGACAGGAGAGAGGGGGAGAAGAACGAGAGAGAGGGAGGAGAGAGAAGCACATAGAAAGAAACGACAGACAGAGTGGGAGACAGAGAGAGAAGAGAGAGAGAGACGTAGAGAGGGAGCTGAATTGCTGACTTTCATAGCTGAATGTCTGACCTAACATCATTACGATCATCACTTGAATGTAAAAGGAAATCACACAATCTGTGATGCTCACTCAGGTTGGTGACTCACTCGAGGGTCAGTCAGAGAGTGAGACTTTAACGGTGCTTAATTGGATTTGTTAGGCTGCAGTGACTCAACAGCGTCAGGCGCGAGATGAAGACGCGTCCCAGTGCTTCATTTTCCAGTAGCTGCTCTGGAGGCTAATAATAAAGCAGCATGGTGTAGCGCTGAGGTCTCACATTCACATGCAGTTCACACAACTCTGAAGCAAACTTCACAGAAACACAGCGGCGGGAAGGCAGAGGAGAAATGTTATGTAGGTCGATTAAGACTGTTGCTGAGGCAGAGCAGCGTCTGCTTAGTCTGCCGGGATGGCTGCCTTTTGTGTTTTGTTTTTCACTGTGAAAAATCACTTTCTGAGCTTTCAGCCTTTGAAAAAAATTTCCCTGGTGGCAACAGACAGGCAGTAAGCAAACGAGAGGACTCGCTTTTTGATCCGTTAGAAGTAAGTAGAGAGTGAGAAAGCGTGCAGAGAGAGGGAGAAATAGAGACGGCACTGCAGTCACCTCTCTCTGAGTCTAAAGGAAGTCCTTCTGGCATCAGGCAATCCAGCCAAAGATCAAAAACCAGCAGGAAAATGGACACCTCTCTGCTCGGACACCTGTTCGGTCAGTAATTACTGCAACAGGTGGTAATGCCAGTATCCTCCACCAACACAAGCCCATTGTCCAGCAGGTCACAGTGATGGAGTTAGTTGTTAGTTGATTGGTTCTCCATTATTAGTTTACTGTTAGAAATGTTCAACCAGCTGAGTCTGCATTATATGGTCAATGACTTTAACCACAACTACAGAAAACCTGCTGACATGACAATTAGAACTCGAAACCTGCTTTGCAAGCATATGCTACATACGTCAGAAAGGGGTTAACTTACAAACACAATACATGTGTATACAGGTGTATCATATTTGTAAGTTAACCCTTTCCTGAACTTCAATGAAAATTGGAATACAGCCATTCAAACTGCCTACAAAGCACAGGCTCAAGGTTCTAAGGGTTAAACTACACGGAACTCTCGTAACAGTATATGAATTTTCCTTCTTTTGGTTGTTTTTGAGCATAAATAAACTTTGCTTTACTTTTATTTGTGTTTATTTACAACAGAATATTAATCTTTATTATTTTCATTTTTAAAACCAAACTGCCAAACTGAGGAAGCAAACATCCAAAACACAATGTAAAGAAAAACATGCATCTCTGTTTTTGACACTGATTGAATAAAGTAGCTGCTGTTTACATTGCAGGAAAATTTCATGATGAACGGACCAATAGAAATGCTACAAAATAACCTGGAAAATATTACGCTTCCATAGAAAAATAATTAGAATTGGAAAGAGGGATTGAGTGATAAAGAAAGAGAAATTGAAAGAAACAGAATGCGAGAAAAAGAAAAATCAAAAGAAAAATCAAAGAGAAATAACAAGAGAGCGAAAGAAAGACATATATATATTCCCTCTTATACATATATAAGAGGGAAGGAGAGAGAAGAGCAAAACTAAGAAGAAAGAAAGTAAGAAAAAAGGAAACAAACAAAATTATTAAGAGTGAGACAGACAGAAAGAAAAAGAGGGAAGGAGAGAAGAGAGTAAAAGCAACAAAAAGAGAGAGATGCAGAGAAAGTGAGAAAAGAGTGAAAGAGTGAGATAGAAATAAAACTCAAGAAAGAGAGAGAGCAAACAATAAAGACAGAAAAAGAGAGACAGGTAGAAAAATAAACAAAATAATAAAAAAGAGCATATTGACCATTTCTGTTTTCTCCAGTGAAGCTGATTTCTATGGGCAGCAATGATATGCTGGTTTTGCTGGTGACTATCCAAACTGGTCTTTGCTGGTTTTTGTAGTAGGGGCATAAATTAACTAAGGGCATTTGAGTGCAGCTTCTGGCTTCACACCTCGCTACTAATAGCTAATAGTGTTGAGAAGTTGACCCCAAAACAGTTGATGTGATTGGCTCAAAGGAATTAATGACATTGCCGAAGTAAATAATTTACCAGTGAAGCCTAACTGCTTTGAAGACAGTAAACAGCTTACACTTGCATTACAAGCCTAAACTAACACTACCCTGCTAACCTAATCAAGCCCAGTATCCAGTGGCGGACTCAGGATGTTTAAAAAGCAGGGGTAAAAAAATAGCAAGGGCACCTACTAGACAGTATGGGTCCCACCAGTGCGTCATGTATTATGAATGGGCTTATTAGGCTCTGCATGACTTCAGATTTCTTTTAATTGACAGTTACGTGATGAAAGTGGAGTTGACGTTGACACTGATGACATCATTAATAAAACTACAGTATAATAAATGCTTTGCAACTTTAATAATCTGATCTTTAATGTCAGTGATTGTCAGTGAAGTGTGATGGGCACTGTTTAAAGAAGAATCGCATTGTAAACCTTCAATGAACCAAAGATATGAAAGTTTGGACCTGGGTGCACCCTAGATGGCCTCACCAAACCACTTGCTGGAGGTGGAGATCCGGAGAGCCAGAGAAAGAGTGCCAGTGAGACAAACTGGCACTCTTTCTTGGTGAACAATAAGAGTAACCGACTTCAAACTTTACAGGATTATAAGATATCATGCAACTAGTTGACATCAAACCCAAAATCTGCTTGTAAAGCAGTGAAGTTGACTAGTCTACTAGTGTGTGCAGCCCTTCGTCTTCATCCCTGATTGAAATTAATGTTATGTTATTTAATGATCTGTATTATATGTAGAAACGCACCTCAGGGGTAAGCACAAAGAGGAGTAGAGGAGTGTAAACTTTTTTATAAATAATTTTTTATAAATAAGTTATCTCATTATGGTCAACTGGACTATGACAGCAGCAAAAGATCAGACAGTAGCACAGCAACCACTTTAGGAAAGCCTGCCCCAGAGGGCACGCTGTAGGGGGGGGCTGTAGGGCACTTCATTGTGTTTTCTCACTTTGAAGGTCATCTAAGAGGAGACTTTGTGGGTGTACTTTCATCAGAAAGGCACATGTAGGGAAAGTCAAGTTTATTCTATTATGAGGGCACCTATGTGGCAGCACATCCCATTTTCTTCACTTGAGGGGCATCAATTAATAAACATTCTCACGCATGTAAGGACAGCCTTTCCAGCACTCCACAGAAGGGGCACTTCTCCGTCAGACTAGTACCTAATTGTGCACTTCATCATGTTTTCTAACCTCACCTGTAGGAGTACACTATACTGCACTGCCATGTTGAGGAGGCACAGAGGTCACTTTTCCATTGAAAGGGCGCCCATAGGGAGCATCAAGGGCACGTTATAGGGCACTGCATCATGTTATCGCCACTGGAGGGGCACCACTTAAGACACATTAGCCCATTTTCTGGCTCAGGAGGGCACATCTTAATAATTTATTACATGAAGGGGTATGTTAGAGGGCAAGTTTCTCATGAGATGGACAGCCAATAGGGCATTTTAGCAATACTTTTTCAACCATTGGGGTACTAGGGCGGGGCTAGTGCTTGTGTTTATTTCATACCAATTACTGGTTTTCTTTTTTTTCAGATGCCTTAATGCTTGTATCTGTGGCTGGGGTGTTGTCCTGGTTAAAACTGAGTCAATACCAGCTGCAGGAGTTGGGGGTCAGAGTCGACTCGAGAAAACCCCGTTGCATGTTTTACTAATGGCTAGCTTGTTAGCAAGCGTGGTACTACTATTAAACACAGGCTAAACTAAGAACAATCTACTTCAGTTTATGTCATGATTGTTTTCATCTGTAAACCAGTTCAGGATACTTAGTGACTGCAACTTCTACAGAACCCCTGCCCTCCTATTGATCAGGTCAAGGTCAGCACAGAAATACAGTCATGCAGTTAGCTGCTTGACCGCCGGCACCTGGAGCACTCCACACAACAGAGCACTCCACACATAAAATGCAAGGTGCCTTGTGTGCAAAACAGTCCTCAGTCCTCAAAAACTGTATATGAACACCCCCACCCTTCATACTATTAATGGTAAGCTAATGGGTAATCTTGGCTAATAGTCCTACTAAAAAATGAGCATTCACACTATTTGTAGTGAATTTTTACTTATTAAAATAACTTATTCAAAGTTTGAGTTAACTTTTATAAGGTTCCAGTACTCAATCTCTGCCTCTATGTAATGGAAAAACCACTACAAACTGCTGTGATAATAAAGATTAACAGATATAGTGGGAGGGCAGCCACTGCAAGATGAGACTTTGATCCCCTTTGGGGTGAGGCACAGTGGGCTGAGGGCAGTGCTATCAGTTTTTTTCTTTGTGTGTGTGGTTTGGGGGTTTAGATTGGTGTCAGATCTCTTTCCTGTTGGGCTTAAGCCAGCACCGATACAGGGGGGTCTTGTGTCAGGGCAAAGTTTTCAGTATAGGGTGATTTGCATGTAACTGAGAGGAGATATTTTAGTGAAGTCACGATTTCCTGTGTTTGCTGCACAATACACACTGAATAAAAATGAGATAGACTGCAGCTATATTCTCACTTCATGTCCAACACACTCTCAGTCTCTCTGAAAAACAACAAAACAAAACAACAACTCATAAACACACCCTCTCGCTGAGAGGAACTGCAAAGGCTGACACTTCACAGCTAACACTTTACAGCAGCAGTTGACTTTGTGCAGCTCCTATAAGGTTTCGTAAACTAGCTTTTGATACACACTGAAAGTTTTTCAAAGCATTTTTATAAATAATGAAATATATTGCTGCTGCAAAATAATAACTTTCCAGGGGAACATTAATCAGTGGGACCAGCTGTTTTTCCAAGTAATTTGGGGTCATTTATTTTTGGTGCATTTATTATGAAATTTACACATAATGTGAAGGAATTTTCAAATTATGCCAATTTTCTTTAAAATTTTAAATCAGCGGCAGTGACACTTATTTTCTTTTTATACTCAAACTTGTGGTGAGAGCTAACCTTTTTAAAAAGTGCAATGCCCTTTAAAATGGGATTCTTCCATGGTTCTGTAGTAAAGACAAAGGGTAATGGTTAGTTGCACAGTGCCACTTTCAAAAGGTGGTTCTTTTAAAGAACCATTTTTAGAATTTAACATGTGACTATAAAGAACATTTAAAAAAAATAACCCTTCACATCATGTAACGGTTTTAAGAAAATCATCTAAACTGATGAAGAAGCAATACATTATGGTTCTTTAGGGAAAGCTGGTTCTTCTATACCACTCTTCAAAGAACCTTTTGTGTCAGCATTTTAATGTAGAACATGACACCCAAAAAATAAATTGTTCTTCTATGGAATTATTCTACTGAAAAAGAACCTGTTGATCATGCTGCTTAAAGAACCAGTGAAAAATCCCTACAACACGTTGCTTCAAGGTAAAGAACCTTTCTTTGGTGCTGCTTAGCACCTGTTTTGCTTAGAGTACATGATTGATTTTCATTAATATTCTTTCCAATTAAAACAAATGAAACCCTGCAGAACACCTGCAAACAACAGATATTCATTCATTCTTTCAGTACATTGAGCTTCAAAAATCAAAATTATCTACATAAAAGTAGCTTCCTCTGCATGAAGAGCATGCCTTTTATACGACGATTAACACAACACATTAAAGCTCTTTGTCCCTAAAGCGATTGAGGGGCCCATTTAATGGCAAATTAAATAGTCCTTGAAGAGTTTGGTGTTGTATGTAAACACTGCTAAAGTTTCCAGGGGTACCATTTACGTGGAAACCAAGCTGCAAAGACGGCCTGTGTTGACTTAATAGTTTTGATGAAGTCATGAGAGCAATCTTGTTTAGATATACTCATCCATTCAGCCTACAAATGTTTAGCTCTGCCCATTCACACTAAAAGAAAACTGACCATTTCATGCTGGACTGCTTTTCAAACGAGGCACAATAAAAGGCACCCAATCAGTGCAGAGCTCACTTACATAGAATCAATCTGCAAGGTGCGGTAAAAAAATCAACCTGTTTAATTCTGAGGCATAAAGAAAATTTAATTTTGTGTAAACACAAATGATGACTTTGTAAGTGGAGAAAAAAATCGAGCACATGAAATATGGGCTCGTTAAGCACCTGAATGGCTTGAGTGCTGAGGAGTGTTAAGATCACAAGAAGGAGATAAATGTGTGGGCAAGTGGGATACATGTACAGTACTAGCAATAACAACAAAGCAAAACAAACACTTTGGCAGGAGATCATAAGAAAAATGCAAAAGACAGAATACAGAGACAATGTCAACCAAAGAAATGAAAGAGCAGACGCACGAGTGCAACATACAGCAAAGTCCATGAAGTTAAGATAGAAGTGGAGAAGAGATAAGTTTTCAAATCTGTTTTAAAAGAAGAAACAGATAAGTAGTCACAAATGTGTTGTGGCAAGGAATTCCAGACCTTAGAGCTATAGCACTTATGAAGACAATCTAATCTGGGGGATAACCAACGGCCTGGTTCCAGAAGACCTGAGTTCATGCAAATGAGTGAGAGAGCTAAATTAAATAAATATATACGATTACATCTGAGAGAGCTTAACAATAACTTCATCAATATCAACAACATAATTTGATCACCACAGACTTGGGGCCATCAACAGCAACTAGAAAATCAGTTTCATCAACACTTAGTTTCAATATAGATCTGAGTGTCATCAGCCTAACAGTGAAAACTAAGACCATGCCGGAGGATGATTTGACCAAGAGGAAGCTTTTAAATGAAGGAAAGGATTGGGCCAAGGACAGAACCCTGAGGCACCCCCTGAGTAACAGGGCCCGTTGAAGATTTGTGTTTACCTATAGTAATAAAGTGCTGTCTATCAGTAAGCAAGATCTAAACCTACATTAAAAGATTGTGTTCAGAGGAAAAGGCCTGAGGCTGCATAGCAACTACTTTTCCCTAGCAATGGAAAATTGAAGATTGGCCTGTAGTTATTAAAAATAGATGTATCAAGGCCACGCTTCTTAAGGATGAGTGTAACAGCAGCTATTTAAGGGCAATAGGAACAGAACCCGCTGTAAAGAAAACATTTATTCAATAAGATAAAGGAAAGGGAAATTACAGGTATACAAGCTTTGAGAATAAGGGTTGGGGCAGGATCAAGTTGAGAGAAGAAAGGGTTAGATTTATTGATTAGCTCTGCAATAGAAAGAGGGTTTGTGATGGTAAAGCTGTTTAACAAATGTTCAGATGTTTAAAAGAAGCAGAGGAGAATTTGAGAGAATAAAAAGTGTAGGAATGCCTCTCATTTCTCTGCTAACCAATGGGCAGATGGGTTTGAGCTTAAGATTGGTTGTAAATATGTTTATGTTATTCCTGCTACTCTCATTATTGATAGCTAAGTCATAAAAAGAGCATACCGGGTTCAGTAGAAATGTCTTAAAATAACAGTGAGCCTAGTTTTCTTATAGTGACGGTCAAAAGGCATAGTCAGGGTATTCATCTCTCTGAGTTATTCCATAGCAAGGAATGAGTAGATGGTACCTGCCTGTTCTTTAAAGGGTGCGAGGCTATCTAATATGTTTGAAAAGCTAGAAAAGGTTTTTATTGGGAAAAAGTAAGAGGACCAACTGACCTGCTGTTGCAATAAGATATATCTGTTGTCTCAGGTGGCTTAAGAATTGGAATGCAGAGATTACATTCAACTCTTTTTGATCATAGATGCCAACAAAGGAGCCAGTGATGTCATCAAGGCCAGTGGAGGGGATCATATCTAATGTGTGGCCATGAGTATGAGTGGCAAAGTTAGGCTGAAAAGGGTCAAGGGTATGCAAAAATTCTGTAGTGAGGGAGCAGCTGGTATTAACTCTATTATCTCTATTTTAGTTGATTTTTATTTTTTACATCATTTCTGAACACTGTAACAACTTCATGATGATTTGACCAATAGATTTTACATTAAAATTTAAGAAGACAATACAGAGTTTTCCAAATAAAATCATAGCAGAACACAAAACTGAGGCTAGTGTGGACAATTCATTCAGTTCGGAGAGAGAATCGAGAGAAAACACAATGAATCAGCACTGAGCGCTCAAAGGACATTGCTTCATGAAAAACAACTTATGCAACCTTCAGATTACAGTTATAGACAACAGCCAGGTCTCCGCCCTTTCCCTCCATGCAGCCTTGGGATATACATTTACACCCAGGCTGTGTCAGCACATTAGGATGTAAACAGTCATCTGGCTGCGGCCAGGTCTCACTTAATAGATGTACGTGCAAGTTTTGTGGAGTGATTACAGCATTTAGCCAGATCTCCACCCTTTCTCTTCATGCAAGGTTTGAATATACATTTATACCCAGGCGGAGTCAGCACATGTAAACAGTCATCTAGCTGCAGCCAGGTCTCACTTAATAGATATATGCGCATGTTTTTCTGAGTGACTACGGAATTTAGGAGCAATTTGTAAGGGAGCGACGTTTCAGCAAAGCAAATCCAGCATGATTAACCACTGCTGGACGCCCCAGATTATAGGGCAGACTCCAGATTTCCAAAAGATGCTAGAGTTAATTGCTCGAATAGTGTTAGTGGCAGTACATCTGGAGTTCATCATGCATTCTGATTTACTGCACCAGATTGAAGGTATAGATATAGCTGGAGCTGGAAGCACCTAAGGGAGCAATCTATAACTATATGATTAAAGCAGAAGAGTTTTATATATTATAGTCTCTATAGGTGTGTATGTTCCTGTCCACATGTCTTAGTATGTTTGCTGCAAAGGGTCAAGATTTAAAATGTCTGCTGTGTGGAATGCTAATGTTGGGTTATGATGGAGACATGCTTGCTTCAATAGACCTGTAGAGCTGTTTATACCCACCAATATACAGTGATGCATTGGAAATTCATGTAGGCTAGTTCTACCATTAGATGTGAATTGTTGAGACATGAAACAAAAATTAAGAACTACCAACACTGAAACTCAATACCACCGAAAAATAAAATACAACGCTTTCATGCTTGTCGTGCTTTCTCATGAATGTTATCTTATTAAGATACTCTTCCCTTTGCCAGGCTGCTTACCTGTGGGAGAAAAAAAAATGATATTAATGTCCCCTGTAACATAAAGACTCCATTGAAAAAACTATACTGCAAAGGCATACAAGTACAGTTCTGAAGAATAGTGTGACAGCAGGACTACATCAAATTCCGAAGCTGTTGTTGCCCATAAACAAGCTCTGACAGCAGAACAACTAAGCAGAATACAATTTAGTAAAAAGGATGGGCTATGAGCTTTACCGACTGACTGAGAAATAAGATTCGGTTTCATTTGGTAAACACTGAAAAAGCTGAGTTGAACCTGATGTTTGACAGTTTTATGGCTTCATCTGTAACAAAGGCAAATCTTACCATTTTGTGTCGGGAGGCGTCGTCAATATTAAAGAGTATTTTAAACAATGTTCGGGGCTTCTTGACTTTTTTCCTTATTTAGCAGTACCGTTGTACGAAAGGAGCACAGCACTCGAGGTCATGTGTTATTGCAAACAACATCACAGCTGGGATGCTCGCCATTGGCTTGTGCATGCAAGCAAATAGCATAACAAATAGCAGTTGGGAGCTCCGGAGGAGACACACTGAGCCTAAGGAGCCTAAGGTTACCAAGCCTAGAGCCAAGTGTCAGCTAAAGAAGTATAAAGCCTTCTAACACTGGGCAGTGGAACTGTGTTCTCTGGAGCGATAAAGCACCATTGAAAACTTGATGAGGATGAGTTGGAGTGTAACAACTGAGCAGGCAAGAAGTGCTGAGTCTGCTTATTAGAGTCCAAATTAACATCTAAAGGGGACACAAAGCAGGCAGACACAGTGAGTGCAGGAGAGCCCATGATAACAACAAGCACAAAGCTAATATAAGGACAAGGACGTGAGAAAATAAACCAGCAAATTAACAAGGGAGCCAAAGCAGAACAGACCCGCCAACATACATCCAAAACACCACATACCATGCACGGCAACAATAGGAGCAAACAAAGGAGAGAGTAAACACAAGGACTAACAAGGAGCTTCTTGGAAATTGCGGGGTCACAAAAGTGGACATGGGTGAGGACGGATCAGAGGGGCAGAACAAACTCAGAAGCACATGGCTAATGAGACAAACCAGACATGGCCAGAAACAGAAAAGGGGAAGAACAGATTGGGAAGATGACATGAAGAGACATGGAGCAAGAACAAATCATTTAATATATACTCACCGATGCTCCTGTTGCTGAATGTGACTAAATCCTTATAGAAATGTTCTAGTTTTTAATCAGATGACGAATAATGTGTGGACTGTTAATACCCTTCTTTTCAGAAGAAACCTTGCATGAGCAGGTGTCTACACTACAAAGTTTTGGAAGAATAGTGGGCTGCATAATCTATACCTGAATTATTTTTTAATGCAACCCCCCAAGTCCTGCCTATATTATACTCACTAGCTCAGACCAGACTACAGCACTCCTTAATCAAAAAACAGGGATACACAACTTCAGATATTATAACGTAGTTACTATGCAGCTTCAGGCCTTTTCCTCAGAACATAATCTTTCAATGTAGGTTTAGATCTCACTCACGGATAGACAGCACTTTATTACTACAGGTAAACACAAATCTTCACTGGGCCCAATTACTTAAGGGGCTGCCTCAAGTTTCTTTCCTTGGCCCAAACCATTCCTTCATTTATAAGCTTTCACTTGGTCAAATCTTGGTCATCCTCCAGCATGGTCTTAGTTTTCATTGTTAAGCCGATGACACTCAGATCTATATTGGAACTAAGTGTGGATGAAACTTATTTTCTAGTTGCTGTTGTTGGTCCCAAATAAAAACACAGTAAGTTGCTTTAGCAACTTAAAAAATCTGTGACAAAGCCAAAATCCACAGGTCTGTAGAGAGTGATGTGCCCTTTCCAACAAGCCCTGGATCGCCTTTACTATAAACTTCAGGGAACTGGAGATGCAGACCTTTAAATCTCCCAAATTTGCATTCGACTTACAGCACACTCTGGAGAGTGGAGGTCTGGAGAGCCAGTGAAATTTAGACCACCATAACTCAACAAAAATAAGAGTAAACAACTTCACACTTTACAAGATTATAGGGCATTAGGTCCCCCTCTTCAACGTCACATGACTTGTTATAAGGGAAGCCGGACATTTTATATGTGATCTTTGAAGCACTGTAGATGGAGAAATGTTAGAACAAAGTTAAACTCTGCAGGTCAATAGATCGTAATGCAGACCCTTCATGAAAGCGGAAATACAGACCCCAGAATCACCAGGTTCCTCACCTGTTGTCTTTTTTGTGTTGAGTGTTATTATCATGTAACAGGTTAAGCAGTAATATCGGCAGTCTGTGTGTCACCTAGTCAGAAATAAAAGATTACTTCATAGCTACTCCCACTATCTACTTCTGCCACCCACCATTCCATTAGGGATAAAAAATGCTTGAGGAAAATAACACAAACAGCTCTATTTGACTGCATCTGGGGGTCCGTCCTCTGAGAAATCACCCTATTCAGAGAGACAAATAAAGACAAACAGTTTGATCTTGTCAGCGTGGTCTCAGTGTGGACACACTCACTGAGGACACACACACACACACACACACATACGCAGGTTATCAGCGAAGCCAGCACAGCAGTGCGTCCTGAGAGAGCGTTCCTGCCTCACACATGCTGGCATTATCTCTGCCGGCCTGTGGTGTCAGTGTTTGTTGTTTTAAGGCCGCCACAGATTGGCCTAGCGCAGTGCAATGCCAGAGAAGTTTTGAAAGCGCTTCTGTCCGCTGTCTGTCATTCGCTGGCCTTGTTTGACTTCCCTTGTGGAGAGTTCAGCAACACAAATGGCTTCAAGAGAAAGAGTTGACGCCTATCCTGACTTTGTTTAAACTCCTTGAATTCTTTGTTTCTCGTCCAGTTATGAATATGTAGACTTTAGGACCCGTTTCCTGGACAAGGATTAAGCTTTTCATGGACTATATCTCTGTTCAGAATGCCATGTAGTCCAAGACTAGGCTTAACCCCTGTTGGATCCATTATTCAGTAACCGCTATGAATTATTCAGCAACCACTAAAAAAATAAAATGAATTGAAATATGGACCTCCATACACACTTTGAGGAATAAAAAATTGAGAAGAAATGAGATGAGAGAGAGAGATGGGTAAAGGTTAAATTCTGATACTACCCCAATGAAAAGACCTCTAGATCTCATTGCTGAAACCCACCACCCTGTCTTTGTTCATGTTTCTGCTGCCTTACTCTTGTAGCAGCCTTACTCAACCCCAGCGTCTGGACCTGGGATGCCACTGACAGCCTCGCCCGCTCTCCCTCAACTCCCATTTTACGCTTAATTATGAAGCGTTTGACTAGAGAGTGTGTCCTACAAAGGCTGAGCAGATTAGGAGGAGGTGCTCCGCGCACTTCAAAGACAAACCATTAGGTTGTAGGAAATGGCTAGAAGGCCTGGGCGAGCCTCAGCTGCGGAGCTTCCTGACAGACTGCAGCAAGAGACCTGCAACAGAAGCAGCTACTCTGTTTTGACCCACAGAGCAGAAGATAATGCACTAACAGCTCAGTGATTAAGTAGATGGAGAGTGTATGTGTTAGTTAAAGACGTGAATTGCCTCGAAGGCATAAAGGCACTTTTGTTCACCGCGGACACATTCAGCGGGACAGCTCGCACCAGGTAGAGTGAATCACAGCTCTAGAGAAACACCGTCGCTTTGGATAAGGGCTGTTGTAAACCGCGTGCTCCTCGTCACTGTTGACTGACACGATGATGTCGTTGACCTTTGGCGACCCCATTTGTCTCGCCCATGCCTTTCTGGTACAGTGATGTATCTCTGTCCGCTTTCTCTGCCTGATCTTCTGCCACCGCGGTTTGTGTTTGCGTGTTCAGTGTTGGGCGAAACCGTGGCCTCGTCCACCAACATGTTTATCTTGTCAACAGGACAACGCTCGCAATCGATGTCGCATCACATCAAAACAGGCTCGCTAAAAGACAGCAGACATGATCGGTCTTTTAAAAATTCTGTTCGGACAACGGCGTGCATGTCATCCCCCATTCAGGGTGCCCAGCCGTCGTAGACACTTAATTTGTCTCCCTCTTTGTCATTAGCGCCGTGGCCACAGACTGACCCTGGTCAATGTGGCCTTTATCGATTACTCATCATACAGCTTCTGACATTGACACATGGCACCAGCTCTATCATTGCGATGTAGGGGCAAAAAGACAAAGCATTGCAATGTAGGTTCCACATATATGCTTGATAGGCCGAAGACGAGTAAGATGGATGCCGCTGCATCTGCTTGGTAAAAATGGAATGCCTTTCTATTTGATGAATTCTTATCACGTTTGGATGAAAAATGCAAAGAAAACCTGGTTCTAATCATTTAACCTTCATGGCAGATTGAGAGCATTATGTTGTATATCTAACTATATATAGAATACTAAAAACCATTTATCTTTAAAATGATAACGTTACAGGTAATTCTTAATTTAATTCAGTAATATTTTATTCCGAGTGGTTTTGGATCTTCCAGTCAAAACAAGCATTAAATATAAGTGATGAATTTTTCAGTAAGGGACTTGATAAATAGATTGCTCAGTACAGGTTTAAGGCAATGGAATGCAGTAAGCATCTACCAGACGTGCAAATAGAAGCACTGTCAGTATACATACATGTAAATGATGTCCAAAGAAAAACAAATATAAAATAAAATAAAATAAAAGAATAAAATGGCAACCAATGGCCAAAAACAGCCCTTACTTTTAATGTAAGTCAATGGAACCAGAATTCTTTCCAAGCTATTTTGGAGCATTTTTGGTCCATTCATCATAAATTTTTTACAAAATGTAAACAGCAGCTGGTGCACTGAAATGTTCAAGAAATGTTCTAAATGTGCTATATACACTACCAGTCAAATGTTTTAGTACACTACCAGTCAAACGTTTTAGATACACTACCAGTCAAACGTTTAGTACACTAACAGTCAAACGTTTTAGTACACTACCAGTCAAACGTTTTATATCACTACCAGTCAAACGTTTTAGATCACTACCAGTCAACCGTTTTAGATCACTACCAGTCAAACGTTTTAGATCACTACCAGTCAAATGTTTTAGAACACTACCAGTCAAACGTTTTAGATCACTACCAGTCAAATGTTTTAGATCACTACCAGTCAAACGTTTTAGATACACTACCAGTCAAACGTTTTAGAACACTACCAGTCAAACATTTTAGATACACTACCAGTCAAACGTTTTAGATCACTACCAGTCAAACGTTTTAGATACACTACCAGTCAAACGTTTTAGATCACTACCAGTCAAACGTTTTAGATACACTACCAGTCAAACGTTTTATATCACTACCAGTCAAACGTTTTAGATCACTACCAGTCAAACGTTTTAGATCACTACCAGTCAAACGTTTTATATCACTACCAGTCAAACGTTTTAGATCACTACCAGCCAAACGTTTTATATCACTACCAGTCAAACGTTTTAGATCACTACCAGTCAAACGTTTTATATCACTACCAGTCAAACGTTTTAGATCACTACCAGACAAACGTTTTAGATACACTACCAGTCAAACGTTTTAGATCACTACCAGCCAAACGTTTTAGATACACTACCAGTCAAACGTTTTAGTACACTACCAGTCAAACGTTTTAGAACACTACAAGTCAAACATTTCAAAACAGCTTTAAAACATTTGGCTGGTAGTGTCCTGAACCTTTGACCATTAGTGTTTTAAAACTTTTGATCGGTAGAGTATATACACATAATAATTTCAAAGAAATGTAAATATATGTACCTATATTGTGCACATGCCGGCATGTTAATCAAGTGTAAAACTTTATGTGGCTTTGGCCTAGAGAAGAAAACACCAGGCAAAAGAGCATGTAAGACAAAGACTATAACTGAACAAGCAGCAAAGAGAAATTTCATCCAGTCCTGACTGTCATGGCCAGGAAGCAGGAAGCATGCACTACATACAGCCCGACAGACTCCTGCCATCAAACTCCACCATCCAGCACTGTACAGTAACATCCACACAGTCACAAGTATTTACAAGGACTATGTTTCTCTTACCGCAAGTCTGGCACCTTCCATAGGTCTCCACACATTCACACTCAGTACAAGGACACTACACACTACCCTGCAATCCAGCACAGAATAGTCCAAGCAACACATTTACACATCTCCAAATTAACAGCCACAACTATTTATAAGGTTTAAAGTCTCTCTTATTACAAGTCAGACGTTTCCTATTAGCCTTTTATGCGTCCATGGTCACACAAGTCAATAGCAGAGCGCTACCCTATATTTAAGTATAGAAATAATATAGAATCCTCAACACACATAAAATTACATATTGGTCAGCCTTTATTGTGCTCGGCCTTTACATTTATATATCTCCCATTCGTTTCAGGAGACTTGCTTTCAGTTCTTTCAAAGTTTTTTTTCAAATTTTCCACAACTTTAAAGTTTAGTCTGAGCTTTAAGTTGTCTTCTTACTGTAGAAGGATGAACAGAAAGACATGTATTTTTTTCAAATTTGAAACAAGATGGAAACTTTACGTTCAGTGTATCTGATGGTGACAGATGTAGCTGTTGGGAATGCCTTTAAGCAAGTCTTTTGAGCTTCAGTTTGAGAAACTTCTGGGTTTTTTCTCTTATTTTCCTCTCATTTAAGCTTGTTCACAGCAACTAGGTCCATGCCTGAGCTCAGGGTGGACAAGCTTCAAAAGGGTGAGAAAAACTCGCCTCCGTTTCCAGTGGCTGCTGCAATTTCATGGACGGTAAACAGAAGTGAGGTGAAAAGAGAAAACCCGCCAGCCGCGCTCCCTTAGAAGCAGCAGGTGTAGCTGTGAAGACCCACTCTTCCACGCTGAACTTGGTGAGAAGAGCTGTTTCCCCTCATTCCTTTCATTTCTTTATTTAGGTTTTATAGAGTAGCACATATGCTGCTCGTTTTTTCGCTTCGCTGTAGCTCTGGGCTTATTTTAGGAGCAGCGTGGAGAGACAATGCATTAGGCAAATGCAGTCCTTTTCTTGCTTTGCTTTCATGAACATGAAAGGAAACGCTGGAACATCACATTGTTGCACCAACAGCTTGTTTGCTTAGGACCGAGAGAGATCACAAAGTTTATCCAAGGACAGACAATTTGCATTGCTGACGTGAAGTGTTTTCTTCTCCAACGTTAATAAGACGAACGCTGCCAGTGCTGCCATTAGAGTATAGCCTACTACAGCAGCTGGTTATTGGAGTATCCTTCTGTGAATGCCATAAATGGAAGTGTTTAAATGGTGATACAATCATTGGGGACCGAAGAAAATGAAGTCTAGATGAACTAAAACAGCCTCAATTCTTCAAGCTTCCTTTGGCTTTGAGGAAGGCTGGTTGTTTGGCTCGGAAGCCTCCTGAAAACTACACTTGGAATGTTGACATAGCTTGATTTCTATGGTGGGCAGGGTTCGGGGACCATAGGAAGCCAAAATGTCGTTTGGATGGGTTCCCTGTGAACAATAATTCCTGAAAACAATTCACTCAGGGGCTGCCTGGCACCAACCAAGCCTGCAAACGGGCAGCCAAGTGAGGAGATTGTAAGAGCGTCCAACCACTGCGTGTTCATTTGTGGTGACACCTTATCTTGGTAACATTTCAGCCTGCCACTGGCTCCGCCTGGCCCGAGAGCCGTGTGACAGAGGGCTTTTGTTACTGTCAGACTTCCAGAGACTCGACCTCTCTTATCTGTGGCCTGACAGTGCTGAAATAAAGTCACTTGGCAGGAAAGCAGACCTGTATGGATTCATGAGGAGCTGCCGGATCTTCTGGGTGGTGCCTTCTCCGCAATTAAAATCGAACTGTTCCAAAATCAGTACACTGCTTAGAAGCTCATCATTTGGTTTGACACAAAACCCAATAGGCTGTCATGTTACGAGAGATTATGAGTTGAAAGGGAGGTCTGAAGTGAGAGACTAGCCAGAAAGGCCTTAGTAAAGACAAATATTATGTGATCTAGTGTACATAACTTTTTTCTCCTTTCTGTTTGCACCATGTGAGACCAAATTCATTTACCCCACTTTGATGTCTACATAGAGGGTTTGTGACTTTGGTCAGGGTGAAAAATGCCCAGAAGCTGCTTTACATGCCCATTTACACTCTAGAACTGGCCCTATAACGAAATGGGCTGTTTTTCCTTTTTTGGTGAGCTCATGAATACTTTAATGAGCTCTGCTCTGATTGGCTGGTTTACAGCAAGACACCTTATAAAAGACACCTTATAAAAGAAGCCTTATATATTTTTTTCTTTTATCTGCTCTGGTGTAAATTAGTTGCATTGTCAGTTACATTTAGACTATTGCTTAACTATGATAACTGGCTTACCTTATGATGTACACCAACACTTGTTTTTAGATCTCGACAACAACACTAAGTACACTACCGCTCAAAAGTTTGGGATCACAGTGAAATTTTCTTGTTTTCAGTGGAGTAGCATTCCTTCCTTAACACAACAATGGACTGACGGGTCTCTAAAGAAAGTTGTTTCTTTCTGGTCATTTTGAGTCGGTCAGCAAGCCATCAACTGCTGATGCTTCAGATACTAAACTAACCTAGAATGTTGTTCTCCCTTTTATACTCACTTATTAGTAGAATATTTTTCAGCTGTGCATCACAATTGAGTAAGAGTGTCCTAACAACCAATTAGTCCAATAACATCCTTAACTTGGATTGGCAGCCGTACCAGGAGATTTAGACAGAGGACTGAGAATTGCTGATAATAGAACTATATGCAAAATAAGCCTCTATACCAAAATAGGCTTTAATACAAACATTATTATTCTTTAAAAATCATCTGATACACTTACATTAATTGTGAAATGGACAATAATTTTTGTGAATTGCATGAAAATTGCATGAAATTAAATTCTAAAGTGATCCTAAACTTTTGAGCGGTAGAGTAAATGAAAGTTGTTACACACTGTAAAACATTTTAAGATACTATAATATAGTTTAAGATGTTCTGCTTCAACCAACAACGGACAAAAAGTGGATAAAAGTGGATAAAATTACACACCGTGGCTTCCACTTACAGGTTACTGTTGGGGTGGTGATGCTAATAAGTGGGACTGCAACTCTCTTTAGTCTTTTCGGTGTCAAATGCTGACCGAAGCTGCTCAATACTGTTTAAGGTTTGAGAAAACAATAAACTGTCTGGAGTAAATTGTGCAGAGCAAACTAACAACTATAATTTAAAGGATCTTGTTTCACCGGAATCTAGTTCCACCTTAAATGGTGCTGCAGTTACAGTCTGGTGCCTGTATAAACTGTAACATTTAAGGTGGAAAATTTGGTTAAAAAGCTGGTGAATATGAAGCCAACTTCACCCTCATTTAAAGATGAACATCATCCACGTCCTTGACATCTCTTTGAAAAGGATATAGAAAGTGCTGTCTTTGCCTTTACTGCCTGAAACTGTAGATTTCTCCATGTAGTCCACTATTTGCTGTTGCTTCGTTGTTGTATGTAAATTTTGGGGGGGCGTAAATAAGAATGAGTCAAGACTGTTATGTAACAGTTTAGGATTTTGGAATCGGCCCGTTTCACAGCCCTCTTTTGTAAATGCAGGATTTGTATTTAAAGAACGGATGACATTGTTAGGGGTACCTGCTCTGTCAGTTCTATGTACCAAACTTTTCTTTTTCAACTATGCCAGTGTTGCATAGTTGTTTTCAACTATGCCAGTACTGCATAGTAATACAGTGCATTAAGGACATATTATCATCAGAAATAGATATTTGCATATAAAAATATGTTAATTAAGAAACACATGAGGAGTCAGCTGTGTTCTTCCTATGAAATGAAAGTTGAGTTGATAGATTTACTTGATAGGTGTTCAGTTGGTCATTGTTACCTTGTAGATTATGACTATATCTTTTCCATTCGCTCTTGACATCAGCTATCCTGCAATACTCTCTTGATGATGTCTTTCCCCAGCATATACCTTCTCTTCTGTTTGCTGCTATCTAGCCTTATTGGTGCTGACTATAAGAACGAGTTACCCTGCTGCTGAGCATGTGTATGACTATTGGCTAGTGCAATTTAAACCAATACCCTATTACCTTATGTTGCTTATTTTGCTTTCTTGTATAGTATATTAATCCATCCATCATCTTCCGCTTTATCCCGCTAGTCAGGTACCTGGTCTGTTATTTCTATGTACCAAACTTTTCTTTTTCAACTTTGCCAGTATTAATAGAGTGTTTCATTCTGTGACACATTTAAAGCAGTTCAACTTTCAAACAACAGGTTTCTGACATGTCAGTATTTTTGGGATATGCGCAAAGAAGCGAAGAATAGCCAAGAATGGAGGTCTGGCTGGGATTAGCAAGGCTTAAATAATAAGAGACGAAATAATGGATGTCTTGCAGGGCTGAAGCAGTTGGATTTAGCTCCACAAAACTGCTCGGGCAGGGCTGCTTTATTCAACTGTGGAACAAAGAGCCGCTTAGTTTCTGTCCTAACGAACCTGCATGCTGGACAAATAGGCCACTTTCTTTTTGGATGAACTTAATATACATATTAATGTACAGGGCTTCACTGAGTGTAAACTCTGCCAGAGAGTGCTATCACCGTAGGTTTATATGGGCGCAATGATAAACAGTCGCTGCAGTTTTTGGCAGGGTTTGCTCGCAAAAGTATGCTTTGAAGACAAGGGAGATCCAGATGACATGCGGAGTGGAGATATCAAGAGCAGACAGCACACACTATATCTCTTGAAATGTATGATGCCCCACTGCTCTTCCGCTTCGCAGGAATGTCTAGATAAAGGAAGTGGGCTTCATTTTTCTCCTCAAGTGGATTTGAGGTTTTTGTGCCTGAAATTCATTCCCAAGATAATGTTGGGCAGGATCTGTTTGGAGATAAAAAAAATAATAAAAACAGAAGAAACCAACAGCGCTGAACGTTCAATATCACATTGTTCTCAACGTCGAGTCGCACCTCACGGTTTTGACTTATTCTCCAAAGTGACATCATTTCATGCAAAGCAGAACACTGTGCCTGTTTATTGATATTTAAAAGGCGTTAACTGAGTGTGAAAACTGCGTTCGAGACTTTGCGATCGGCTTCCTCTAAATGATAGGATGACTGGCTGTTAACAGTTTGCAGTGAATTTAGCATGTGCTGACATTTTTCTTCCAGTACATGTTAGAAAATCAGCCAGAACTGTTAGAAACACTTCTCCACCAGACTGGCAGATCGCATATGTGAGCGAGGGTGCGGTGGAGTGGGAGAGTTGCTACAGCTGGACATTTTACACATGCTTACCTCCCTAAACTGCCGTAGGTCACTTTAAAGAATGATGCACTTTGACAGAGACTACATTTATCATTAGAGTGGGTGTTACCAGACTGTATGTATACAATACTTTAGATAAGGGTGGAATGTCAGTGTGTATGTGCTTGTGCCTGTGTAGCAGTATGTGATCATGGCTATTTATCACATAGAAGTACTATGTGTAAAACACACATAAATGTATATAGGACATAGTACATTTATTTAGTACACTTGCATATATGCAATGCATTAAGGACATATTATCACCAGAAATAGTTTAATTAAAATATGTTAATTAAGAAACACATGAGGAGTCAGCTGTTGGGGACTGAAACCAATCCCAGCATCATCGGGTGAAAGCGATGTACATCAGGGACAGGTCGCCAACCCATTGCAAGGCCAAAACACTCACACACGCACTCACACCTACGGGCAATTTAGAGTGACCAAGCAACCTATCATGCCTGTGTTTGGACTGTGGGAGAAAACCAGAGCACCCGGAGGAAACCCACTCAAGCATGGGGAGAACATGCAAACTCCACACAGAACCGCCCGGACCGGGAATCCAACCCGGATCATCTTACTGTGAGGCGACAGCTCTGGTGGTGTAGCTAACCACTACACCACTGTGCCGCCATTGTATAGTAGAGTACATTAGAATAAATTCTAATCACTTGTGTGATTTTCTTGAATTCACTATGTTACTCTATCAGATATCTTACAATATCTTCAAACGCAAATTTAATATTGCGTTTGAGTGGTGTAATTAATGTTTATCCAAAGAAAAAAGAAAAATATGCATCTCCATTTTTGCCAATTTCTATTTTTCTACATCATTAGAACGCAGCAGCTGCTGTTATATTGTCTGAGATTTCCTGATGAATGTACCAAAAGGAATGCTCCAAAATAGCTGGGGAAAAGTCTGATTCCATTGTCTTATATTACATTTAAGAAAGTTTAGCCTTTGAAAGTTGCCAAGTTAGAGACACTAGTTTTTCTTTAACCAGCACTGATATAAGTTGATGTAAAAAGATTTTAAAGAGTTATTTTGAAGCATTTCTATTGGTCCACTCATTCTGAAACCTTCACAGTACTTGTATATAAAGGACAGCTCTCGAGTTCAAATGGTATAGAAAAATGAAAAAATTGACAAAAATAGAGATACATGTTTTTCTTCAGACAGTGATGATCTGACACTTACTATATGTGTGACCGTAGGTCCTGACAAGGCATATAAACAAACCTGTATGTGTATTTGTATGTGTGTGAGTAAACTGATTCATTCTTCTTCGGGTCATGAGTCAGAGTGTGTGTTGTGCTGCCGTGAGAGAGCAGTGAGTGGGTGTGAGCAGAGGGGCGTGAGCTAGTCTGATCTTTTTTGTCTCACTCACAGCCAGGGGGTCTGATAAGGTGGCATCTGGTGTACTCTGAATACCACACTGCTGAAAGACACTGATACAGAGAAGAGATTCTGGGGAAACATGAGGGCTGGGGCATAATCAGTGTAATGTATTTCAGACTGGACTCCAATCATACAATCCTTATTAGCTCCTCAAAAACGAGGGTCTGTTTGTATGAGTGCTGGAATGGAACATAACTAATTATATAAGAGCTTGCAACAGATAACAAGCAAAAACTGTACAAGTCAAGAGGAACTAGGAAGGAGTTTAGGAAGGAAAGGCGTACAGTTACATTACAGATATATATAAGACAATGTTACATAAGACAGCGTGATTCTTCTTTCCTTAAAATCCAGTGAAATGATCATCATTACAGATAAGAGCTATCTTGCCGAAGTCACAGTTCTGCTCCAACAGCATTTCCTTCTCAAGGAAAGAGAAAGCCAGTCTTTCTTATGAGCAACTTAGCTTACTAGGCCATCAGTATGCTAGCTCATCTTTTTATTCAACTCCTTTTTAAACACACTTTTTTTCCCCCTAGGTTCCCCTCTGCGCGGTGCAAGCTACATAATAACTTGATACCTTATTCACTTTAAATGCCAACAAGCAATAATGACTTTGGCTGGGCAAACAGATTTTAAATAAAAACTGTCCCTCGTGCCATAATAAACCACTGTGCCATGCTGTTCTGTTCTAGTGGGAGATGGAGCCAAATGAAATAAATACAATCTTCATTTATTGACAGATTTCTTAAAAACCGAGGCGTACAGTACCTGGTCTGTAACGGAAAAGGACTGAATATTGAAAATGGGATGAAGATGACACATGAAAAGTGTAAAAGTCAAAGGCACCTACAGTTTATGATGAAAGGACAAAGACGAAATACAGTATGCCCCAAAAAGTTTGGCAGCATCTTCTGCAAGTTACGGCTAAGTTCTACAAAACTAACAAAAACCTCTTTGTCAGTCTCTTTGTTATCCTGACCCTGCAATGGTAGCAGGAGCTTGTGAGTCAAAGTATATTTTTCTACACTATTAAAAGTAAAGATGTCAAAGTGGGTTCTTTAGAGTGATGCTATAGAAAAAAACACTTTCAGTAGGACCTTTTTATAGAAGCTGTGAAAATCTGAGGAGTAAAAAAAAGCTTACAGAATCTTCACAATATTAAAGTCACATACTTATTAAATTTCCCACATATTCAAGATCAAGGTGTGAAACACAGGGTGTCCTTTGGGGTCTGCGACCGCCTAATTAACCTCTTGGACCTCCTGCATGTCTCAAAATCACAATTCATGGGGGTCCTGAAAATAAGCTTAGCCCTGTCCATTAGGAAAAAAACAGACACTCAAACACAAAATCTGAGAAAGGTCATTTTTAGCTGTGTTGCCCACAATCAGCAAACTTCTGTCTCTGGTATTCTTAACTAACTAGAGCCAAAGGACTGGTGTGCCTTCAGATGGCATTTGCACCAAGTAGGTTCACCCAGTTGGTCCTTCATAGCCTTACATTGACACAATATTTGTAAATCTGAAAACTGACACAATTTCCCCAGGAACTGGTGGAAAGAGTGAACTGTTGGTAATTTCTCTAAATGAAAACAGAATAGGAAAACTGGAAAAGCCAATATCCAGAAGAATTAAGAAACCAAAGAGTTTGTTGCCATTGATGCTGATGCATTGAGTAGCTGACCAAAATAGAATTCTCTGAATACCAGTGGGTATCTCACACACTGCTCCAGATGTAGTTGATCAATCAAAAGCATACAAGAGTGAATGTTCTGTGTCCAAATGTTACTCTTTGGCTTAGTGCTGGAGCTGCCAGGCTAATGTTGCTGACAAATACTGGAAGCCAATAGTCACCCAAATCTTTTCTGTAAATGTGTCCCAAACACATCTCTCAAACTGCATCCTGGGCTTCTTTCAGCCCCATCAACATTGGGGAAAATGTTTATTCAAACTAAAACAGTAAAACAACTATGCAATACTGTTGCAACTATGGTAGTTGATAAAGCCTTTCCTGGCGTTCTTTTTGAAGAATCTTTCAGAGCTTGATTTAAAAAAATGCACTACAAACGCCTGCGTCTTCAGGGGCTGCGTTTGTCAAAGAACCCATTGTGTGCTTTTAATAAGTACATGGGGTTTGTACACACGTCGCTGCTACCTGATGACACGCCCCTCAAATGATCAAATGAGAGGTTTGACAACCTGTCAAACATACATACCAAAACACCTTGCCCACCTTTTCAATGAAGCATATTGTTTAACCCCGAAACTATAGATGAAACGTGTTTTGATCTTTAATAAGGTTGTGCAGACACAGTATGAGTAACAACAGGGTGTTGTGCTGAAATTTGATTCCTGTTCATATTTTTCCTTTTTTTGAATAACTCCCATCTTAAATTTTGCATGAATGTTAACCTCAGAAATCTATTGTAAGCCTACTTGCGTGATGCATGGGAACGTTTAAGGATACTGAAGGGAAATTAGAATTCAGCACAACACCATTGTCTAAAATAGCTACCTGCTATGTTCAGCTACACAATGAAGTTTTGTTGTTTTTTAAAATTTACAGCAAGTCAGACTGAGTCTACAATTATGTATGAGCTTAATGAAGGCTTTAGTGTGGCCTTAGAGACGCTTTGGAGTCGTATTTACAGAAAAGCTCGGGGGCGACTACTGTTAGTAGTGTTTGTTAGAAATGTTAGCCTCCTAGCTCCAGTGCAAATCATAAGAAGTTAAGAATCGAGCACCAAACATGGCTTGGAGGACCAACTACATCCTGGGAAAGAGGGAAACAGCATAAATCTGATTTCACACCCAATCATACTTCTAAAGTTTCTTGTTTAGAGCCATACGTCTAGGCCAAGAAATCGCTCATTTCATCGCTGCCCCCAAGCAAAACACTCCGATAAGCACAATCAGTGCAGTACTGTGTGTTTAAAAGCAGCACTCGTTAATGTTCTCCTGTCTGCCTGTGACTGAATTAGCAGTGCTAGCTGATTAGCGTTTGTTTACCCAGATCATTCCCGTTCAGGCTTTCAACTCTGTTCCTTCGCTCTTATCTGTCTGTTGAGGGCCAAGCCCAGCTTCTGTGGGCAGGCCACAGACACTATCAGGGCCTCGTAAACATGTCCTGACAGATCCCACACCACACGCTCGCTGGTTAATGGTTAAGTGAGTGCTGGGGAAATCCCCCTCAGGTCACTAATAGACTGGCCCTGCATTCACAGCCTCATAGCGGCAGCTTGTGTGAGAAAGCCAGACTCTTTATAGTCCTCTGAGGGTGTCTGGCTGATACAGACTAAGCATAAACTGTTTATGGGAAAACAATTGCCATCACCTCTTTGAGCTGCGCTTACTTCATTTAGCAGAATTGTACTAAAAAGCACAACATGTCATCTCAGTCATAGGAACACCTAGAAACATTGGTGCCTTTGGGATTTATCTCTTTTTCACTTTTCATTATCTGAAAACACTGGCTGCAGTTGTAGTGAATGAACACGATGAATGGACTGATAGAAAATTAAGACAAATAAATAACAAAGGGTTTTTTTTTAGGAATAATGTTTGTTCTGGTTGCCATTTTAGAGATATGAGGCTTCTTTGCAACAGTGATGGTAGCAAAATAACTCAAACTGATCATTGCATTGTACGCAGTATGGTCATGTACATGGGGGATACTTTTTATACTAGGAACAAACACAACTTAGCTTCAAATAAAAATATAGTAGTAGTACATTTAGTTTAGTTTGTGTAAACTTCAACCATAGGCAGGGTTAACTTGGGACACACAGTATCTTAAGCAGGCAAGTAGGGCATTGATAAATATTTAAAAACTGACAAACATAACGATCAATAGAAAACATAATACTTCTATGACATAGTAGAAAAAAGATAGAATACAATTAAAGGTGAAAACATACAAAACTAGCTTTTCCTCTTTTCCTCTATCAATCATGTTGAATGCGTCACAAGGAATTGTTAATTTTGACGGGCCGGTCGTTTCTGACATGTGGCACTTGTGGATGATAAACATCAAAACTTTGACAAGTGTTTAACTTAAACATGTGGTTAAGTGCATTCCACAAATTAGACGCATGCTTTTCAGTCTCGGTGCGATTTGCTTCTTGAACAACAATGAAAAGAAGCACACCTGTGTTGAGACCTAGGTTGCGTTCAGCCCCAACAAAGTTGGCTTTACAATCCAATACTTTTGACAAACACATCTTCTAATGTTTTGAGGTGTTGCCTACATACACCAAGCGACAGTATCCGCATTTGGACCTCATTAGGATCCATTGTGTGCGCTGCCTTTTAATGCCGTGGGGTTTACATACACGTCTCTGCTGACTGGGTAACACCTCACACACACCCATCAAAAAAAGGGAAAACACACTTCAAAGCTCATTGCATACCGTTTCACACCCTTTCAGCAAAATATGTTGTTTAACCAGGAAACCGTAGCAAAACGGTTTACAATGTTTTAGACAGAATGTGCCTCTGAGTTGGAAACAGCTTAGTCTGAACCGCACCTAAGGTGCTAATTACAACAGCCTCTAAAGTCTGAGACGGCCAAGCAAAATGCAATGAATTCAGTTCCATGTTGTTAGAACCAGACATGCTTTCTAATTTCAACATCTGAAAGTATGAAAGTTAATATGATTAGTGAAAAGAAATTGGCACATTAATTTTGGATCACAAAGTAGAAGAGCAACAGCCACCACCAAAAATGAAATGAATTCTATGTATTACTGTGCATTTCTTATGCATAAAACATCCAATAAAATTTATACTGTTTTAACCAAACACTATATTCCATTACTGTTTTTCTGCTTACGACCTCAGTGACACATATGCTCATATATGCAAAGCTATATGTTAGTATGTGACTTTAAAAAGTATTAGTAAACAGTTATATCACATTAATAACAGACGCAAAAGTGAGCTGTGCTATGTGACGAAAGGAAATATGTATTGAAGCTGACCATTTTAATGCTGACTGATGGAAAAGTCAGGCAAAGTAGTCAATAAACATCAGAACCTGAGCTTTAACAGTATAAATGAGTCCACTGTTCTAAGAAAAGGTCTTAATAGTTTTAAGATATTTATGACTTAATGAATAGCTATTAATACACTTATTTTATACCATCCATGAAGTCTTATTCTAAAGTGGCACCCACCATGGTCCTGGAGGGACATGTATTTGTGTATAGCTGAAATGAGAATAAAGCCTCTTGAATCTTGTTGTCAGTGTATATGGGGGGACTATATAGAAAAAGGCTTATTTGTAACACTGTATGAAAACTAACCCCAACATGTGGAGGCTGTACTTTAGCTTGACTGGCTCTCTTTGAGAACTGCCTATATTTTTCACAGGTGTTCTATCACTGGCAGGTGATTAAAGTAATGTAGGTATGAATGTATGTGACTTAAACAGTAATCAAAACAAGTTAAAAATGAAATTACATAAATGGGGTGAATTTCGAGAAATGTCTGCCGATGCTACATCATGAACCAAAAAACATACTCTTCTTGAACCTGTGTGTGTTACACTGTACTCTGAGCTAGGCCGCCCTACCTCCCTTGAGTAAATAATGATTGTGGCTTAAGTTTACTATGAAGCATTGATCATGTCTGAGAGTATGTGCTGCTTCTGTCCACACGCTGAGATTCTGTTCCCATTTCTTGATCTCCACAGTGCTTTAGTGTTGGACTCCTTTGAGCAGCTACGCTGGCACTGGTGAAGCACCCCACTGGCAGAGATGAATCAGGGCACCCATGCAGTATGTGTGAACGTGAACGTGTGTGTGTGTGCGTATGTATGGAGAGAGTGAGAGATGGTGTAGCGGGCACTCATCACTCCAAGCATTCCCATGAGCTCTCGAAACACAAATTATGCGCCGCCGGCGACTTTGTGATTGTGTCAATTTGTTTCCTGTTGTTTTCCACGTTCTCAGCGAAGACATACACACACATACGTGCGTAAACAATGGCATCATAAAGCGGGACATGTGGCAGGCCCCATCTATCAGAGGCGCCGGGGAAAGCTACAGCTTCCACCTCACCATTATGTTCTAATGATCCGAAGCGAACCCAATCACAAGCACTTTAACTACTGTGAAACCTCTTGCTGCGTATACAGTATGCCCTGTCATTTAGTTCATTCCCAGTCAAACACAGCCATTAGGTACAAGACATTCATTTGTCAGCATCAGAAAAAAAGAGAAAACATATTTAACAGACAAATTACACAGAAGCTTCAACAACTAAATATAATATCCAGTATTTAATAGTTCCACCTATTGCACTTTCCATGCTCTTCTAGAGGCTTTCAGTTTGACTAAGGAAATCTGAAGAAATGTTTTCTATGGTTGCTACAGTTTGGTCTTTTCACCATCCATGTAATCCCAAACACATTCAGTAAAACTGAGGTTTGGACTCAAACCTGGAATGGTCAGGCCATTGTTCAGCAGTGTGCTGCGTGTAGAATTAAACTCTTCCCAGCTGAACATTTTCTGGAGAGCATGGCTTGATGTATTGCACTGTTTCTGTACTAATTCACATTTACTATGGAAGAGTTAATATTATATAAGTCCACAAAAGTAAAAGTAGACAAATTAAATAAATATAAATTAAATATTGATTAAAAGGTTTAATATTAGGCTTACTTTTGAAGGCTTTTGTCTAACAGGACTTCAAACATTTTTTAAAAATAATAATATAATAATATAATTCCATTGTGAAATGTAAAGACATTCATAGTTGTTTGGTGTGAACAAGTTTATTTGTAGAGAAACTTGATGGGAACCAGGGGTCATGATGTCTAGAATACAGCCAATTTATTTACTATACAGGACCACCAGTGATGGTAAAATAGTCACTAATATTCACAAAATCTGATACAATCTGATACATCACAAAGTACATTTTCTGTCAGGACTACTTGACCTTATGAATAGATTAAAATAAATTATTTAAAATCTATTTCAAGGGAATCTTACACACAACACACATCTCTTATCTAGACATCAGACAGTATATCTATCCATTTCATGTAATAACTGTCAATGAAGGAGCTTTTAGAGGTGGACGTCTGACTCATATCACCACCACTGTGAATGATTTTTTTAGAACTAAGCATTGCACACCAAACCACTCTGAATGACTTTATCTACACCCCATTTATTTATGAAGTGGAAAACATGTAGAGTCTCCTATTTAATAATTCAAATGAATAACTTGCACTAATTAAATCTAATTACTCAAACAGGTGATCCCTGACTTTCAGAATGTACACTGCCCAGTAAAAGCTTGTTGTCATTTTAAAACAAATAAGAATATTTTAATAGTTCAGTTCTGGACCTGAATAGTAACTGAATACATATAGTGTAATAGAAAGAGTGTTTTGTCTTAATTGTGTCCAGTGTGCATAGTGTTGGCCGATGATTATTCCACTGTTTAGAGGTGTTCTCCTGAAATCTGTTTTAAATAATGATCAGGTAATCAGTATTCTGTACCTGGGTAAATTTTAGAGTAACCCTGGCTGAGTGTTCAGTATCATGTGCAAATAGTAGTGCAAAAATCTGTGACAGTGCTACTCTGGGAACGCCCATACATTGTACATGTTGTGAGGTCAGCACTCGAACTTTGCTCTGTTTAAACCAGTGTTGGGCCTAAAGCATTCCTGGAGTGTGCTTTAAATAATAGCTTATACAAAAAAACTGTTAAGCATTATTTAGTTGAAGTATTAAGTAGTATACTAAGTATTATTTAGGACTATTAATTTCAAGTAAAGTGTTATTTAGACCCTACACTTCACTAAATTTCTGTTTCTGTCTACTTCCACTCTTTACATCTCCCTCTCCCAGAGATCTGATTCCTCTCACTATCCTGCTGTTCCTCCAC